>CM052800.1:22812471-22965859 GCA_028533885.1 Nasua narica | reverse complement strand
AAAAAAAATCTAGAAATATGCTTCCAGAGTCAAAAAGCTGTTTCGTTTATTTCTCAGGATTAAATATGAAAGTGCTTAAAAAGTAAAAGAAAAATATATGTTATATTAATGCTAATCACACTAAAGCTTTGGTAAGGTTATATTAAGATAATGAAAAGTGGACTTTAGAGCAAATTTCATTATCAGACATAAAGAAGATCAGTTCAAAATTATAGAACAGTAAAAAGGTCAATTCATCAGGGGACTATAATAATTCTTGACTTTTATATGTTTAATAACAGATTTGGAGATACATGGAAAACAACAATAACAACAAACTTTTACCTTAGAAGAGAAGTGGAAAAAAATTGCCAATTATGTCAAAAAATTTCAACACCTTTATTTTAATATGATATGTACAAATGGTCATCAAATTAGTAAGATATGTAAGACTTGCACAAAATTATCAACCAACCAGATGTGGTTGGTATTATAGAACACTCTCAACAACCGCAGACAACATATATATTAAGTCATGACTTTCTTTGAAAAGGTCAACATTGATAATGTTCTAGTCATACCTTCCTGTATCCAGATTGAGAGAAGTAGCATATTTCTTGAAAGACATGGCTATTGAAGCTCCCTCAAGAATCCACAAAGTTGGATAAGTTATTTGTAAATCATATATTTGATAATGGACATCTACTTATATTATTAAAAAATAAATAAAAATAAAAAAACTTATTAATAACCAGAGTATCCAATTTTATATGTGAAGAAAATAATTGAAGAGACATGTCACCAATGTTATATGGATGGCTAATAAGCACATGAAAAATTGCTCAACACTTAGACATTAAAGAAATACAAATTAAAATCATAACAAGACATGCCTATATATCTATTAGAATATCTAAAATTATAAAGGTTGATTATACCTCATCTTAGCTAGGTTGTGAAGCAACAGAAAATCTAAACTGTTGATGGCATATATCATGATACAACCACTTTGAAAAATAGTTTGAAATTTTTTTAAAATGTAAAACATGTTGCAGTTACATGAATAACCATTTTACTCCTAGGCATTTACCCAAGAGAAATAATCTTATGTTCATACAAGAACTTGTATATGAATTTCATAGCAGCTTTATTTTTAAGAATTGGAAACAATGGAAATGTCCGTCAACAAAGCAAAGACAATATGATATATCCATACAAAAGAATACTACTCAGGGGCGACTGGGTGGTTCAGTGGGTTAAAGCTTCTGCCTTCGGCTCAGGTCATGATCTCACGGTCCTGGGATCGAGCCCCACATCAGGTTCTCTGCTCCACAGGGAGCCTGCTTCCCCCTCTCCTCTGCCTGCCTCTCTGCCTACTTGTGATCTCTCTCTCTGTGTCAAATGAGTAAATAAAATCTTGAAAAAAAAAGAATACTACTCAATATAAAATTGAAATATTGGTATTTACAATTTGGAGATTTTCAAAGTAATTATGCTTAGAAAAGAAAAGCCAGGCAATAAATAGTATATACTGTGTGATTCCATTACTGTAAAAAATCTAGAAGATACAAACTGAGATATAGTCCCAGAAAGTCACCAAATATATTAGTCTGATTTTGGTGCCTTCTGTGCTCACATAACTTCTTACACTTGACTCTCCGAGCATTTTTTATACCATGTGGAAATATGAACTCTTTTTCTTATTCTGTCTTACTAGAATAAGTATCCCTGAAGTTTTATGGACATTTGAACTCTCAGTTATTAGCAGAAATTCTATCACACAGTAAATTTTCAAATATAAAAGCCAGAATTTTACAATGACACCTAAGCTTTTACATGATGTAGCCACTCATTTAACCTCTGTGACCTCTTTCCCTACGACTCTGCAGTCACTCACAGTGGCCTCCTTTCTATTCCTCAGATATGCCAGGCATGATCCAACCTTATGGCCTTCAAGATAGCCAATCCCTTTGTCTTCGTGTGACCTTATTGCTGATAGTTCTGGGCAAATCCATTACTTTTTCATACCCTTGTTCAATTGTCATCTTCATTGTAACTACCCTGATCTTCCTATCAAAAATTTTAACTCCCCAGCCCTGCCTCTCAATCTTGATTTTTCTCACCCTGATATAATTTTTCTTTTTCCCCATTGTACTCATTGTTTTTGAATGCATTATACAATTTTTTATTAAAGTTTATAGCTTTTACTTGTCTTGCCCATTAAAATAAAAGTTCTACAAAGCCAAGTGCTTCATTTACCAGTGTAGTCTGAAGTAATATCTACCATATAATAGGCTCAATGGATATTAGGTAAATTTCAGAATAAATTAATGCTGAGAGAATACTGAATTTCATAAATCATTCTGACAAAAATTTTTCTCCAAAAAATAAACTATATAAAACATATCTTAAATTTACCTTCAAAATATTTTATAGCATATAATGGACAATATTTATGAGTCTAAAAGAAACAAACATATAAGTAACCATTTCATATCTACTTAAAAACTGCATAATACCACACTCCTAGATCCTCTCTGAACACTCTAAAATAACTCTTCAAAGGAAATACATTTTTAAAAATAACAGATTTTTTGGCAAATAATAAAAGTTTCATCTATGTAGATCATAATAAATGTTTTTAATAAGCATGAAATTATAACTCTGAAGTGTACTAAAATGAAACCACCTGCTAAAGGTGAGAGGACAAATATAAACATCATTTTTCCAAATAAGAGGAATTTATTATCTTTGAATCAAAGCATATGGATTTGTTCAAATTGGCAATAAAGAAATATGGAACCACAAACCATAGAAAGTCATATTTTAGATTTCTAAAGGACTTCAAAGTGAAGGGTATACATCTTTTAAATGCTACATAATGCTACACAAAGACAAGATGACAGGTTGTGACAAATAGTATTTTAAAAGCTCTACTCAAAACGGAACGGAAGGTGTCATTTCCCTATAATTTTATATATGTCATTAATTTACTATATCTGGATACAACATATTACCAAACAGATGTTCATCAAAGGCTAAATCATTTTTAATGAAACATAATAATTTGAACCTACATCTATTAATCATTTTTCCGTCTAACATTTATAATCTAGCTAAACATTTTATCAGTTGTCAATGAAATTTAAAAAAGAGGATGAAAAGTCGTGTTTGGAAAAGTAAATTTCTTTCAAAATTGCATTTAAATGAAAATATTTGCTGATATTTTAAAAACTTTAAACGTAATTTCATACTTATCTGACCTATTCAGATGTTATAAATTTTTTGGAGAAAAGAGAAAATATGACATATCTTTTTGATCTTTGTTGAAGGTATTAATAAAGAGCAATTGTTTGCATTATTTGTATTGTGATATATCAGTTAATAGACATGAATAACTGGTATAACAATATGGTTTTTTATATAGAATTATAGTTCTTGCTAAAATATGGAACTAGCTGGAACTGAATGCCTCCTTCAAAGTCAGCTCTGGAGAAGTCATGCAAGTACAATATAGAACTATTTCAGATATTAACCAAAAACAAAGAAATCATGATCAATTCCTAAAAAGACTCAAAAGTTGTTCTTGACTGATATGTTTTAAGTTCTCTTCCTGGTTTGGGGATAGTTTTTAACAGACCCATCACTGCAAAAATCAGCTGGAATGTTAAGAGGCTATCAGAACTGTGCAAAAACCTTGAAGGGGTAAAGACTTGAAAATTCTTTAGAGAGACTAGCTCCGTAAGGCATTTCTCCACACTTTTTCCTCCAAACACTTAATGTTGATGGATGATAAATTATGAAAACTGCTTCCTCCAAATGATGCTTCTTCATAACGATTTAAGGATTTAAAATTGAAGGAATTTAAAATTGAAACTTGATCATAGCTTTGCCTTATAGAGTAGCATCAAGTAAAGGTGATCATTATTAGTTCTGAAGTATCTGTGACTCTGAATTCTTGGCCTTATTAGTAAATCTAGTGTTAAATTCTCTCATGCAGTGGTGATTGGCCTTCAGTCTTTCATTAGTGCACATCATTAGGTCAATTGAGATGTGTGTACCCAGAAATATACATAGTCTTCTTTGTTTTTCATTGGAGATACATTGTTGAGTTTTGTTCAATGGGATTTGGACAGATGTTTTAATAGCCACTTTCAGAGTTGGCCCTGGAGAATATCTTCCATTTTTTTCTCTTCCTGATTCTCTGAAAAACCCTGATTACTTCACATATCACAGTGATATCACAAGTCGAGTTTTTCTGGTAGCTACAAGATAGAAGGAAGCTGCTCAGTACGTAATGCTATTTTGAGTGAATGAGAAAGAAAACATTATTATAATTAAACTACCAGGTTTGATGTTTTTTGTTGTTGCTTAGAAAATCCTAGCATACCCTGACTCTACAGAGGCTTGATGATCCTAAGAGAAGCTGAACCCATGGGCCAAAATGACTATGTACATGAAAAGTACAATTACTTACCTAAAAAAGATGATATGGCAAACTCTATATAGCAATCCAAGTGTTATTGAAACAGACATAAAAATAGCTTAAAAGTAATATGATAAAATAATGATAGACATATAGGGAGAAAAGAAAGATACTATACTGTGAATATAAATTAAGCAAAAATTGTTGAAATAAAGAATGCAATGAATGGAGACTAAGGTGAATATAACTGTAAAATGAATAAATAAGTCAAAAAAAACCCCAGATTAATGACCTCTGCCAAAATGCAGCAGAAAAGAAAAAAAAAATAAAGAAAATATTTAAATAACAACTGAGTAAAATTTTGGAGAATTAAAGAAAGATGAAATATATCAGACTGAAAAGATTGCCAAACATGAGAAATCAGAAAAAACACTCATATATATATTATGGTGAGTTTTAAGAATATCAAAGACAGAGAAGAGCATAAATGATGCCCAGGAGAAACAGTTCACTTGAAATGTACAAGAATAATACTGATGCAGAATTCTCAAAAAAGACAGCTGGGTGTTTGTATATGTGTATACGTTTACGTATAGATGGAAAAGATATTTGAAACTAGATATCCTACATCAAGCCAAACTATTGATTAAATTTGAGAGCACAATAAAAATCTAATGAAGCATATTAGGTCCTAGAACATTTATCACACAGAGACACACATTTAAGAAAACTTTCTTGGAGGACAACTCATTTAGATAGAGAAAACAGAACTATGTCTTCAGAGGCACATTTTAAAGGAAGGATTGAATATAATCAGCACTGCAAATATTTCTTTAATCCTTATGTTCTGAATTTACTAAATTTACAGAGTATTTGTTCAAATCTTTATCTTTAAATAAATCCTAAGTGGCTTTTTCTTGGATTCTGGAAAATCAGGATATTTTGATGCAAATCTTTTTGTCAGTAATGGAAATTTTGATAACCCTTACCTGTGGAATGCCTAACCTATTGTTATAGCCATTGTGATTTGCCAATACATGGGTTTTGTGTGTGTTATGTGTGTGTTTATTTTTATTTCTGATGGTTTTACTTTTCTATGGTATTTTTAAGTAGATGTAATTTTAATAAATTATAATTTATTGAAATTTATCTGAGATTATATACACAATAAAATGAAATTTGTGTGCACTAAAGAAGTGTATCTCCATTTTTTAAAAGGAATAGACTGGTCTTTAAAAATTGTCCAAAGAAGTACATTGTATTTATTATTAAATTTGATAATATACAATAAAGTATTTTTATTACATGTTACATATATTTTATTATAAAAATAAAAAAGTATATTTTATTGTATATAAATAAAGTATATTTATGGTCATGTGGAACCATATCAAATTCTACTACTAGTTCATATTAATAAATATCATAAAGGAAAAAGGGATATTTTTCAGAATAAAATACAGTGTTATTCACCGAGCGGAGGGAACAAATGTCAAAGTTTAACACAGTTTACAGAATGTGTTTTAACACAAATTGAAATTTAAATCTGACCAAATTTCACAGTTGTAAGTAAAAGGATAGCATTTTATATCCTTAAAAAGTTGTAAGTGACCCAAAACATTGCTTAGAAAAACAAATTCAACGCTACACTCATCTGAGATGGGTTTGCAAATACCCTTTGGTTAAGTTATGGTACAACTTGCCATAGTGTATCATCAAATGGTATACTTTTTTCTCTATCCTCATAACATTCTGGTCTTCTCATTAGATTTTATTTTAGCCATTCTGATAAGCACGTAGTGATCTTTCATTATAGTTTTAATTTCATTTCCTTGATGTCTAATTATGTCAGAATATATTATTTTGATGTTTAGTGTTCCGAGCTTCTTCAAGACCATGAAGCCACTTCGAAAAACTATAGCTGCAAGTACACTCACAGATCAACTATTATTTAGAAATAATAACATTACTACCCATTCCAACAAAGAATAGATTTTTTATGTGGTAGGGACTTTATAAATTACGTGACACAACTTATATAGTAAGGCAAAATGGGATAGGCTGCTTCTAGCAGCTATATACACTGTCATTTTAAATTTAATTTTTAGTATAATTTTTCCAAGGTATACACAGAATATATATTTAATATAACCTGTGAATATTTTAAACAATCTATATATATGTGTATATATACACACGTGTATATATATATAAAACTATGGAAATTAAGCAATTTTAAGTTTGTAACAGTCAAAATTAACAGAAGTTTATTTTAAATTAGTTAGCCTTCTCTGCATTGCTAGGCAGAACAATCAAGCATTGGTAAGAAAAAATTAATCTCTGTAAAATTACCCTGGTGCATTATATCAATTTACCCACATAAGAAGTGTTCAGTCACCAAAGTCTACAATTTGGATTGAACGGTATGTGATTTTTAAAAACTGGGACTCATTGTCAATTTTTTTTCTTCATCGTGTCTTAATAAATTACTGTGTTCATTCTAACTGGGAGTGAAGTAAAATACATAACATTTCATCTCAACACTAACATTTTTTTTTAAAGATTTTATTTATTTATTTGACAGAGAGAGAGGGATCACAAGTAGGCAGAGAAGCAGGCAGAAAGAGGGAAGCAGGCTCCCTGCTGAGTAGAAAGCCCAATGCAGGTCTCAATCCCAGGACCCTGAGATCATGACCTGAGCCAGAGGCAGAGGCTTTAACCCACTGAGCCACCCAGGCACCCCTCAACACTAACACTTTTAACTGGCAACTCTGAATGTACTTTACAGCAGTTTAACAGAAAGTAAAGATCAATGATGGTTCATGAAATATTTGTTATAATTCACAAGGAGACAGGGAGTTTGTGCAAAAATGCAAATCGCTTTGTGACTAAACACATTGTTTATTTCAACTAATTTAAAAAGAAATATGCCAAGACTTTCTCAAGGAAGGAAGCAATGATTCACATTTTCCTCCAAGCTCCTTATCTAATCCTGGACCAACAGTGTATAGTTCAAAGAGCAACTAATTTGAGTAGCACCAATTTACAGATTTCCTAACAATGCTTAATTCAGTGAAATTTCTGTCCAATTATGTTAATTTGATGTAGTAAAAGACAAACAGACAAAAAGGTCATTCTTAATTTATATAGATCCTTATTTTATATAAATTGCCAAACTCTGCATTTTCTGAATATGGCCCAGGAAAGTATTTTCAAAAACAAACAAGCAAACAAATGAACAAACAACGCCAGAAGCACTATTAGGTCAACCCTAGATAAAAAATGACTCAGAGCCCACCTTACTGTTTCCCTGAAAGTATATTGTAGGCGCTGAATCTACTACCCTGAGACCATGCTATCAAATTTCTAAAATTAGAAAGTTTTAAAACCAGTCTGTGTGGGTACATTTCATTTACAATTTGATAGAGATTTTGTTGTTTATTCATTTTAATACTTAATTTTTAGGGTGTAATAACTACGTTTTAAAATTCACGATGGTTTTGAATACTGTTGGATAATTGTGCTAAAATAGTGTATCTATTCCTCCCAGGAAACAGAGATTATAGAATAGTAGTGCTTTTCAGATCTGACATCTTTTAGTAGTTGCAGTTTCAGTATAAATGCGTTAGGAAAAGTGACATTCAAGTTTATGATATTTTCTATAAATAAATTAGAATGTACTGGAGGGCTAATATAAAGTGAGATGACTAGACTTCAGTAAAATCTTGTTTTCGATTCAAAATACATTTTAAATTGAAATAAACACCTCTAAGTTCAGAGACAATCAACATTAACCAACACAATTAATAAACTCTATTTCTTGACATTTCAGGAACATTAATATTCTCACTTACTGGATGAACAACGGCTAAAATTTTTGTCATGGTTTATTGCTAAAATATTGTTTTCCCAAAGAAAATTAATGTTATGAGTTTTCATTGATTGTTATTGATCATGAAGAATATAACAACCACTATAAAAAGAGTAGGAAAAACATGACATCAGTAAGGGCATGTAGAAAGTGGGAAATGCTAATAAAAATAACTACCATTATTTCTCAAATTAACATAAAATAACAGAACTAAAAACATTTCAAAACAATATTTTCTAACCTCATTCTGATAACTCTTTTCTACATTCAAATTTAAAGGTTGAGGCATGTGATAGATACTACATAAAAACAATCCCAAGGATTTCTTTTTTTAAAAAAAACTCTTGGGATGCCTGGGTGGCTCGGTTGGTTGAGCAGCTGCCTTTGGCTCAGGTCATGATCCCAGCGTCCTGGGATCGAGTCCCGCATCAGGCTCCTTGCCCTGTGGCTCAGGTCATGATCCCAGCATCCTGGGATCGAGTTCCGCATCGGGCTCCTTGCTCTGCAGGGAGCCTGCTCCTCTCTCTGCCTCTGCCTGCCTCTCTGCCTGCTTGTGTTCTCTCTCTGTTAAATAAATAAATAAAATCTTTAAAAAAAAAAAACCTCTTAATAAAGGACAAATCCAAAGGAATTTCTTCTTTTCTAATTTAATTAACAAGTTATGAATTGGCTTATTTATTTCATCACAGTGTATCAGGCACTAATAATATTTTTTAGTAGTCGTACCTGATGCAATAATTATCCTCTTTCAGACATACTGATCATAAGCAAGCAAAAACAAGGGCACTGTAGTTTAAGCATCTACCTGCATAAATATAGGATTGTATCAGACAATCTTTTGGCCACAATATAGCAATGAATAGAAATCATACATGGTCTGTAATGGACATACAGATGAGGTAGAAGCAGTTGGGTATTAATATATGCAGAATATTAATTGCATTGCAAAACATAATATGGCAAAACAGAATACAATTTTAGAAATACTCAAGTCACAGTTATTAATTATTTTATTTTTATATGTGTAGATCAGGATTTTAGTAAACAGTCAACCACTATTCAACTTCTTCTATTTTGAAAATTTTAGCAAAAGTAATAAGCCTAGCAACTAGAAAATTGTATCTACCTATAAAATATAGCTTTGCCAGCACAGTAGAGGAAAAGCAAAACAAAATAAGGAAGAAAACTTCAACATTTCACAAGAGTTTTACTTTATACTTTGTTTTATTTAATGAAAATATCATGGGCATAAGAGTATAATTAAACCAACATGAGAAATGCTTTTTTTCATAAGTTATAATAAATTAATTTGGTGAGTAATACAAAAATTATATTACAAGCTTTAGTGTTCTTGCAGTCTCACTTCATAAACAAATGACTCAGGAGTCATAAACATTAGATGGTTCTAAATGTTATTTAGAGAGAACATTCTGTTCTTAATATGTTTCAAATATTCTACACAAGGCGAAGTGGATCCAAGTAATCTTTAGGCAAAATAAGATTTGAGAGAAGTATATATTTCTGACAGTATTTATAAAGTATCACCTCTATGTAAGGCATCATCGTGGACTTTGTGGAAAACATGAGGAGTAAGATGTGACCTTTCAAGAAACATATACAATACAAAGGTTTAAGACATGAAGTAGCATGTCTTCTCTAAGAAAAAAACATTGTACCAACTGACTTTTCTGAAACTTTATACTTACTGCTTTCATTTTTCATCATATCATCCTTCTGCATACAGGCTGCTATAACAGACATGATATAGTCCGAATAGCTTATAAAAAACAGAAACTTATTTCTCAGAGTTCTGGAACTGAGAAGTCCAAGACTGATCAAGGGATGGGCAGAAGTGTTAAATCACTATATTGTACACATGGAACTAATACAACAGTATGTGTTAACTAACTGGGTTTCAAATGAAAACTTTTTTAAAATATCCAGTTTTTAGCTCAGATTCTGGTTCACAAAAGGGATTCATTCAGTCAGGAATTTGGGGATTAGTTAATTAACAAATAAAGGAGTGAACAGGTAGATACTGAATGAAATTACCCATCCTTTCTGACACGATCTTATACTTTTTATCTAGAATTGTCTTTATCCCTTTAGGCTCTTCCTATTTTATTTTGAGTCATTAAACAAAAATTTCCTAAATGGACCTTAGCCTCCATCCAATTTGAGCAACAGTGTGAGATAGGATATGGAGTCCAGGAGAAATAAATAAAAAGATGAAACTACTTTTGTTTGCTAGTGAATGCACAGTTCTTCCACAGAAAAAGCTCTCTATGGTCATAACTCCAGCTTTTTATGTGTTTGGTCATATATTTGGAGGTAGGTAACACATTTGAGATTTTTTTCCTTTACTTGAAAGTCTGCCATGATTTCTTGGGAGTTGATAGAAGACACAGACTTGGGGTGCTTGGGTGGCTCACTTGGTTAAGCAACTGCCTTTGGCTCAGGTCATGATCCTGGAGTCCTGGGATCGAGTCCTGCATTGGGCTCCCAGCTCCATTGGAAGTCTCCTTCTCTCTCTGACTTTCTCCTCTCTTATGTTCTCTCTCACTCTCTCTTGCTCAAAGAAATAAATAAAATCTTAAAAAAAAAAAAAAAGAAGACACAGACTCCTGGTTCACAAATAAGATAGCTTATTATTCACAGGGATACCAGTAGCCAGAATATTGACAGTATGTGTGTGTGCAGGGGAATTATATATCAGTTCTCAGCCTCAATTCCTACATAACAAATCAAAAGAGAGACAGATAATACTTGCAAACAGAACAGGTAAAGTTAAAAAAAAAAAAGATACTATCTCTGTCTTCCAAATCTACTCAATATACAACCATTCTTCAAAGGATAGTCTAGAACAAATAATAAGTGCAGAGATATAAGCGACCAATTGAAAAATGTCTCCCAACGAACACACTTTGAGATTTCTCATTTGACAAAAACACTGTAGGATGTCACATGGATCAGTTGTGTTGAATACTGGTGGGTTAAAATTATAAGGGATCGAATATTTTTAAGCAGTTCTAGGATCCAGTAAAGTTCAGATAGGTCTTATAAGATTGAGGAAAGAAGCCATCGAAACCTGAGCCAAATTATCCAAGATGTATGATTCTGGTTCTAGTATCTGTGGGGTTTTCCCCTGAAGGCAATGTCTGTAATTGAGTTGGATTAGTTTACTAAACAGCATACCCCCATTTATTGTAGAAGAACAATAGGCAAGAGGCAAAATGCCACATGGAAGCCACTTGGTCTTCAGTGGAAAATAGAATCAGTTCCTTTGGGATGAATTTGCTCCACATTTGACTTCCCACTTGAGGGAAAATAAGAGTGCCTCCTAATAGATTTTAAATAGGAAATATGACAAAGGAAGCTTATACAAGATTATAAAATGAGAAATTTCATTTAGATGAGCAATAATTTCAAAGTGTTCATTTAACAAAGTGCACTAACATTATAGACTCTTCACATAATCATAATTTTATTTTGGTATCATATGGTGACTTCAAATATAGCAAATATAAATAATTTACCTCTCTGACTGTAGGGAGTCTGGTAGTAGTTTAATGGCAACAACACTTCAATTTAGAAGTATGGCCTACCAATTATTAAAACATTTGGAAATGGTGTGTCATGTTCACTCCACTTGTCTCACTAAAATAGTGAGCCAAAAAAGTGGGTCTAAGCTGTTTACTATGGTCAAAAAGGGTTGCTTTTGGACCTGGTAAAGAAACAGTTATATTCTGGAAGAAGAAACTGAGCTACTATTACTTTACAACTAATTTTCAGAAAAGGACAAAAAGAATAATCTAAGCTGTAGCCAAAATCTTATACAAGGCAGCAGGAGAATGATCCTTTCCCAGATAAAGGGTTTTTCTTTTTAGCCATGTTAAGAGGAAGAACAGATGAGGCATTGTGAGCTTGTAGCTAAAAGATTCATACACTGATCAAAAAGTTTTCAATATAATGGATATTATTTGTCTTCTTTTAGTTGAGACAAAAATATCACTAATGAGTTTCCTCTTAAAAGGAGGTAAGCAACAAGAAACAAGGTAAGACATACTAAAATAATAACAAAGATTGAGTGTTAGGTATTGTTTCCTGCCCCTTTTTAAAATTTTGTTATGTTAGTCACCCTACAGTACATCATTAGTTTTTGAAGTAGTGTTCCACGATTCATTATTTATGTATAATACCCAGTGCTCCATGCAATATGTGCCCTCCTTAATACCCAACACCTGATTCACCCATCCCCCCATGCTCCTCCCCTCTAAAAACTTCAGTTTGTTTCTTGGAGTCCATAGTTTTTCATGGTTCATTTCCCCTTCCAATTCTCCCCTTCATTTTTCCTTTTCTTCTCCTAGTGTCCTCCATGGTACTCCTTATGTTCCACAAATAAGTGAAACCATATGATAATTGACTTTCTCTGCTTGACTTCTTTCACTTACCATAATCTAGTCCAGTCCCATCCATGTTGCTGCAAAAGTTGGGTATTAATCCTTTCTGATAGTTGAGTGATATTTCATTGTATATATGGACCACATCTTTATCCATTCGTTTGTTGAAGGATGTCTCAGTTCTTTCCACAGAATGACTATTATGAACACTGCTGCTGTGAATGCTGGGGTGCATATGGCCCTTCTTTTCACCAAAATAGAGCTATCCCATTACCCAGCAATTGCACTACTGAATATTTACCCCAAAGATACAGATGTAGTGAAAAGAGTTAGGTATTATTAAAGCATGAATGCAGAGGATAGAACTTATGGTACAGAAGGAGGGAAAGGCAGCCTGGTGGCAGAGTAGAATAAAGGAACAGAGTAGAATAAAGGGAGAAGTTAGTCATTACCCAGAGATTGTAAGGCATGTGGGGTTGGCAAGGAGAGCAAGAGAAATCCTGAAAGCAGAGAGAGAAAACAGACCAGATAGGAGGGGTTTACAACATCTTAACATCTAAGGTAAGAATACACAAAACAGAATAGGGAAAGAAATAAAGGTCTTTATAAAGGTTTTCAATACAGATATGGAACTCAGTGTAACACAGGTATGGACCGCACTGTAATACCAGCCACTTCTCCCCAACACACACACACACACACACACACACATACACACACACTATGATAATAATAATGCAATGAGGAAAATTGCCTGCCAAATAAATTTTTTCCTCCTTTTTATTTTTATTATTTTTTAAGTTTTTATTTAAACTCCAGTTGTTTAAAATATGGTGTAATATTAGTTTCAGGTGTACAATATGGTGATTCAACACTTCCATGCAATGGCTTAAATCAACAAATAAAAAAATATACACTTTTTAAAGATTTTATTTTATTTATTTTTTTAAAGATTTTATTTATTTATTTAACAGAGAGAACACAAGCAGGCAGAGAGGCAAGCAGAGGCAGAGAGAGGCAGAGAGAGGAGCAGGCTCCCCGCCGAGCAAGGAGCCTGTTGCGGGACTCGATCCCAGGACGCCGGGATCATGACCTGAGCCGAAGGCAGCTGCTTATCCAACTGAGCCACCCAGGCGTCCCGAGATTTTATTTTATTTATTTATTTATTTATTTATTTATTTTTAAAGATTTTCTTTATTTATTTGAGAGAGATAGAGCGAGAGAGAGCATGAGAGGGGAGAAGGTCAGAGGGAGAAGCAGACTCCTCATGGAGCTGGGAGCCCGATGTGGGACTCAATCCCAGGACTCCGGGACCACGACCTGAGCTGGAGGCAGTCGCTTAACCAACTGAGCCACCCGGGCACCCCCAAGATTTTATTTTTAAAAGAACCTCTACACCCAATGTGGTGTTTGAGCTTACAACCCCAAGATCAAGAGTCACATCCTCTACTGACTGAGCCATGCAAGCACCCCAACAAATAAAACTTTTATAAAATTGTTGAGTTTGGGGGAGCCTGGGTGGCTCAGTCGGTAGAGTATATGTCCTCCTTTGTCTCCAGTCATGATCTCAGTGTCCTGGGATTGAGCCCCACATCAGCCTCCCTGCTCATGCTCTCTCTCTCTTTCTCTGGCTTTTGCTCTCAAATAAATAAATAAAATCTTTAAAAAAATTGTTGGGTTTGTTTAATTAGTTTTAAGAGACAGTAGATAGAGCTGAAGATAAAGCATGATGTCATGGCAGGGAAAAATACGACTTACGTGTTTAAAAAAAAACTGTGCAGTACAAGTTACATCACTTCTGTTTATCACCAGACTGGGACTTTCCCTACTGATTTGGTGTATGAATCTTATAGTTATAAATCCACAACGTGTCCATCATCCATCCTGCCCCTTTGGACAGACCCATGATCTAGAACAAGCCTTATTTTCTAGTGTCTTATAGGAGCTTTTGGCTGCTGCCTAAATTGCCTACTCTCTTCTCACCACTACCACAGAAATTGGGCCCACTGAGACAAAGGAGTAGTAGAAGAAATTAACAACGTCTATAAATCTCTTTAAATAATAAGGTATAAGACAGTGATCTCTTTTTCTCTTTTTCTGCCACATAACCAATTCTTGCAAGAATGAGGTCATATAAGAGAATTTATGACACATGCTAGCATTATCTTACTGGACCCAGATCATTTGTATGTTTCTCATCTCTGAGAAATGTAGTTATCTACATTTCCACAAACCTACAAAATGTTTGCTATGACTACTAATATCACCTACATTATTTTAAAGCCTGTTTAAGTCTTCTGAAATATATTGGTTCTTTTTTTTTTAAGAACTTTCTTTTTTTTAAAAGCTTTTATGTACTTATTTGACAGAGAGAGAGATCACAAGTAGGCAGAGAGGCAGGCAGAGAGAGAGGAGGAAGCAGTCTCCCTGCTGAGCAGAGAGCCCGATGCGATGCGGGACTCGATCCCAGGACTTTGAGATCATGACCTGGGCTGAAGGCAGAGGCCTCCACCCACTACACCACCCAGGTGCCCCTGAAATATATTGGTTCTGCAAACACTTATTAAGCATCTTGTATATATCAAACACTTTAAAAATCTCTGCCTTAAAAACAATCAAACAAACAAAAAATAGGCCTCAGTGGAACTTTGAGCCTGAAGAAGATCCAGGAAATATACAAGGCAACAAATAATACAAATGGAATAATTACATCTTTGATTACATACTCTGAGGATGTCACATTAAATTGATGTGAAAATGATGAGAAGGATCAGAATTTCTTGTCAAAGATTTTTGCCTTAAATAGAAATTGACATTTAGGGAAAATTGTTACTGAAAGAGGTCCTGTGTCAACCAAAAATGTTAAACCATAGGCTAACTAAATTTTCCATTCGTGAGCATTGCTTTGTTCAGTTGTCATATGTTAAGACTGAGTTAAGTTATTTTGTTAGAAGCTGGTAATTTAGTCTCAGATTTCAGTAAGGTTTTTTTTTTTTCCAGATTTTATTTATTTATTTGGGGGGAGAGTAGGGGCAGATGGAGAGGGAGAACCATACTCCATGTTGAACAGGGAGCTGATGCAGGATTGGGTCTTAGGACCCTGGGATCATGACCTGAGCTGTAGGAAGACACTTAACCAACTAAGCCACCCAGGCATCCAAGACTATAAACTTCTTAAAGGTAAAAAAGTTTATACTTCTAGTAGTTCCATAGACATTCCTAACATCCCTAAGAAAGCAGCTACTGATTTAAATGCCAGCAAATTAAATTATTCTAAATGAAAAAATAAAGATATCTGGCTGAAAAGAAAAACAGAAAATCTAAGAATACATTGAATTGTAAGAGCAAGTGGAGGAAGAGAAAAATAAATATGAAATGGAGATTTCCTCTAGAATAAAAAAAAATGA
Source organism: Nasua narica (assembly GCA_028533885.1). Lineage (NCBI taxonomy): Eukaryota > Metazoa > Chordata > Mammalia > Carnivora > Procyonidae > Nasua > Nasua narica. The sequence continues at coordinate 22,949,776 of CM052800.1, read as the reverse complement.
AAAAGCAGTAGATTTAACTAGACGATTATTATGGGAGACTCAAGAAAAAAATAGAATAGGGATTTTTATAAAATAGTAACAAATGAGAAGGAAAATTGTTGCTGCCTCTATAATACTAGCTACTTTTTTGTTGTTGTTATTTCACTTATTTAAGCTAATAAACAGAGAATGGAAACATTTCCATTTAGGGACAAGATTTCAATATTACTTTTTTTTAATTGTTAGAAAATGTGTGACAGAAAGTGTTTAAACTTTAAAATACAGTAGCAACATGTAATGAACTACATTATTTGAATGTCTGATTTGTAAATGCTGTTAGAAGAAACTTGGTGGAAGTGGCCCTTTGTGGTTGTGTTTCTGGAACTAAGAATACTTATTAATGAGGAATAGTTTAAAATTTGAAATGAGCAGGAGTGGATAATTTTCCTAATTTTTTTTTTTAAGATTTTATTTATTTGATAGATCACAAGTAGGCAGAGAGGCAGGCAGAGTGTGGGGGGAAGCAGGCTCCCCACTGAGCAGAGAGAAGGATGCTGGGCTCAATCCCAGGACCCTGAGATCATGACATGAGCCCAGGCAGAGGCTTTAACCCACTAAGCCACCCAGGCGCCGCAATTTTCCTAATTCTATCAGCTCTTTACAACTCTTTTATTAGCCCCCTTTAGAAATATCTATTTTATTTTTCTAATTAAATTTTATGTTACAGTATGGCTGACTTTTGACTTTTCTCCTCCTCTCTTCTTCCCCCTCCTCATCCTCATCTCAAGTATTTTTTCCAAATTACGTGTTTCAGTTTTAGCAGCAGTTTCATGTTTTAGCAGCCACTGTCAATTCTTTGATAAAATCCTCAACATCAGTTTAGTAACTCCAGAGATGAAGTAGCATTGGTATTTATAAGCTAAGAATATAAAGCCTTGAGGATCTGGATGGCTCAGCTCAGTCAGTTAAGCATCTGCCTTCTGCTCAGGTCATGACTCTAGAGTCCTGAGATGGAGCCCCACATTGAGCTCTCTGCTAAGCTGGGAGCCTACTTCTCCCTCTCCTTCTGCCTGCCGCTCTCCCTGCTTTGTACTCTCTCTCTGTCATATAAAATAAATACATAAATAAACAAACAAATAAATAAATTTATTTGTTTATTTATTATGCGATTATTACATAATGATTATATGATATATAATTATAACAATAAAAAAAGAATTTATTAAATATTTATATTAAATATGTTAATTTAATTAATCAAATTAAATTATTTTAAAGTTTTAAATATTTAATTTAAATTAAAAATATTAAATATTAGATTATTAATATTAACATTATTAATTTAAAAATAATTTTAAAAATTTTATTGATTAGATAAAATAAATTTATTTATTAATTAAAATAAATAAAATAATGTAAAATCTTTAAACATGAATTTTAAAATAATGTAATGAAGTCTAAATACATTGAGTTCAGATATTTATACAAGTTAACCCAGACACTCAACCTATAGACATTTTCAAAACATTTATTTTCATCTAGTACTCAAAATATGATTATAATGTATTTTTTTATAACTTTGACATAGCAAGGAAACATGGGGGAAAAGGAGACATTGGTTTTTAATATTTGAAAATTATTTCATTGATTTAAAAAAGTAAAAATAGTAACAGTAAAAATCGTAACACAGGAGCTTCTTAAATATCAACACTGTGAAGTTTCTGAGTTGCATTCTATTAAAAGTGCAGATAAAATGCCCTCAGTTACTCATTTAAATTATCAGCTGAATGGGTAACACGTGAAGTAGAGACCGTTTTAATTATTTATGCATGTACTGCTTGAGGAAAGAGTTCCACATACAATCACACTTCTCTTTCTGGCTTTGTTTTATGAGCAGCAGTGGAATCCATGAATGAGTTTAAACATAAAGACATTCACAGAAATTCTAAATGAACTTCTGAGGAAGGGAAGTAAGTGCAAGAATAACTGCAGCAAGGTTAATTACAGATTTCAAGTGGCCATCACTTAATTATGGAACCTTTTAAGTTCAAGTAATATATCTTTTTATAAGCCTATCATAGCGCATTAATTACCACAAACTGCTCTCTTGAACACTTATGTTCTTTTCACATATTTCCTGTTCTTAGTACTTAAAATTACCCCTATGATTGGTAAGTAAAGGGATTTTACTAATTGACTTAATGTATTTATTTATATAAATAACACTATTTATATATAAACAATATGAATATGTGTATATGTTCAATGAAAAATCTTCAAATTAACATCTCAAATCTACCATATTTGTTACAAATATATACAAACTTTATAGACTCATCAAATCTTTTATTCTCAAATTCATATCTCATGTGTGAAGTAAAGGAAACTGTATATATTAAATATGAGCTTAATACATGTAACAGTTATTACTGCATCCCAGGATATATATAGGACATGCCCTACTTAAGGCACTGTGGATAATTGAATTTGACTTTCTATCCTAGGAGTCTTCTGTACATTTCTGTGGCTCATATGCTACAATCAGAAGGAAGAACTCTTTTGCTAAAAGCTCCCAAAGGACTATGTGAGTATGATGGTTTTAGAATAGGTAATTTGTAGACCAGTGATGTAATATTATAGTTCAATATATAAAGCATGATAAAATAAAATGCTATTGCCATATTTATTTGTTCAGTGAAGCATCTCTTCAGTTATAAAGCATTCATTTTCTTTATACAGAAGAAACAGAACATTATACAGTAGAAAATACAGTAAAAATTCTAGAAACCTTGATCACTTTGTTTTGGCAATTTTAGAAAATAAAATTAGCTAAAGTTCAAGTATAAGTTATATTTGTGGCAGTGGAGGAAAAGTTAATTAAAAGTTTGTTTATTATAGTTTTAGCACTTCAACAAAGTAATGAAGAGTCAAAAATCTATGAATATATGAAGTATATAATAAATAAAATAATTTCAAGTGTTTGTGGCTCACCGTAGGTATTGATAGGCTAGAGGTCAAAGGGAAAGTATCAATAGGGTCTGTTCAGTTCCATGCTCATCAGATTAATAGACTTTCTCATATTGCCTCCTTCACCACATTAATTTGTCCAGTGAGGTTTGCAAGAGTTAAAGACAGCGATAGGTTCATGGCTGGAGAGAAGGTGCAGAATCTAAGATAGTTTAGCAGTGCTTGTTATTTAAGAGAAAGAGTGTGGGAGGTAGGGAGTGGAAGAAAAGGGACAAGAAGGGAGAGAGAATCTTAAACAAAGTCCATGCCCAGCACAGAGCCTGTAGAGGGGCTCGATCTCATCACCCTAAGATAATGACCTGAGCTGAAATCAAGAGTCAGATGCTTAACCAATTAAGTCACCCAGTGCACCATCTTTTTCTGAAGCTTTATTTTCATCTCTTTCTGTAACTGAGTTTCCCTTCAAAATCAGCACTTGCATACACAACCTGAATAATTATTTTGGGATTGATCATTTGGAAGAGGAGAGAATAAGAGCTAAGAGGTTGAGGAGAAACACATCGAAGAGTTCAGACTGAGCTGATTATCACTGCGGACAACTGAGCCTCAATCCTAATGTACAGAATACATCTCAGAATTTTTTTTCCTGAAACAAGAAAGAATCTGTTTAACCCACTGACTTCTGCATCCTACCACAGTGCTTAAAATTCATCTCAGAAGTAATTAACGTCCCGGACTTCACTATTACTGGACATGACAGAGGAGCTGAATGGGCTTGGTCAGTATCCCACACAATGAAAAGCAGAGCAGATTCAGGCAAAAAGATTATTAGTTCCTTCCAAATTAGATTTAATGTGATTCTATCGTTCATTTATGAATTCATATTACATTTATATTTTATCAATTTTTCTAAACCTTGGCCAATATTCACTGTATTTTTAATAACTTTTATTTATTATTGTAAATCATTTTTCTGCTACATTTGGTTAGTCATCGTTACCCATTTCTTCCAAGTTTTTCAGATATGTGATTTCAATTTCCAAATAAATTATTTGAAATATTTATTTTTTATGCTAAACTTCTAACTATGAAAAACATCGATATATGGATTATGTCATATTGTTCGCCTTTTAACTTATTTTAAAGAAGGTGAATGTGCTTTGGCAAATGCACATTGTTTCTTTTGATATTTATGTAGATTCTTCATAAATTTCTCCAATTTCATTGGCTTATGGTTTATAATTTTTTAAATAATTTTCCTACTATCGATTAATGGATTTCTTCCATTACAGAGTCTTGCTATTGCCATAATAAGGAAAAAGCAACTGGAAATCTATATACCTGTCTAGCTTCCTCAAATCTTCATTACTTTCAGGATCTAGTTGGATTTTCTTAGGTGTTCCAGGTGGACAAGCTGTTGCACATGTGTTAATTATTATTTCTGTTTCTGGCTTCCTGCATTTATCAGCTTCGGGGATCATTTTGAACAATATGATGAAATGGGGCTTCGTATTCTTTTTTTTTTTTTTTAAGGTTTTATTTATTTATTTGACAGAGAGAGATCACAAGTAGGGAGAGAAGCAGGCAGAGAGAGAGGGGGAAGCAGGCTCCCTGCCAAGCAGAGAGCTTGATGCGGGGCTTGATCCCAGGACCCTGAGATCGTGACCTGAGCCGAAGGCAGTGGCCTTAACCCACTGAGCCACCCAGGCGCCCCGGGGCATCGTATTCTTATCCTCAACTTTATTAATAATGACTCTAGTGCAACATATCCTACAAGATATTAATAGATACATATAAAAGAATTTCATTGACCAAAAAGCTGGTGGAAAATGTAAGTGAAACACCCTTGAATAGGGCCTGGCAACCAACTAGTCATATCAAGTTGAACTATTTTTTTTTCTCTTCTATCTCCCTGTTTCTTTAATTTCCTGCAGCATATTCCCACAGAGTATTTTAAGGTGTTTTATATGCACATACATAGAAATCATCATGGAGTCTAAATCTAATAATCCCTTGTCAGTTTTAGATATTTTAAGTATTGTTCATTCCCATGTCAGTTGTCTATTAACTTTTTTCCACACTGTACTTAATTGCAAGGAATTCTTTAATTTTAATATGAATGAATTAATCAAGTTAGTAAATATTTTTACCCTATGGATTTATCTTTGATATTTATTTTTTTATTTTTAATTTTTTAAGATTGTATTTATTGAGAGAGAGAGCAAGCACAAGCAGGGGAAGCTGCAGAGGGAGAGAGAGAGGAAGAAACAGGCTCCGACCAAGCAGGTAACCTGATGCGGGGCTCAATCTCAGGGCCCTGGGATCATGACCTGAGCTGAAGACGGATGCTTAACCAACTGAGCCACTGAGTCTGATCGTTTATCTTTGATGTTTGAAGAAATACTTTATCATCTCTAATTATGTCCTATGTCAAAGACAGTTTTCTATGTGATTACTATTAATTTTATTGTCTTAGACTTAGGCTTTTGTTTCTGATAGCATTTTTAATCAGTCTCCTAGGTCTATAATTTTATTTTTATACATTTCACTTAGTATTTTATTTTATCTTCATCATGTCTGAGTAGTTTTTTTTTTTTAAGATTTTATTCACTTGACAGAGAGAGAGAAATGTAGGCAGAGAGAGGTGAAGCAGGCACCCCGACAACCAGAGAGTCTGATGCAGGGCTTGATCCCAGGACCCTGAGATCGTGGCCTGAGCCAAAGGCAGGGTTTTAACCCACTGAGCCACCCAGGTGCTCCAATGCCTGGGTAGTTCTTGACCAGTACTCACTGGTCAACTCACTGGTCAAATCTTTTTTTTTTTTTCTTTTTTTTAAAGATTTAATTTATTTATTTGACACAGAGAGAGAGACCACAAGTAGGCAGAGAGGCAGGCAGAGAGAGAGGGGGAAGCAGGCTCCCTGCTGAGCAGATAGCCTGATGTGGGGCTCGATCCCAGGACCCTAAGATCATGACCTGAGCCAAAGGCAGAGCCTTTAACCCACTGAGTCACCCAGGTGCCCCTGCTCAAATCTTTTCTATTAATCTACTAAGGAATATGTTTGTTTCTATAATATTTATTATTTTTGTTGTTGTTCTTAGGTTTTGCCTTTATATTCTTTCTTTTTTGATGCTTTAGTGTTTTTGTTGTTAATGTTTTTCTTTTATTTTTTCTCTTTTTCTTTTGAATTAATGAGTTTAAACCTTTAGATTTCCTTAATAGCTTTAATTATTGTCACATATTTTGAGAAATGATATTAACAAAGTACTGTAATTCTAAATATTTCTGAATTAGCTATATTATTTCTTTTTAGGTATAAAGTTAACTTCCAATTATATGGACTTTATATTTTGGTCATTATTTTCTAATTTTATTGCCTTATCCTTGGAAAATATAGCCCGATATTTAACTCTAGGAATTTATTGGCATATATCTCTGGCCTAAATAATGGCCTTTTTGTGAAAATGTTCACATATGCTTGCATACTGAAGACTATTGTTTTGGGGATCAGGGTGTCTACATTTATTAATAGATCAGGAATATTAGATTCTCTAAATTTTGATGTCTCTTAATTTTGTCTAATTAAACAAATTATCAGTTAATGAAAGAAGTTTGTTAAGTTTTTTACATACTAATGCATCTAAACTTATCAAAGTCTTTTTGCTATAATTAGATGTCAGCCTCTTTCTATACCAAGGCTTACATTTAAATGCAATCATATTGTCTGAAATATTTATTATTATTATTATTTAAAGATTTTATTCATTGGGGCACCTGGGTGGCTCAGTCAGTTAAGTGTCTGCCTTCAGCTCAGGTCATGATGCTAGGGTCCTGGGATCAAGCTCCACATGGGACTTCCTGCTCAGCGGGGAGCCTGCTTCTCCCTCTCCCTCTGTCACTCCTCCTGCTTATGTGCATGTTCTCTCTCTCTCAAATAAATAAGTAAAATTAAAAAAAAGAAAGATTTTTTTTTTTTAAAGGAAGGGAGAAGCAGATTCCCCACTGAGCAGGGAGCCTGATGCAGGGCTCAATACCAGGACCCTTGGATCTTGACCTGAGCTGAAGGCAGGCACTTAACCAATTGAGCCACCCAAGCTTTCCAGTTTCTTTTTTATTATAAATATGTTTTATCTCTCTTTTCCTCAAGTTTTTTTTTTTCTTTCTTTTTTACTTTTTTTACAAGACTGAATTTTTTTCAAGATGACTTGGTCATCCTCTTTCTTTCCCCATACGTCTTGGAGTACATTTTAATTGTTAAAATAATATTAGTAGTTAAATACTGCCTATACAAATTGAGGCAAATCATCTGTGGTTTGAATTTCCTGAAAATATTTTTTATTAGGCCTTCTTATTTCAATGATATTTTAGCAGGATCTAAAAGTCTACATTTGTGATTATTTTCTTTCAAGATAATAAAGCTAGTTATTCATTTTTTTAAATCTGATGCTGTTTAAAAATTTGCTGTCAGTCTGATTCTTGTTTCTTTATAAATGAGTTCTTTTTTCTCTCTAACACTTAAAATTTTTTGTCTTTGGTATGCCCTAGTTTGGAATTCATAGAGTCCACTATAATTATGAATGCCTCCTTTCTTTTCTTGTACATAATTTTTAGTCCAATGTCTTGACAATTTATTTTACTTTTGAGATATAGATGCACCTTAATATTCAAACATCTCCTCCCTTTTTTCTTCTTTCATTTTCTTATTTTATTTTATTTTTAAAAAATTATTTATTTATTTGAAGGAGAGAGAGAGAGAGAAAGAGAGAGAACATGAATGAGAGAGGGGTAGAGGGAGAAGAAGAAGCTGACTCGCAGCTGAGCAAGTGCATGGATAGGACCCATAGTCAGGAAGAGCTGCACTGGGGTCATCAAGAATGGCTGATAATATACTTTCAAGTTGGGAAGGGGTTAGGCATAACACAACCCTCCACGGTATTTTATAAACAAGGTCTCCGGAACTTTGAGGGGGTTAGCTATTGTTACAAAAAGATCATTTATTACTATTTAGTAAAAACTCAGTAAAGAGATTCTTCAGATGTGTATCAGTGGGTCATTTTCTTGGGAGATACTTGCCAACATATATCTTGGGGGCGGGAAGTGGGTAGAGATAAAGGAAGTTTCCAAAGGAATTATTACATGTTAAAGTAGACTTTATGGTACCCTGGGGGGTGGGCTAAGATTGCCTTTTACCCTTAGTGGACCTGTCCACATTGAGGCAGCTGTGAGTCCCTAGAGGAACTTCAAGACTTGTCAACGAGCCATAAGTAGTAAGGATGTCTATTTTTTTCTCTTGTCTTTGTTTCCCACACATCATATATATCTTACACCTCTTTTTTTTTTTTTTGAAGATTTTATTTTATTTATTTTAACAGAGAGCGAACACAAGCAGGCAGAGAGGCAGGCAGAAGCAGAGAGAGGAGCAGGCTCCCTGCAGAGCAAGGAGCCCGATACGGGACTAGATCCCAGGACGCTGGGATCATGACCTGAGCCGAAGGCAGCCGCTCAACCAACTGAGCCACCCAGGCGTCCCTTACACCTCTTTTATATTGATAATTTTAATGCTTTGCTGATATCCAGACAGCTATATCCTTCTTACTCCCTATCTGTATCTACCTCATTACATATTCTATCCATTGTATTCTTTTTTTTTTAAAGATTTTATTTATTTGTTTGGCAGAGAGAGAGATCACAAGTAGGCAGAGAGGCATGCAGAGACAGAGGGGGAAGCAGGCTCCCCATCTAGCAGACAGTCTGATGTGGGGCTCGATCCCAGGACCCTGAAATCACAACCTGAGCTGAAGTCAGAGGCTTTAACCCACTGAGCCACCTAGGCACCCCTCTATCCATTGTATTCTTAATTCAACTAGATCACATATTTTAAACTATTAGTACCACTAGGTTCTTATCCTTGTTTTTATTTCAATATCTTTCTTTATCTCCTTAGACCACTTATTGGGTATATTTTAAATCCATGGTATACTCACCTATTATATATAAGCTGTCAACCTTACTCTTATGTTGAGGTAGCTATATCTTTTTGGGTTTTAGGACATCATACCAACAATGCCAAATAATTTTCAGACATCAGCAGGGTGTCCAAGAATTCAACTAAATTCTGACATTGTCTACCTGAACATTTCATCAGATTTCATCAGTTAAGGGATCAGTCATACAAGACTATCCCCAGCTCCACCTCAGATGCAAGTCTGGCTGTTGGCTCCAGGGCTCCAGGCTATTACCTGTGCCCGTGACTGAGCAACTACAGATTGGAGGTTCTGGTGGCTAACTCCTTCAGTTCTTGCTGTGTCGCTTCATTAACATAACAAAACACACCTCTAGCACCTCATCACAAGAAATTCCAAGAGTCTTAGGAGCTGTGAGCCAGGAGCCATGGATGAAAACCAAATATTCAGATGACTGAAATATATTTCTTGTAGACCACAATATCACTCTACAAGTTTAAGTTTTTTAGTTATTTGTTCTTTTAAGCTAATATTTTTCTAAGGGTGTAAACTACTCTGTCAGTAATCTGGATTGGGGAGTAATGTATTGCCAGATTTCAGTCCTTTTAGTCCAGTCATGTAAGAGAAAAACAGCAACAGTGGAGAGCCCCCTAGGGCAGGAAGCTCCAAGTAATAAGATTGACTGCAACTCCCTTGTCTTGATTTTTTTTTTTTTTTAAACAGGCAAATTCTCTCTTCAGAGTTGTAGTTTAAAGCCTGGAAGTTGTGGGATTGGGAGAAAAAGCAGTAAAATCTGGAGACTTGCAAAGGCAGAATCAGAATAGTGAAGGCCATTACTGTAACTGAACTAAAACCCATGTCTGTCTTTGGTGAGTCACAGAAACAGGAGGAGTTGTCAAAGGAATCTTTGACAAAGGAATCTTTATTTACGGCATACAAGGAGATCACAGGAAATAACTTCCAAAGCCTTGACTTTTGAACAGGGGTGAGCTTTTTATTTAGAGTTTAAGATGAATATTCAGAAGGGAGAGTTTTATTATCCACTATAGAGTTGGGCATAAGGTCGTGGAGGCATGCACATCCATATATGTATGGTATGTTCTTGTGAATGAAGCCTGTCCTCCACCTAGGGCAAGAACTTTAACATTAGAATGAAGCAGAGGTAACTGTTGGACAAGGGAAAGGGACTCCACAGGCTTCCAGGGTGGGTATAAACTGGATGGGGTCTTGGGCTCATTTTTTGGGAGAAGGAATGCAGGGCCTGCTTACTTTTGAAATAGGACTAGGAGTTTTGCCACTGCTTTATTTTCCTGATAGGTTAGGCTATTTCCTGACCTGGTAGGTGATGGTTAGTTTTTGCATTCCCTTGTTCCCTCAAAATCCCTAACTAGTGAGGTTTTTGCATTTCTTTGTAAGAACCTCCTAAGAAGTTCTGCAAGAAGTGTGCTTGGGCAAGCACACAGGTGGGCCATAGATCATTGAAAATAGCTGGGGGCAAAAAAATGACTTTTCTTATGTCAGGAAAGCTATGTCTTATCTTTATTTTTCTAGGGACCTCTAACTCTTTCTGCTTATGTTACCAGCAGGCATCTGAGATATTACTGATTGTTCTCTTGAACCTAAGAGAAAGGAAATGTAAAAAGCAAAAGACGAAACTTTAAAATCTATCCTGCAACTCATCAATTCAGTGCTGCCACCTGTCCCTCCTTTTCTCCTTCTCTCTCTCTCTCTCTCTCTCTCACACACACACACACACACACATACATACACGCGCAAATCAACTTAAGACAATTTTTAATTTTCCCTATTCCATTTTAATATACTTGAACCATGATCATTTTCTTAGTAAATACAAGAAAAAAACATATCTAGTATTCTATCATTCTGTGCAATTAAAGTATTAGAGGAATTTACTTCCAATAGCACTTATAAAACCATATTTTATTTATGTAATATTATATATCAGGTGCCTGCATTTTTCTTATTCTCCAACTACTGTTATTTGGCAATTAATATTTTTTCAATCAATATTCTCTTACATCTGAATGAGTGGGCAGTTAGAGATGAGTTAGAGGCAAAGATGGTGAAAAATAGGTTACACATTAGAAGCCTGAGGGTACAACATCCTGACTTCATGGCTTCCAAGACCCTGGGGTTAACAAACCACAAGACACAGGTACTGAGCAGGTTCTCTCCTCTTCTACCTCTGCCCCAGAGTAATCCCTAGATTCATCATAATGCATTTGCATTGCTGTTATAGCCCCCATCCCCATGGGGGAAGGCTGCCATGATGATTCCAGTACAAACCTTTTAAGGTAAAAAACTCCTTCTCCCAACCTGTAGGAGGGGTCCCCTAAATGATTGGAGCAGCCTCCATTAGAGACCACCTTACAGCATGTCAAAGCTCTCCTCAGCTCAAAAAGACCAAAGAAATATCCAATCCTTAAACAAACTAAGGGTTAGCTCCACCTCATGGAACACTGCCTGCTTTTCCTTAGACAGCGTGCTGTTGTTTTAATAAGCCTGTCTTCTGTTTTCACTTTGGGCACTGATCTCTAATTCTTAATCGTGTGGTTGCCAAGAGCCAAGACATAATGCTTTTGGCACTGACACATATATCATGTATTAAAACCTCTAAGTTGTTTCAGTTTCCAGATATAAATCCAGTAGATGCTTCAACAATGTGGAGGTTAAAGGAGTCCATCCCCAACACAGTTGAAAATTTACACATGGCTTTTGACTCCTACCAAATCTTAACTACTAACAGCCTACTGCTGATCAGAAGCTTTACCAAAAACCTAGTGGATTAACACATATTTTCCCTATGTGTCATATACTGTATTCTTATAATAAATAAGCTAGAAAATATTATTAATAAATCATAAGAAAAAATACATTTGCAGTACTGTATTGATAAAAAATTTAAAAATCCACCTATAAGAGGACCCAGGCAGTCATATCCAAGTTGTTCAAAGGTCAACTGTAATTGCTTCAAGAGTCTTCACTAAGCCTCTGTACACGATGTCCTTGTTCCTGTATTTTTCATTCTGATCAGTCAATGTTTAAAGATTGCAGCTTCCTGGTAGCAAAGCTTTAACTGTAATAAACAAAGAAACAAAAAATAAGACAAACATATGTTTTCTCTCCCAATAGGATTTTTAAAAAGTGAAATTGATGGGGTGTTAAATATAAAAATTGCTAAAAATATTATTGAAGCCACAAGATCAAATTTGGACCCTGTTAGACATCACTACACCATCATTTTAGTTTTTTCAAGGGAAGTTCTGTCAATGACTAAAATGATTTATTATTAACTAAATGTATGTGTTTCATAAGACAGAAAACGTGTTTTATAAGTTGGGGCAAACATGCAACTTCTGCCCATGATTAATACATAATTTGTTAAATTTATGCTAACATCAGCAAAAATACTGATATATATTAAGATTGAATAACACGCATAAGAACAGTGAACTAATTTAGAAGTATATTATAAAAATGAACCATTTCCATGTCACAAAAATAACTTAACAAGTTTAGGTTTTCTTTTTATTAATTCATATGGATTGGTTTTATTCTTTAACTGGTATTCTTTCCTAGGCTCTTTCAGAAAACTTTTTAATAAAATGTTATCACCTAAAAATAAATATGCTGCAATTGATCTGAATGCTGAATCTATTTGAATTTGTTTCTAGTCCAGAGTCCATGAATAATAAGCTATATCTCTAAAAAATTTTTTTAAAGAAAACTGGCTTTCACTATAGATTTTCTTCAACATCAAAGAGAATAAAATCACACATATCTTAGCAGGAAAATAGAAGTTGCTAGAAATCTATGTAATATCAAAATTTAGTACATATATTACATATAAATCCTTTAACTTAGATGTAATAATAAACTAAATCAGAATGCTAGTAGTCTGTGGTTGAGCATCAAATATAATAAATTCACATCCAGTAAAGAATGAATAATAAATTCATTAACTAATAAAGTATCTCTCTCCTCACACATTTAACCACTGACCTTTCTGAAGTGTTGTTTATGTAGTTTCTTTTTGAATTTTAAATTATTAATTTCTTTCTAAATATATAATATGCTGACAAATTCAATATCAAATTACATTTGGAAGATTAAAATACAATTGAATCACTTGGTTGATTTTTCAAATAATTTTAGATCATTTTGCTGAGGACAATAAAATATTTTAAAGGTTTCCTATTGGCTTTGTAGCAAACTAACACAAACTTAAAGGTTTGAAACAACACATATTTATTATCATACAGTTCTGCAGAGCAGAAGCCACAGTGCGTCTCACCAGCTACAGTTATTTTTGAAACCTCTAAGGGAGAATTCATTTTCCTGTCTTTTCCATCTTTAGAAAGAATTCCTGGACTTGTGGCCTCTTTCCTGAAACTTGAAGGCAGCAAAAGTCAGTGGGGTCTTATGACCCACTTTTCAGCTCCTCTCTTCCCAGGTTTAGGCCCATTCAGATATCCAAATGATCTCTTTATTTTAAAATTGTTTGTTTAGCAACCTTGATTCAAACAGTGACCTTAATTCCCCTCTTCTTTTTTCTATTCACTTAGTGTTAGGTTTTATTCTATTTTATTCTATTCTATTTTTTCTTTCTTTTTTTTTTTCACTTTATTTAGACTTAATAACAACAACAGCAGAAGCAACAACAATTCATTCTTCTTCTATTTCTCCCTTCCTCTAACTCCTTCTCTGGCAACCAACAATCTGTTCTCTGTATATACAGCTTGAGTTTGGTTGCCTGCCTGCCTTCCTTCCTTTCTTCCATCCTTCCTTCCTTCCTTCTTTCTCTCCTTCCTTCTTTCCTTCCCTCCCTCCCTCTGCACTCCTTTCCTTCTTTTTTTTTCTCATTCCATATACAAGCATCACTCAGAGATATTGTAGGTTTAGTTTCAAACCACCAGAATAAAGTGAACGTTACAATAACGTGAGTCAAATAAATTTTTTTCAACTTTCCAGGGCATATAAAAGTTATATCTACACTATACTTCAGTTTACTAAATGTGAAATAATGTTATATCCAAAAAACATATGTATTTTAATTAAAAATACTTTTTTTGGCTAAAAAAATGCTGTTATCTGAGCTTTCAGTGACTCAATTTTTTTCCTGGTGGAGGATCTTGCCTTCTCATTGATGGCTGCTAACTGATTAGGATGGCTAGGGCTTGGGTGGCTAGGGTCATTTCCCAAAAAAGAAGAAAACAATGAACTTTGCCTCATGGATTGACTCTTCCTACTGCAAATGATTTTTCTGTAGTACGTGATGCTGTAGATCTTTCAAAACTGGAGTTAATTTTCTCAAACCCTGCCACTGCTTTATCACCTAAGTTTATGTAATATTCTAAATGCTTTGTTGATATTTCAACAATCTGGACAGCATCTTCATAAGGAGTAGATTCCATCTCAAGAAACCACGTTCTTTGTTCATCCATAAGAAGCAACCCTCAACCCAACCCATTCAAGTTATATCATGAGATTATAGCAATTCTGTCTCATTTTTAGGCTCTAGTTCTCTTGCTGTTTCCACTGCATCTGAAGTTACCAAAGTCTTGAATCCCTCAAAGTCATCCATGAGGGTTGGAATCCACTTCTTCCAAATTCTTGTTATTAATCCTGTTGTCTATCTCTATTAGAACTCTTCGGTGACCAGATGCATTGTCATTGAACAGCCATATTTTGAAAGGAATTTTTTTTTTTTTTTTTGAGCAGTGGTTCCCAACAGTTGGCTTAAAATATTCAGTAAATTATGTTGTAAACAGATGTGCTGTCATCCAGGCTTTGTCATTCCATCTAAACATCACAGGCAGAGTAGATTTAGCGTCATTCTTAAGGCCCTTGGAATTTTTGGAATGGTAAATGAGCACTGACTTCAACTGACAGTCACCAGCTGCATTATCCCTTTGCAAAAGAGTCAGCCTGTTTTTTGAAGCTTTGGAGCCAAGCTTTATCTTCTTTTCTGTAGCTATGAAAATCTTAGATTACATCTTCTTCCAATACAAGACTGTTTTATCTGCATTGAAAATCAGTTGTTTAGTTGCAGCCACCTTCATTAATTATCCTAGCTAGATTTTTAGGATAACCTGTTCTTCACCTTATACTTTTATGTTATAGAGATGACTTCTTTCCGTAAACCTCTTAGCCCACCTCTGCTGGCTTCGGATTTTTCTTCTGCAGCTTCCTCATCTTTCTTAGCCTTCACAGAATTGAAGAAAATCAGGGCCTTGCTCTGGACTGGGCTTTGGCTTGGGAATGTTGTGGCTTGTTTGATCTTCTGTCCCAAACCACTAAAACTTTCTTCATATCGGCAATAAGGCTGTTTCACTTACTTTTCACTTATGTGTTTACTGGAATAGTACTTTTATTTCCTTCAAAAACTTTACCTTTTCATTCACAACTTAACTATTTGGCCCAAGAGGCCTATCTTTTGACTTGTCTTGGCTTTTAAAATGCCCTTTTCACTAAGCTTAATTGTTTCTAGCTTTTGATCTAAAGTGAGAGATGTTTGACTCTGCTTTTCACTTGAACACTTAAAGCCTGTTGCAGGGTTATTAACGGACCTAATTTCAATATTGCTCTGTCTCAGGGAATAGGGATAACTGAGGAGAGGGAGAGAGTTGGGGGAATGACTGATCTGTGGTATAGTCAGAAATATACAACATTTATCAGTTAAGTTCATCATCTTATATGGGCATAGTTTGTGGGTCCCCAAACAATTATAACAGTAAATAAAAAATGATCAATCACATATTATTATAACACATATAATAATAATGAAAAAGTTTGAAATATTGTGAGAATTACCAAAATATGACACAGAGACATGAAGTAGAGCCAATGCTGTCAGAAAAATGATACCCATAGACTTGCTTGATGCTGGTTGCCACAAATCTTCAATTCGTAAAGCAAAACAAAAAAATGTCTTCAATGTGCAATAAAATGAAGTCTACCTGTGTATGGTCTTCTGGAACTGCAAGCATAAGGGCTGCTGGCTACCAAAGCCAGGTGATCTGGAAGTATACACCTGGGAAGCAGTCACAAAAATATGGCTTCCAGATATAAGCTATTTTCCGGGTTCTGGTGGCAAGCTGAAGCAAGGCAGAGGAATAGCACCAAGATGGCATTTCCAGACTAGGTTTTTTTGAGAGCAGCTCTGTAGGCCACTAAATATATGCCAAACCTGAAGCTTGTCCCTTCTGTTGAAGCTCTAAAGTAAGCAAAGAAACTCCCTTCACAGAAAGGCTTAGGAGTATTCCACAGTCCACCGTGTGTGCAGTGTCCTGGGCGGTAGCCTGCCAAAGACTATCCCTCTGATTGCTACAGTTTCATGGGACCCAAGAATGCAGTCCTACCCCACCATCAGAGTCAGGCAATCAAGAGGTGTTCCCTGGCTTGTGGCAACTACAAAAAACTGGGACACAGACATAAAAACCAGGGCACTGGCTGCTTATAAATCTCCCTCCAGGAGACAGTGATGCTCTGGAGCAAGGCAGAGGGTGAGCATGAAGATATCCAAGGTCTCTGGAAAGATTATAGTTTGTTCCTAGTTTCATGTTTAATTAGAAGTCTGCCCCTCAGGCCACAGTCATTACAAATAACTAATAAATCTCCTTCACAGAAAGGCTGAGCTTCTTAATTCTGTCACATTTTGCCAGGTTCTGGGAGTTGTAGCTGTTTAAGAACTCTTTCTCTGTTGGTTATAATCCTGGGGGATCCAGGGCATAAACCCCACTAGCTACCAGAACCAGGTGATGTAGAGGTATTGTCTGGTAGCAGTTACAAAAATCAAGGCATAAGACAGGGATCTGAGCTCTTTTCTGAGTGACATCAACTATTACAGTCCTGAGTGACTACTCTAGATTCAGGTAAATGGAGAAATTTGTGCAATTATGCTGAGGTAGAATGGCAAGAAGGGGAAATTCTAGGAAATAAAATACACAATGTCTCTATATTAGCATGTGGGAAGTAGATGACTGTATAGTCAGTGGTAAACATGGGAATTAAGTAACAAGTCAAATGAGGAGGAATCTTTCTGTAAGAAAATACTGAGATTATCTTCAACCCTTTTGAAAGCTTTTGACAGAAAATTAATTAAAGGGTGCCTGGGTGGCTCCGTGGGTTAAAGCCTCTGCCTTTGGTTCAGGTCATGATCTCAGGGTCCTGGGATAGAGCCCCACATCGGGCTCTCTGCTCAGCAGGGAGCCTGCTTCCCTCTCTCTATGCCTGCCTCTCTGCCTACTTGTGATCTCTGTCAAATAAATAAATAAAATCTTTAAAAAAAATTAATTTAATCAGACCTATATTTAAGAAGATTGTTCTAGTAATTATTGGAAAATTAAATGGAGGTTGGGGTGGAATTATAAATGATTAATGACAAGTTCAGAGTTAGTAGCAGTAACTGAGAGAAGAGAATGAAATTATCCAGGTGGGTGGAGGAAAACCTGTTTTGTGAAACAAGCAGGCCATAATCTATGAGCTCTCCACTCTACAAGTATCTATCACCAAAGTTTTGCTTACCTGGACAGAGCTTTCACCTGTTCATGGTAGGATGCTAAGTCCACAAAAAATTAGTTCCACATGAAGTAGCAGTATTAGCTATTTCTTTTAGTTCTATTTCATATCATGTTAAACATTCTAGACTTCCATAGAAGTGTGGATTGTAATAGTCACGAGTGTGTTTTTTCAAGGAATGCATACCATAGGAAAGATTTTTAATGTCCACAGCCCAGAAAATTCTAGAAACCCCAGTTATTTTTTTTTTCAATTTCTCATAACTACATATGTGGACATGGCTTTCATCAACTGCGTCAACATTTAAGTATCTCTGCCTTCTACAGCAAAATTGTATGCTAAATTATATAAGACTTAGCATATTGAGACATTTGCCCCCACTTTCCTCTCTAGGAACTCAGCACTTTGAAAGAGGTATGAAAGTTATTTTTATCACTTAGATATGAAGAGTATATTTTATAACTCTAAATATAGGAATTTTACTCTGTTTTCTCCTGTTTTTTGTTTTTTTTTTTTTTTCCTCTAAACCAAAGCCTGCCTTCTATGACGAAGAGGAAGTTTTTCAGTTAACATGGGGAGTGTATAAAGCTAGTTAATGTCTTGAAATTTTATTAAGTAACAGGTGGCATTAACATCATAAACAAAGGATTTTTGCCAGGTTTTGGTCAAAGTTGCAATGAAACAAATGCAATAGGAAAATAGCTAAACCACTCTCCAGCTGCTGAGTAGTGAGCTCCAAACTCAGCAAAATGAGGAACAGTGGGTCAGCTGAAAGAGCGGTCAGATTGCACTTAAGGAAGAAGATGGAATGGGCATTCTGTGAAGAAATTTTACTTTTTTTATTTGCTTCTTCCAAAAGAGAGTTTTTAAGACACAGTGAAGTGGG
Source organism: Nasua narica (assembly GCA_028533885.1). Lineage (NCBI taxonomy): Eukaryota > Metazoa > Chordata > Mammalia > Carnivora > Procyonidae > Nasua > Nasua narica. The sequence goes on along the minus strand of CM052800.1, from coordinate 22,931,439 downwards.
TCAGGAGAGAGGCAAACTTTCAAGAGGATAAAAGATGAAAGTTATAAGAGTGATGAGCATAAAATAATGTATACACTTGTGAAATCACTAAGCTGCACACCTGAAATTAACATTGTGTGTCAGTTGTACTCAATGAAAAATGACAATAATAATAAAAGAACTTCACCTTAAAAAAAAAAAAGAGTGAAATCTTAGAATAGGAAACATGATTACTGAATTTCATTTTATATAGCATTCCTGGCACATAGAAATAAGAAATATTATGAATTGACTGTTCTTAAATAGAGAATCCAGGAAGTATTTTGTTATTTCCAGTTAGCAACTAAAGTCTTCACACAGGTTTTCAAACAGTGGATTGGTAGGAAAATGTTCACTATATCTGACAATAATGATGTTGCATTTTATTGTATATTGATAGACTTCCATTAGGTTGAGATTTTATTGAGGGCAGAGTAATTTTTTATCTCATAATCACTAACACCTTGTTTAGTGCTTACCAAATTGTAGGTTCTATGTAAACCTTTATTGAATAAAGTAAATGAATAAATACTTATGAGTCTATATTTTCATTCAGCAAATATTAGTAATCATTTCCCAGGGATTGTTTTATGCCTAAAGGTTAAGTAAGAAAATATACAATTATAATCTTTCTTTCACTTACTGTCATGTAAATATCAAAGAAGGAGTTTTCAACATTTATATTTTTGTGTCATGATTAGTGCATTCTACTTAGAAGTTGAGAATATATCAAGATTTTTTCTAGATTTTGTACTTTGATAAATTTATTTCCTCAAAATAAATGTGTAAATACATAAACACACACAGATCAGTATTATATCTGTGTGTTTATAATATATATGTGTGTGTGTGTGTAAATATATATGTGGCACATTTAGGAGAGTACCACTGTCATGCATAGGTATGATTTTAATAGAAACAATATGTTTATATTTTTTTAGCTTTGCATAAAGCAATAAAATACTCAAATGTTAGAATTTGTCTAATTTGTCTGGCTTTCTATATATGGGGAGAGACAGGGAGATGTCAGAATAATGTCACTAATGAATAGTAAGAATCCTTGATTTTAAAAAGATTGTTTTATTATCATATGATCTCTCTGATATGAAGAATTTGAGAGGCAGGGCGAAGGGTTGTGGGGGTGTGGAGGAGGGAAATGAAACAAGATGGGATCCGGAAGGAGACAAACCATAAGAGACTCTTAAACTCATGAAACAAACTGAGGGTGGCTGGGGGGTAGGGGAAATAGGGATAGGGTGGCTGGGTTATGGACATTGGGGAGGGCATGTGCTATGGTAAGTGCTGTGAAATGTGTAAGCCTGATGATTCACAGACATGTGCCCTGGGGCAAAAAATACATTATATGTTAAAAATAAAAATAAATAAAAAGATTGTCTTAAATTAAATAGTGTTTTCAAACATCAAAGGGTGACCAGATATCCCTACATTTCCAGTAATTTATACTGCGTACTTATTTGTTTCAGGTATTATTTTCTGTGCTATTGAAACTAAGAAAACTAAAACTAAGTAATAACTCTTCATCAAACAAAGGGCTTTTCCATTGAATTTTGCAGGTATTATATATATATATATATATATATATATATATATATTATATATATATAAGATGCAGTTTGAAGTTACAGAGCTTACAACCATTCTGCAAGGCAGCCTCTTTTTTATTTTTTTTATTTCCCTACAAATTGATGTTTCTCTTTTTTAAAGGATTTGATATAGTAAGACTTTGTATAGTGGTCAGAATACTTTATATCATGAGACTTTGGCAATTGGGATTAACATCTTCATCTTGGCAAGTAGATTGATCAAATGGAGGAGGCTGGAACTTAGAGATATCTAATTGATTGCAGGAACATAGACTCCCCTGTTTAATGACATGACACTGGTAAAGTTTTAGGGCTATAAATTTGGAACCAATTGGAGGAAAACCTTCCCATGGTGTGGTGACCACAGGCAAAATACTGTGCATCAGGAAATCAGCCAGAAAAATACGGTAGCTGTACCTTAAAATGGACTATATAATTTTATGGCCAGTGTAACATTTGTAGCTATGAAAGTTAAAATAATGAAAGGTAAAATAAAAAGAGGTAATTAAATATCACACTTCAGTGCATTAACCATTTATCTATGGGGGCAAGAGAAGGGTTCCTTTTCTTTAATTGCTGCTTGTAAAAAACCATGTTTTAGTTTCTGTGATTTAGTAAGATCTCTTTTATTTTGCTATTGCAAAAACATCACCCATGGCTTTGTTTTGAAAATAGTTTGCAAATGTATTTGGAAAGTCATGGTGTCTGTCCATACCAACACTTAGCACAATGTAGACGCTCAGGCAAACTGTGGCCTTCATTGATGTCTCAAATCACAGAAACTTGAGGATATAAAATGTTCTACAGTTTTATTTATAATCTCTTTTCTCTGGTTTTTGCCTCTACCTCCTACTATAAGTCTTTTGAACACTTTCAAAATCTCACTCAAAACCTCATACCATTTTGTTTTTCTGGGAGCAACAAGAGATGGTATAATCCTGTTATAAATTGTGACCAATTTTAGGAAACTTTCAGAGTATAATTAAAATTATAATTTAAAGAATCCCCTACTTAGTTTTTTTTAAACCTCCAGTTATTTTTTTAAAAAGGTGAAAGTGTTCCATTATTATGAAATATTGTAAAATGGTCTGACCATATGTAAAGAAGTTTATTGAAATACTTGGTCTCCTATCAACTTCTATTTATTTTATATAACATTGTAGTTTAAGAGAACCTTACAAATTATCTAGTTCACCTATTCACCCAATGCATGAATGCAAAAGGAAATAAATTAAAAATAGATAATATGTGACAGTTAAATAAATAATAAATAGATAAAATATACTATATCTCTTACATATCACTTAGTTGGCTTCAACAATGATCTTATAGTCTCTCTTAAGATGGGCTGTTGCAGTGTTGCCAAAGCACTTTATAACAGCAATTTTTTATTGAATGTTAACTTTATGTGAGAAGCTATATTTGATAATTTATCTGCTTCAACTCAATTAATTGCCACAATATATTTGCATTATTGATGTAATTAACTCACTTTATAGGTAAATGAATTGAAACAAGGAAAGCTAAGTATCCCATCCAAGGTCATCCAGCTACTTCATGTTAGAGCTGAGATTCACTCTCAAATTGGATGAAAAAACTCATACTCTTAATCATTATTACAAACCTGCACTCAAATTTATTCACTGTTGTCCAGCTCATGTGTAGACAGTGATAACCCAAAGTAGACTTAAAGCACTTTAATGGAAGGGGCACCTGGGTGGCTCAGTTGTTTAAGTGTCTGATTTTTGATTCCAGCTCAGGTCATGATCTCAGAGTCCTGAGATCAAGCCCTGTGCAGGTCCCCATGCTCAGTTCAGTCTGCTTGTCTCCTTCTGACTCTGCCCCTTCCCTTGGTCACTTGCAGGCACACTCATGCTCTCTTTTTTTCAATTAATAAATAAATCTTAAAAAAAAAAGAAAACTCTTTAGTGGAAGAAACCATAATTTACCACCTTTACATGCCCATTCTCCATCAGAGGTGCTCAGTCATAGTAGTCCTGCCACTTCCAATCTGTGCAAAATTGGGCAAGAATTTATTTCATTCTGCCTCAATCATATCATCTGTAAAATGAGTAATAATTAAAATCTATGCCTCACAGAGCAAAGGGAAGTGTAAGAGAAAAGAGAACAAAAATGGGCAAAAAAAATATTAGCAGGTATCTGAGTATGGAAGCTTGGAAAATCATCCTGCTAGATCTACTATGTAATAAAATATTGCCACAATCTCTCCATGGGCTATAGAATAAGATTTTCTCTTACATGCACACATATAAAAGTGTAAAAGAGGAAGAGGAAGAATTGACATATATTAATTATTAATCAAGGTGGAATGAGATTCTGGGATAGATCAAACAATAATCAGTTAATGGTTGCATATTAACAAGATTTTTGATTAGCGGTCTCTAAAGTAGAGACTATTTTATCCCTTGGGGTGAAGAAGAAAATTTTAGAAATTCTATTCTCAATTACATTTATAGCTATAGTTACTTAGTTTTAACTTAGAATAGTAATTAAGATTCCCCAACACTTAATATCTAATTTTTTAAATGGGCTTATAATACATCAAACAACTTTAGATTAGAATAAAAATACATGTTAAGAATACAAGCATTTTAGATAGAGATATTGTGTTAGTTGTATCTTAAATAGCCCTTATCAAAATAAAACTATCAGAGCACCTGGGTGGCTCAGTGGGTTAAGCCTCTGCCTTTGGCTCAGGCCATGATCTCGGGGTCCTGGGACCAAGTCCCACACTGAGCAGAGAGCCTGCTTCCCCTTCTCTCTCTGCCTGCCTCTCTGCCTACTTGTGATCTCTCTCTCTGTCAAATAAATAAAGTCTTAAAAAAAAGAAATAAAACTATCACTAACAGGTTATGAGATGATTTTAGTTTCTATTTTTCTTGATTTGCAATAAATAATATATTGTTCAGATAGAAAAAAATCAAAGGAAATGATAAAAACGAAATGATTCTTAAGGCTCAGACTATGTACTTGTATCATTATTATCAATATACTATCCAGGCGTACATAGAACTCTACATCAGCTTAGGGAACAAAACAAATGACTTATATTGTGACTTGAGGGATAGAGTGAAAAATAAAATAAAAATTCTTAAAACAATACATTCTTTGCTACCTATGAACTATAACAAACTAGGGAAACTGTCATCAGCAATATGCTCTAGAGATAACCTTTAATCATTTCTCAGGATCACATGAACTTTGAAAATGTCAAGGAACAAGTACGATAGCCTTTTCAGAATGGAATTTGGGTGCCTTTAGTCATCCCAGGAAGAATTTTTAAGAAATCTTTGCTGTGTTTTCCAACAAATGCTATTAGGATATGAAATTGGATTGTTCTTTTGGATAGCCACGCAATTGAAATACTTTCCGAGCCAATGTATTAAACTTTCTATCTGTCCTATAGAATTTAGGAAAATATAGTATTATATATAATATAGCTAGGAATTTTAATTGTATTGAGAAAGCAATGCTACTGTGAAAAGTAATTTTAAATAAATTCTATAGTAACTTGATTGATTCAAGGAGAAAAAAGATCTCTTTCTGAATACATCTTTATATAAAATATGTGGCTATTTCCATACTATATTACCATACTTCATAGTAAATTTCCATTTCTTTTTCAAATATTTATAACCAAAGACGAATAAAACATGAAATGAATCTTTGAAAATATTTTGTTTTTGCTCGATTGAACTGCTGCTTTAAAGCCCAAATAAATGAAAGATCATTACTATTATCATTAGTGCAAACTGCTTTGTGTCTTTGAGTAATGACATCAAGAAAAAAAGTAGTGCACTGTCACTGCATCAATTTTGCCTTAGTAGAGTTATGTTCTAGAATAGGTAGTGTTTTAAACAGTAGTTAGTTACCACATAAAATATTTTAGGCTGTCAAATTTTTTATAACAATAGACTTATCATTAGGGTCTAGCATACCTCACATATATAGATTTTAAGATGCAATACACAATTAAAAGTATACTATATATAATCTATATAACTTTGTGGTGATTTTAAGACAACATTTGCTACATCGACAGTGGGTTTGAGCTAATAATTTCAGAAATATAAAATCACACATGATTCTATAATGAGATTCATCATTCATGGTATCTTCACATGACTGTTGCTATGTTTAAGTGTTTATGTCTCCCCAAAATTTATATTTCAAAATCCTAATGCCCCGTATGATGATATTAAAAAGTGGGGTTTTGGAGAAAGGCTTAAGTTATGAGGGTGGAGACCTCATAGGTGGGATCAGTACTTTTATAAAAAAGACACCCCCTCCTCAAGCTCCCTTGCCCTTTCCACCAATGGAGGACACAGGGAGAAGTTGGCAGTCTACAACCCTTCACCAGAACCCACCCATATTGGCACACTGATCTTGGACTCCAGCCTCCAGAACTGTGAGAAATAAATTTCTGTTATTCGTAAACTATCCAGTCTGTGGTATTCTACAATCATAGCCCAAAATAGATAAGACAAGTGTGTTCTTGCACTGGAAGTTTACCTGAGACAGAATCTAGTGACTAAATCAATGTTTGGTACCCAGCATTCTCTGGATAGACAAGCTTCATCCCCATAGTTCTTATTTCCTTACTTAACCTGTATGTACTAACCATGCTCGCAAACAAAAATACTTTTGTAGATAAAAAAAAAGTTTTTTCACATGTATATAAGGTGATAGGGGAACACACATAGGGCAGGGGGTTGGGCGAGCCTGGTGGTGGGTATTGAGGAGGGGACATATTGCATGGAGCACTGGGTGTAGTGCATGAACAATTAATCTTGTAACACTGAAAAAATAAAATAAAAGTATTTGGGGGAAAAATGACTAATATGGTGGCAGCATCACTACCCATAAAAATAACAAAGGCTTCTCTTTAGGAAAGAAGTCCGCTGTGAGCTCATTCAAAATTTCTAGTAAGAATTTTTTAGGTCCTTGATCTCCAATGTCACATTTAAAAAAAAAAATTTTTTTTTCCAATGTCAGATTTTTTGAGTGACAATTTTTGTTTTCAAATTACTTGATTGCAGATGAGTTAGGAAAAGGATCTAATGCACTGAGAGGCTAGTGTCTATCTCAGAGAGGGCAGAGTGCCAATTATTAAAGGACAGCCAGCATCCAAGATCTTTTTCCATTTTGTGAAAGTATTGCTGGTCACATTTCCTCATCAATATCTAAGGGAGATAGATGTGGAAGTTGGTCTTTTCTAAAGGAAATCACTTGACAAGCTGTATCAGGACTGGCACTTTGGAGATTCTGCTTGAGGCAAAAAGCTTTGGAAAAGAATATCTCTGTTAACTCTATTTTCCAGATTTTGTTATACACATGGAAAAATGACACAGAGAAAGCATAAACTAGCAGATATTACTTTTGGAACAGAAGAGCTTTTTATGGAATAATTTATGCAGTCAAAAATATTAAAAAAGGGGACGCCTGGGTGGCTCAGTGTTAAAGCCTCTGCCTTCAGCCCAGGTCATGATCTGAGGGTCCTGGGATCGAGCCCTGCTCAGCAGGGAGCCTGCTTCCCCCTCTCTCTCTCTGCCTGCCTCTGTGCCTACTTGTGATCTCTCTCCTCTCTGTTAGATAAATAAATAAAATTAAAATAATAATAATAATAATAAAGGAAAAAAATGATATAGCTAACACTCACATTAGAATTCAGACGTTACAAATATATTTGAAGTCCTGTATGCCCCTTTCCTGAACAAATTCACCTTCTACCAAGAACTAACCACTGCTCTCATTTCCATGCCTTTTAATGCATCTCATTATATTTTACTATATTTTGCATGCCTAACACATTTATTTTAACATATCTTTGATTAATAGACACTGTTGCATTTTTATAATCTAAGTCCATCGCATCTATATTTTAACATTGCTTTCTTCACTCTAAATTTGTTATATTTATTTATAGTGATCTATACAGTTATTTGTTTATTTCATTTGACCTCAGTCTACGCTTGTATTGTATGAATATTCTACAGTGTATTTATTCTACTAATATGAGTTTAGTCACCTTTTACTCACTTTTTAAATCTTGTATCTTTCTGTTGTAGGCTTTTATGTTTCTCTGAAATTACATTATTTTATTCCCTATTACTAGTTTATAGACAATGTACATCTTTACCTTTAAAGAGTATTTTAGGAATATACTCTATCAGCACTCTAGTGGGTACTCTAGGTAGGGTGTTAGACTTGATGTATATTTTATTATATATTGTGGGTGTAAATTATATCTGCAAATAGACAAGTAAATCTATACTGAAACTGGAGATAAATAAACTTCCTACAATATGCTGTCTTCAAATGCATTTATCTTTCAAAGTAATTGTTCACCAAAATTCACAAATCATAATTTCTGATTAAAATCAAGTAACATTAACTTGCATCACCAGTTTACTTGATCATCCACTAATATTGTTAATTTGGTCAAATCTAAAACATATTGGCAATGATTACATTTGCATTCATTAGTTTCAATTTATGTGTATTTGAGTATTAAATTATCTGAATTTTCCAAAGAATGTTATTCAGGTCTGAACAGAAATATCAAACTTGTAAAATTCCTAATGGCTTCAGAAACATTTTTCAGTATAGATTTATACTATTTTCTACATATTTGTGATTGCATTTACATTTAAAAATATTTCCTCTGCTCTAGCCCCATTGGACATAATTAATTAAATACACCCAATTTTAGAAAATTAGTATGTCTCATTAAAAGATTGAGATTATACTTTTAGACATCTAATTTTCAAATTTTACTCCTTTTGAAATTGGTATTAAAATTATATGGAAAATGTAGCACTAAGCACTTTTCTTCTGTACATGTCATGGCAAATATTAGTATTGTGTACCTTCAGCATAAATGGAGTTGACAAATCGTCAGAACTCATAAATGCATAGAGGTAAAAAAATTGAAACCTAGACCCATCTCTCCTTAAGAAGATTTTCCACCTTCAGTTATTAATAGGCACAGGTAGAAGTGAAGTGTTAATAGTAATGATTACAAAAAAAAATTAAATCATAGTAATTGGATATTTTTATTTATTTCTTTTTTGTTTATTTTCAAGACTACTACTAGTTTGATTATCTCATGCTTTTATTATTTAGTTATCAGCAGGATATTGTACACTAATTGAAGAATTACAAATAACAATGACATCTGCCTTTTATTTATGTCAATATATCTGTACTAATATTCATATAGAGAAAGGAACTGTCATATTTCTCTAACTTCCACTCAATTAAACTCTCATAAGGAGTTCAAAATCTTGACTTCTTGAAAAAAGTTGGCTGATCATGAATTCAATATGTCTTTCCTTTATATCTCAGCATTAGAGAATGTATTTTAGTTCTTAAAATGTTACTGGGTAAATTTCAAACACAATTTTTTGTGTTTGAATTTTTTGAATATGTGGTAGACAGAACAGTCCCCCAAAAGATCTACAAATAATGATCTCCAAAGAAGTTTAGATATTTCTGATCTGTGAATGTGCTAGTTTATATGACAAAAGGAAATGACTTAAGGTTGTGGGTGAATTAATGTTGCTAATCAGTGAAATTAATGTTGCTAATCATTAAAATGGAAAGATTATCCTATATTACTTGAGTTAGACCAGTGTAATCACAGTAATTTTTATAGGTATAAGAGGGAGGGGGCATCTGGCTGGCTCAGTTGGTAGAGCATGCAACTCCTGATCTTTCTCTGCGTTGAGCTCAAGCCCCACGTTGGGTGTAGAAATTACTTAAAATTAAAATCTTTAAAAAGAAAAAAAAAAAGTGAAAGGTAGGCAGAAAAGAATCAGAGAGATTGTCACATAAGCAGGACTTGGCCCAAAGTTGGCTTTGAAAAAAGAGAAAGAAGATGAAGCATGAGCTAAGGAATGTGGGCAGTCTCAAGAAACTGGAAAATGAATTTTCCCCTTAACCATCAGAAGAAATGTACACATGCCCGCACCTCAATTTTGGTCCAGTGAGATGCATTTTGAACTTCTGACATCCAGAATTTAAAAAAATGTATTTTTGAAAGCCATCACTAGTTTCTGTATGAATAGTTCATTCCTAGAGAATGTTTTCTACTTACTTTGATCTGAAGATTGTGGCACACTCAAGCCAGTCAGCTGCAGTCTCCGTACTCTTCCTATAACACTGCGCCAAGTTCTGTTGGATGTGTCTCTAAGACTAGGAAATGTAAGCAAAAGAATCTTCCTAGGGAAAATAAGCAGTAAGTCACCCTCCAGCCAGCCCCCCCCCCCCAAAATATATGTGTGTGTGTGTGCGCGCGTGTGCGTGTGTGTGCAATCATGGGAAAATGTAAGTTTAAAAGAAACAAATGAAATTCTAGAATAAGGGTAAATGGACTATTTCTTTTCTTTAAAGATTTTATTTATTTGAGAGAGAGAGAGTACCAGCAGAGCGGAGAGAGGCAGAGGGAGAGGGAGAAGCAGGCTCGGCACTGAGCAGGAGCCTCAGGACCCAGGGATCACAACCTGAGCTGAAGGCAGACACTTAACTAACAGAGGCACCCAAGAATCCCTGGACTCTTTCTGTAAATAAAGAAAATAAGAGTGTTGGGGGCGTCTGGGTGGCTCAGTGGGTTAAAGCCTCTGCCTTTGGCTCAGGTCATGATCTCAGGGTCCTGGGATCGAGCCCCACATTGGGCTCTCTGCTCAGCAGGGAGCCTGCTTCCTCCTCTCTCTCTGCCTGCCTGTCTGCCTACTTTTGATCTCTCTCTGTCAAATAATTAAATAAAAATCTTAAAAAAAAACTTAGTATTAAGAAAATAAGAGTGTTGATGAATTCCATGTCTCTAAAGGCATTATTTAGCTTATGAACCAGGAATATCTCATCGAATTTATTGGGCACACACACACACATACACATAGACACATATCAAGAATGGTGGCCAAAAAAGAGTGAACTTAGTAGATCTGGGTTGTTAAAACCCTATATATTCCAAATAAAAGCCCATCTTCAGAACTGGCCTTTGGCTGACTCCTGAGAAGTGACCTCAGAACTCTTATGATACTTTGTTTGAAAAAAGTATTTTTTGTGTGCCTATAGCCTTGGGTCATGCTCTAGCAATTCGACTAGGTGTTTATCCTAACAATGTGATTTATGATGAATGCCTGTTTTTGGTTTGGGGTAAAAGATGGCTGGAGTCTGAGAAGTTGAAATCAGTCACATGGGAATATTTCACATAAATCATAACGCATTGTTTCTAGGAGAATTAAATGCTTTTCTGTATGAGTCCACTGGTTGGTGTCACCTAAAAACTCTCACCTATTTATCTGAACTTCACCGCATGCATCTTTCTACTTTGCTGATTTTAAACTGTGTCCTTTTGTGTGATAAACCATAACCATGGATAGAAGAGTTTTTTTAAGACTGGTGAGTCCTAGTAAATTATGGAGACTGAGGTAGGTCTTGAGGACCCCTCCATAGGTGAGGAAAAGAATATTGTAGTATAATGACATCTATTATTCTCTTACTTACAAATAAAATGTATCTTTCTTAATGAAATTCCTAAGCTCCGTTTACTGTTTTCATGAAAACTTTAAGACGAGTCAGTTAATTAAAGTGAAGTTAACCAAAAATTTAGAGCAGTGATTTCCACCCCCCAGTTCTATATACTATATATAAAAAGCAAAGATAATCACATTCACTCAAAAATAAAAGCATTAGGGAAATTAGGGCACCAGGGACTTTCGGCCCCATACAGTATAAAATTTGGTATCGATTTTTTTTCTATTTCCCACAGGAACACATCTTTAAATATATAATGTAAACAGCAACTGGGATCTTATATACATAGTTTCAATTTATAGTAAACTTTACAAAAGTTATTTTTAAAGATGTAACCGATATGTGATATTTATTGATGCTTAGCCTCCAATGTGTTTCCTTCTAGTGTGCTTTCCTATTTGGAGAGGCTCAAAAACTTTGTTTCTTCTATGTAGTTGCAGCTGGTTTTCTGGATGCACTTTAGGTTTGTTCAATTAGATAAACTTACATGAAATAGATTCAGAACTGAATTAAGGGCAAAGGGACATGGAACCTGAGGCATCGCTTGGGCTGACCCAGATCAGGACAGAGAATGCAGCTATCCTCTCTGCTTTCTAATTCTAAGTTGTTAGTTAGTTAGTTAGTTAGTTAGTTAGCTAGTTAGTTAGTTTGTTTGTTTGTTTTTGCAGTGGAGCCTGTGATCATGGTCGAGGCAGTTTAATTTGGAAGGTGAAATCATTCCTGGAAGTGTGGCCAGGATCTTTTATAACTTACTTCCAGTAATTTTATATCTTCCTAATATTTGGTAATAAATTCCTTTTGGTTTAAATGTGCTAGGAAAATTTCAATTGCCTGAAAGCAAACCCCAAATTCAAGGGATTCAATAGTTGGAGGAAACAATTCACCTTTAATTTATGCTGTTTCACAGCTTTGTTTGAAAGACTTTCAGAAAAGAAAAAAAAAAACAATATTTCACAGAATTTTCGTGCCAGTGTTTTCTTCTTCAATAGAAACACAACCAATTGCAGTGCCAATTTACCTAATGAATTCCCAACCTACCAGAGTGAGCTCCACTCACATGAAAGGCACAATCAGAACCTATGCCCAGCTTTGTTCCAAGAAGCTCTTTATGTTTAGTTTAACAATGCAGGAAACTCAAGATGAAATGAGATTATTAACTGGATATATATAGTTCTCTGTTAAAACCATAAAACAGTTATGCCAACATGAGAGCCACTTTTATGTACCCACCTCAAACCATTTATTTCTTCACCTCTGTCAGCATCTCTAGAGAGCATCAGCATTGATACATAATAGATCCATCCCATTTTCTGTAGCCGACAACAAAGAAACAGCCAGGAACACATGCTGAATCATAGGCCAGCAAAACTCCTGCTATTCACTCTAACTCCTCCCTGCCTTAGGCACTTGCTAACCTAGAATTCTGAGTGAAGGACAACAAAAACTCCTAATTCTGCTTCAGGTAACTCCAAGGATTTAAGAATTTGTAAAACATCTAAGGAGTCAGACTGTTGATAAGTCCAAGTCTCCAGAAACTCAGAATTCAGGAAGTAATTTGCATTTCTATTCCTGTGACCTGTAAATAAAACAAGAGTGAAAATAAATACATAAAATTATTTTATTTTATTTTATATTTTATATAAATATATAAATTTTATTTAAAATTTATTTTATTTAAAATTTATATATAAAAATATCGTATTTTATTTTATTAATATTTATAATATTTTGTAAATAAAACAAAAGAATGAAAGCAAGTTATCTTTGGGAAATTGTTTTATAAAATTGGCATGAATTGGCCTGAAGCTGAAGGGTCCTTGAAACCTTTTAACATATGTTTTATAATCTTGTTACCAAAGAAGAACATATTTATGTTGTCATTTACTTATACAAGAATTATTGTTAAAATTCAATTCTGAAAATAATAAAACATAAGACTTTAAACTTCAATCTTCAATATACACTTAATTTCAATGATGAATGAGAAAAACACATATCAAGGAAAAAGAGGTAGTTTTAGTTATCAGACAGTAAAAAATGACAACTGTACAAAATGTAATCAAAAAGCAAGATAGCAAAATAGAGCTGTAATCTTTTTTTTTTAAAGATTTTATTTATTCACTTGACAGAGAGAGAGAGAGATCACAAGTAGGCAGAAAGGCAGGCAGAGGGAGAGGGGTAAGCAGGTTCTTTGCTGAACAAAGAGCCCAATGTGGGCCTCAATGCGGGGCTCAATGCAGGGTTCAATCCCAGGACCCTGAGATCATGACCTAAGCAGCCAAAGACAGAGGCTTTAACCAACTGAGCCACCCAGAAGCCCCTAGAGTTATAATTAGAGTTAGTTAAAGTTTAAACAACCCAAATTAGTTAGAGTTTAAACAACCCAGGTAATATATGGAAGTTGAAAAAAAGAACAGTGATAAAATATTTTGAAATAGTGTTTGAACATATAAATTTGTGCCTCTAAATAACAGAGAATGTAAGAAAAATGGTATGTGTGCATCATCCCAATTCTAAGAATAAAGTGTATGTGCAATCATCCTCAGTTTCCAATCACCATGTCATACTATAAAGTATCTCTTCCTCGTGTAAGTTCTATTTTAAGTTGAGCTGAAAAATCATTCAGGTACATTTGCTTTGAATTTTCCCCCAGAATATAAGTAATGTTGTATTTGATGTAAGGGAAGAACTAAGGGAAACGATTGATTAAGAGACAATATAAGAGAATAAAGCAGTACAAGTCAGAGATCATAAAAACTAAAATTCCAGTAACATTAAGCCTGAGTTTAAAAAACAAAGGCAGTTCGCTTTCGTCTTGTGTTCTGTGCTGGACAAAGTACACAGATCAATAGAGCATTTTCTTGGTTTTCACATTTAGAGGGTGAGGACAGGAGAGTTGAATTTTTTCCTTCTCTGAAAGCTCACACAGCTCAGTTTAGCCATCAGATCTCACCTGAATTGCTTCAGGAACTTCAGATCTGAAATCCTTGTCTCTGTTTCATGCTACTATCTCTACAAAATAAAAACAAAACAAAAACAGCATTTCTCTGTTGCTCTTAGCATTATCCTTTTAAAATAAACAACTGATTGATTACATCAGGTATAGTTTATTAAAATCCACTTATGGCACTCAAGGTTCTGGAGAATAGATGCCATTATTCGATTTGGTGACACAAATGGCATTGCCGTTTAATCTCCTACTCATTCTGCATTGTTTGAGGTGTGTGTTGAAGTAGCAAGTGTTGTTTTTTTTTAATAGAAAACCATATTTACTTGAAAGTATGATCGATAGGCAAACTAGAGTTATTCCTATTAGAGTATTTATACAGTTTATTTTTTTAGAAAATCAAAGCAGTGCTTCTGTCGCTTTGAGGAAAGGAAGTAATAGTGTTTAAAGTTAATGATAATTTTAAGGTTTTCGGGTATATATTAGAATTTTGAGAAACATAACCTCCCACTAAAATCTTTATACTTTTAACCCCTTAAAGACTTTAATATGATTTTTTTTGTATTATTCTATAGATTGTCTAAGTTTGGAAGATTTGTGTATCTTCAGAGGGCCATTATTTTCCAAATAACCAATTCAAGGTGTTAAAAAAAATTAGTATAGATAAATAAATAAAAGTCCAAGGTAGACCAATGGATTATTTATTTTATTAAGGCTATTTTTTAAGAGAAGTTTTAGGTTCACAGTAGGGGAAGGTACAGGGAGTTCCCTTATGCCCCCTGCCCCAACACATGCATAGCCTCTCCCATTAACAACATCCTCTACCAGAGTGGTACATGTGTTACAATTAATGAACCTACACTGGCACATCATAATCATTCAAAGTCCATAACAGAGTATTCACTCTTGGTTTTGTCCATTCTATGTGTTCATAGATGAAGGTCTAATGACATGTTTCCATCATTATGGCATCATACAGAGTATTTTCACTGCTCTGAAAAATCCCCTGTGTTCCACCTATTTATCCCTTTCCTCCCCCATCCCTAGCAACCATTGATCACTTTACTATATCCATATCTTTCCTTTTCCAGAATGTCATGTATTTGGAATCATACAGAATCTGGACATTTCATATTGGCTTCCTTAACTTAGTAAGATGCATTTAAGTTTCCTCTATGTCTTTCATGGCTTGATAACTCATTTTCTTTTACTGCTGAGTAGCATCTTGCTGTCCGGATATATCACACTTTACCCGCTCACTTATTGAAAGATCCTGGTTGCTTCCCAGTTTTTGCAAGTATGAGTGAGCAAAGCTACTATAAACATTTGTGTGCAGGTTTTTGTGTGAACATAAGTTTTTAACTTCTCAAAGTAAATACCAAGGAGTAAAATTGTTAGATTGTTTGATAAGAGTATATTTAGTTTTGCAGCAGGTATTTTATGAATATCAACAAACTTATTCTAAAGTTTATACAGAGAAGGAAAAGACCCAGAATATCCAACACAATATTGAAGGGGAAGAACAAAGTTGGAGGACTGACACCTGCCATTAAACTTACTATAAAGCTACAGTAATCAACACAGTGTGGTATTGGTGAAAGATAGACAAATTGATCAGTAGAATAGAATAAAAAACCTAGAAATAGACCCCATAAATATAGTTAACTCACCCCTAATAAAACATAAAAGGTGATACAATGGAGCAAAAATAATATATATTTAACAAATGGCACTAGAATGTGCACAAACGTAAAAATATGACCTAGAACTCACACTGTTCACAAAAATTAACTCAAAATAGATCATAAGCATAAATATAAAGCACAAAACTATAAACTCCTAGAAGTTAACAGGGGGGAAATTCTCGACTTTGGGTATGATGATGACTTTTCTATTCAGACAAATAAATCTGATTAAAAATGGGCCCAAAGGGGCACCTGGGTGGCTCAGTGGTTTAAAGCCTCCACCTTCGGCTCAGGTCATGATCTCAGGGTCCTGGGATCGAGCCCCGCATCAGGCTCTCTGCTCAGCAGGGAACCTGCTTCCCCCTCTCCCTCTGCCTGTCTCTCTGCCTGCCTGTGATCTCTCTCTGTCAAATAAATAAATAAAATCTTTAAAAAAAAAATGGGCCCAAGACCTTAACAGACACCTCATCAAAGATGACAAATAAGCATATGCAAAAATGTTCTACATCATATATCATCAGGGAAATTCAAATTAAAATAACAATGAGATACCACTATCCATCTATTAAAATCGCCAAAATCTAGAACTCTGACAACACCAAATTTGATGAGGATGTGGAGCAACAAGAACTCTCAATCAATGCAAAATGATACCATCACTTTGGAAGATTGTTTGGTAATATCTTACAAAATGAAACATACTCTTACCATACAATTCAGTGATTATTCTCCTTGGTATTCATCCAAAAGAATTTAAAATGTATGCCCACACAAAAGCCTGCACAAGGTGTTTATAACAGCTTTATTCATAATTTCTCAAATTTGAAAGTAACCAAGATGCCCTTCAATAGGTGAATGGATAAATAAACTGTGGTACATCCAGATAGTGGAACATTCAGTGCT
The DNA here is from genome assembly GCA_028533885.1 of Nasua narica. Classification (NCBI taxonomy): domain Eukaryota; kingdom Metazoa; phylum Chordata; class Mammalia; order Carnivora; family Procyonidae; genus Nasua; species Nasua narica. Next base: position 22,914,721 of record CM052800.1, on the reverse strand, counting down.
AAAAGGAAATGAACTATTAAGCCATGAAAAGACACGGAAGAACCGTAAATGCACAGTATTTATGTTAATAAGCCAATACGAAAAACTTATACCTTGTATAATTCCAACTATATGACATCCTGGAAAAGAGAAGAATATGGATATTGTAAAAAGACCAGTAATTTCAGGGGGTTGAGGGGGTGGTTGAAGTAATAACTTGGCAGAATACAGATTTTTAGGGCAGCGAAAATACTTTGTATGATATTATAATCATGGATATATGTATTGTGTTTTCCAAAACCATAGAATGCACAACACCAAGAGTGAACCCAAAGGTAAACTATGGACTTTCAGTGATTATGATATTTCAGTAGCTGTTCATCCACTGTAAAAAATGTACCATTCTGATAAGTATTGTTGACAATGGGGAAAGTTATATATATGTGGAGAAAGGAAGTATATGAGAGATCTCTGTACCTATCTCAATTTTGTTGTAAGCTTAGCTATCTTTAAAATATAAAGTCTTTTAAAAAATACTTTATATTCCGAAGGTGCCTGCATAGCTCAGTTGGTTAAGTGTCTGCTTTCGGCTTAGGTTGTGGTTCCATGGTTCTGAGATTGAACCCCGTGTCATGTTCCCTGCTCAGTGGGGAGCCTATTTCTCCCTCTCCCTCTGCTTCTCCCCCTACATGTGTGCTCTCTCTCTGTCTCTCAAATAAATAAATAAAATCTTAAAAAAATTCTTCACATGTATCTTTTATATAATATATAAAAAATATAAATATATATAAATATACAAATTTAATACAAATATACAATATTATATATTTATAAAATATAAACAAATATATGTATATACAAATATAAATATACAATATTTTTCCCCAAATATGTTTATTTTATTTTTTCAATGTTACAAGATTTGAATAAAATGTAATTTTACATAAACATACTATCTGGCAATCTTTGTGTACTATAGTGTTCATTACAGATAATCTTCATGGTTGAAGCACTCCATTCTTTTTTTTTTCCAAATATATTTATTTCATTTTTTCAGTGTTATAAGATTAATTGTTCATGAACCACACCCGGTGCTCCATGCAATACGTGCCCTCCTCAATACCCACCACCAGGCTCATACAACCCCCCCACCCCCCCTCCAAACCACTCAGTTTGTTGCTCAGAGTCCACAGTCTTTCCTGGTTCATTGCCCCCTCTGATTTCCCCCCATTCCCCCTTCCCTTCCTTCTCACAATGCCCTCCATGATTTTCTTTTTACTCCACACGTAAGTGATACCATAAGATAATTGACTCTCTCTGCTTGACTTATTTCATTCTGCATAATCTCTTCTAGTCCTGTCCATGTTGATACAAAAGTTGGATATTCATCCTTTCTGATGGAGGCATAATATTCCATTGTATAGATGTACCACATCTTCCTTATCCACTCATCTGTTGAAGGGAATTTTGATTCTTTCCATAGTTTGGTGATTGTGGCCATTGCTGCTATGAACATTGGGGTACATGTGGCCCTTCTTTGTATATAAAAATATAAATATATAATAAATATATATATAAATATAATATATACTTATTTACATGTATAAATATATACATGTGTACTTTACATGAGCCACTTATCATAAGTTGGTCATGTCAGTCCCACCTGATGGTAAGATTGGGCATGACCAGAAACAATTTATCATGAATATTGAAATGATACATATGGGAAGTGATCTGAGCAGGTCCATAAGTCACAAAGAAATGAGTGGAATGGTATATGTCACTCCACCTTCAAAGACATTAAAGGATACAGAGATGGTGTCCTCTATTTTATGTCCATTTAAGTTGTTGAGTAGTCCTTGCAAAAACTAGGTGAACTATACAAAGTAGCAATGACTTATTGATAAAATACCCAAGCGGTAGCCCATGTTCTATTTATTGTACCTAATATGATAACTTCACTAAGGAAGTTTAGGGTTAATTTGTGTATATAATAAGCAGCTACTAATCTTATGAATGTATTACTTTCCATATACATCATGAAAGTGAATAAGAAGTCAATTTCATTCACATGGAACCATATTAATTCACAATACTTCCACAAGCATTCATAATAATGCCATATTAATATTAATGGCATTATTATTGGCATGTTAATGGCATTCACAATCATGCCATATTAATATTCTTACTCTGTGTCATAATATATTTCAAAGTTTACTGGGCCATCTGGACATTGCACATATTGAATTGGTCCAATACAATAATGAAATTATGTTAATCAAATATGGTGACTGACAAACGGAAAATACTTTGGAAAACTTAATGAGATAATGTGTTCAAGCAAGTGGGAGATAAGCCATAAGACTCAGAAGTCAGCTACATGGGTAACATTTCAGGATCCAGCAATTTGAGTCATGATAGTATCTGTACAAAGTAAAGTATAAACTATAGCATCTTGTTTTTTACCAGTAAGAAAGAAACACAGTGTTTGGGAAGGACTCTTGAGTATGAGAAGCAACATGTTTATGTCATGCTATAGACTACAGCTCAATCATGAGACATGGAAGGACGACTATTTTGAGTGGTGCCCAGAGCAAGAAACTTTCAAAAGCAGGTTAAGGCTACAGCATAGGCAGCCCTTGACCCATATAACTGAGTATTCAATAAGTAGTATCTGAATTTTAAAAAGAACGCTATGTGGAGTTTCTGTCAATGTATTGGAATAAGACCATACTTAACCATGTATCCAGAACCACTTGTCATAAGTTGGTAATATCAGTCCTACCTAAGTAATATTGGGCAGGCCCAGAAACAATTCATCATTAACATTGAAATGATACACATAGGAAGTGACTTGAGCAGGTCCATAAGTCACAAAGAAACAGATTAACTCCATGTCTTCTACCATACCTATAGTGATATTGCTCCTTCAATTCACACCTGTTGCCTAATGGCAGGTCCTTATGATGAGCTGCCAAAGGAAGAAGAAAATCATATTTCATTTTCAGATGAACATGCCCAGGAAGTCACCACACTAAATATAAACTGCTGCTGCATTATAGCTATACTCAAGAGTGACCCTGAAACACATGGTAAAGGAAGTTCCTCCTACTAGTTGACATTTTTGGATGTGCCTGGTCATTCCCATTCTATGGAGAGAGAATTGACTTGCGCTAAGCATATACATGAGTTTATGGGCATTCAAAGATGGCTTAGTTGGTTAGTTAATGGACTGAGAGAAAAAAAAAATGAAGATTGAGGAAAGGAAAAGGCATGTAAATTGATATTTGAAATTATGTATAAATGAATAAAAATCTCTGCGTTGGACATTAATGTCCACTAAAGAGCATTTCTTGCAGAAGAGACACTAATAATCAAGTACAAGATGAATTAGCCAGTCAGTGTCAACCAGCCTCTGTCCTTTATCACCCCAATACTTGCAAAATGCACTGTTTAACAGGCTAGTCATGGTGACAGAGATGGAGTCTATTGGTGGGTCTAACAACATGGGCTGACATTTACTAAAGCTAACCTAGCTATTGTTTTCAATTGGTATTTGACACATTAGCCACAGAGGTGGACATCACACTCTTGATTTCTTGAAGATACTCGATTTCTTGATTTCTTGAGAAGACTATCAGATACACAGAGACAAACTAATTATGTCAGATTCATTTCACCCTTTCAATGCAGACAGGACAGTGACTCATTTTGACCAGATAAGCACATAATCTCATGAGTATGAGTTTTCCTTCCTTGCCTAGAATACTTTGAACTTCAATGCTAATCAAAATTCATAGAGCCTTTGATTAACTAACTTGGGATTCCTCATAATATATCTTCAGGCCAAGGCCTGAAGGCCTTGAGAACCAAGGCCTGTGAACCAAGGCCACACTCTATGAAACACAGAGTTTAGCAATTGACATGAACATGTAACTCACTGGATGTGTGTGTGTGTGTGTGTATCTATAGATATGAATATATGAAGAGAGAGAGACAGACATAGAGAAAGGTAGAGATACACACAGAGAACAAGAAGGATGACCAGCTGCTAGAGGCTCAGGAGAATTGCCTTTGGAGTCCAAAGCCAGTCTGCTAGCACAATGCCTTCCTGCGCAAGAGAGGTGAATCTTTATTCTACTAAGGTAGAATAAACAATTGCCACCTACATTCTGGAGGATAATCTACTCAAAATCCACTGATTTAACTGTTAATCTCATCTAAAAACATCTTCACGGAAATATTCAGAATAAAGTTTAATCAAATACTTGAGCACCATGGCACAGTCAAGTTGAGCAGAAAATTAACCATCATAGGGAAGAAGGATGCTTATGTGTGGCAATCAGATGATTTATCTTATCTCCGTCATGTCATTGGTTGGCATAGACCTAACCCACTACTGCAATTTGATTGTTTAGCTGCCCATGTTAACTTAGGAAAAAAATACTCTTTATTAAAAAACAATTCTTAATATTTACAAGTAGTCACAAGAATCATAATATATACAAAACTACTAAAATCAGAAAACTTTGTTCCTTACTTCTCATGACACTTAGGATAAGTAAGAGTTCTCAATATTTCAACAATTTGCTAGTAAGTCAGATGGCAATTTTATATGTTCTTAGTTTCTTAAAGCAAAGTATATGATATGTACCCTAATTATACTCAGGATCAAGAGTAGAATGGACTCCATAATGAGTTATAGTAGCTTCATGTCTGGTGATAAAATTAATTCATAAATGAAAATACAAAAAGTAGAAATAAGTGCAGAAAGAAAGATTCAGGAATATTATAGTAGTAAAGATTGCTCTAAGAAAACATAAAAAAGTTTAGAAGTGTTAACCTATTCTTCAAAAAAATTCAAATAAATTATACAAAATATTATAGCATGAATGACTTACATTGTTGTTTCTTGCTACTTCCAAGATGCATTGAATAACAGAGATTACAAATATCTTTGCACCTTTGGGTCGTCAATAATTTGAATCCTCTCTTCAGTATTTCAGTTTGTTGTGAGTTCCTATTTTTTTTTAAAGATTTTATTTATTTATTTATTTATTTATTTGAGAGAGACGACATGAGTAGGAGGGGCAGAGAGAGAGGAAGAGAAAGAGAATCTTAAGCAGACACCACACAGTGTGGAGCCTGACACAGGGCTGGATCCCACGACCAGAAGATCATGACCTGAGCTGAAACCAAGACTCTGATGCTTAACTGACTGTGCCACCCAGGCACTCTGGGTCTTAATTTTTTGACATGAAATTCATCAAAGAAATTTGATGCTTACCTCTATAAGCTATTTATCTGATAATTTAAGCATGTAGAATAAATGAACACAGTTATTCCACAAACATGACTAAACATAATGGAAGCATAGTATTAAGATTAAAAAGGCCAAAGTTGAGGTGCCTGGGTGGCTCAGTGGGTTAAAGCCTCTGCCTTCGGCTCAGGTCATGATCTCAAGGTCCTGGGATTGAGCACTCCATTGGGCTCTCTGCTCAGTGGGGAGCCTGCTTCCCCACCTCTCTCTGTCTGCCTCTTTGCCTACTTGTGATCTCTCTCTCTCTGTCAAATAAATAAAATCTTAAAAAAAAGAAAGGCCAAAGTCATAATTGGGCAGGAAGACAATGTCATACCAACTCTGATTTTATTGTTGTATAATTTTTCAAACTTTCAGGAAAAAGAGGAAAGTCTAGCGTTTACCTCTTAGATACTCAGATGTATTATTTTATTGCCTTTAGGATAGCTATGTATTTTGCTTATGCTGCTGAGATGCCTGGCTGTAAAAGAAGTCATAAATATTTCAACTTTTCTGCCAAATTTTCCCTGATGTGGGACTGATTTCATTCCTTAAAACATTATTCAATTTGCAATAAAAAATTACTTCATATTTTATTTTAGGGAATTAGAGATAAAAAAGAGGAATTTCCCCTGATGCTACTACCACAAACTTTAACGAGATGATTTAAATATATATATTATCATATATGTATGTTATACATACATATATGTATAATTACGCTTATATCAGTAGGCAGTTGTAAAAATTCTTTGATGATAATGTTTTTAACTATTTTTAATGTTTAGAGCTTTCACTGGAAATGTTAAATCATGTGTAAACATATTCTGTTTTGCTATAGGTTTAATAGAATTCAGAAAATATGAATAGAACTTTAAATTGCAAGAATAGATCTAGAAATCAATCTTAGATGTACCAAAGACTACCAGCAATTTTCAAAATTGGCTTATGGACTCAATATTTAAAATATTTACGAGGGATGATTCTATATGCTAAAGATAGAACAAAGATATTTTACTTTATCAAGCTTATATTTACTGGGAAGGTTGAGACAATAAAATAAAATATGCATTATGTAAAAAGGTGATGAATGCTATAGAGGAAAAAAAACAGAGACAGGAGATGGGACGGTGGGTGCACCCACACACACTCGTATAGGACATGAAATTGTATGTATGTTACTGGGACTCATCACTGAGATGGAGACATTTGATCAGTCTTGAAGAAGGGAAGGGAGAAAACTACTTGAAGTACTGCCTGAGGGAACGCAAGGGAGACAGTGAGACTTGGTGTAATAGAAGAAATGTTCTGAGTGAAAAACAAATATCAGATGGAAAGAGCATTTTAGGTCATTAAGATACTGAAACTCTGCAATGGCATTAAAGAATTTGGAACAGAGGAATGATATATTAATGTGAATATCCTGCTACTGTATTGACAACAGACAGAAGGGGAGATGATGGAAGCAGAGAAACTTGTTAGGAGGACATAGGAGTAAAAAAGGCTCAAGGCAATATTGCCTTTGATCACAATGTTTGGGGTACACAGAGGTAGGAAATCGGTGAGGGAAATTGGATGTATTTTCAAAGTTGAGACAAGAGGATTTTTCAAAGAATTTGATATAGGGCGTGAAAGAAATAAAAATAAAAAATAATTCAAAGATGTCCTTGTTATCAGTGGAAAACATGATATTCTCATTTCCAGTTCTATAAGAAGATTAAATTTAGGAGAAAACCAGAGTTTGACATGGGAAATATGATGGCAAGTAAGATACAAAGCTGAAGGGAGTTTTTAATTTTTTTCCCTCCCTTAGGTAAAAGAAATTAAGAGTATGTTTTATGCTAATGGTAAAGATTCAGTTAAAAAAAAAAAAAAAAGGATCAGGGGCCAGGTGGGAAAATTGCCTAAGAAATATCCCTGAAGAAGAAAGTAAAAATGAGATATGATACACAAGTGAGGGTTCAAAGCTTGAAGACCATGGAAACAGTGCAGGAAAGTGTGTCTTTATCCTAATTCCTCTTTCGGGATAACTTTTCTAGAAACACCAAGAAGATTTTGAAATAGTATCTTCCAGTGCTTTTCTTGTTTTGAGGTATAATTTACAAACATTGAAATGAACCGATAATTAAATATAAGTCCTATAGGTTTTGATAAATGCTTATATCTATCTAAAGCACACTTTATTAACATACCTCCCTTTGTCTCAGTTCCTAGTCAATAACCTCCCCATTCTCACCAAATCCACAGAAGCAAGTGCTATTCTGCTTTCTTTCACTGTATAATAGCTTTGTCAGTTTTAAACATCCTACAAATAGAATCATAGGGTATGTGTGTATCTCTGCCTGTGTCTTCCTTTATGTAGCTTAATGCCTTGGGATTTATACATGTTATTGCACAAATCAGTAATTTGTCCTTTTGATTCTTGAGTGGTAGTCTATTGTGTGAATATGCACATTTTATTTATCTATACCTAGTCATGGACATTTGAGTTTTATTTATTGATTTAATTTTTCTGTGATTATGAATGGATTTTCCCAGGAATGTTCTTATAAACACTTTTATAAGTTTTGGCTTATGATTTTTTTTTCTTTTTTTTTGCTTGATGAACACTTAGCAGTAGAAAGGTTTAGTTATAAGCAAATTATATTTTTAATTTTTTAGGAAATTCCAGAAAAAAATAAAAGGAAAGAATTTACCATATTGCTTTCTAAAATGATTGTTTCTGCACTCACCCTAGTAATATAAGAGAGTTCTGGTTGTTACGTACCCTCACCACCATTCAGTTGGATGTGTTGTGCTATCTTATTATGGATTTAATTGCATTTTCCTGGTAATGTTGCACACTTTTCATGTGCTTATTTACCATTTTCCTCTATAGAATATTTCTTGATGTCTTTATTTTTGTTATTGTCATTGTTGATACCCTGGATCGTCTTTTTAACAGAGGAATTTGTTTTATGTGTAACACGTATTCTGGGACTCAGATAAATGTACTGTAAATATTTCTCCCAGTCTGTCACTTGCCTCTTTATTTTTTAATGTGTCTTTCAAAAACAGATGTTTTACTTTTGATAAAGTCTGAATATGTTCCTCAAAGATGTTGATGTATTCTGTTAATGTGACTGATAGTGGAGGTGGGTATGGCTTTGGAGTTGCTTTGTATGGGAGGTGCAGGAGCTGGGACAGCCTCCTGCTATCAAATCATAGAGCAATCTGTCAGATAAATGTGAGGTGCTTGCACCTGTTTGGCAGAGCCAAACAGAGCATTTTCTTTGTGGAAGTCACCAGTGACAGTTTTGAGAAACCAAAGTTCATCAATGTCCCTCTTTCCTCCACAGCTCCTGGGGTCTACGATGTCCCATTCTTAGGCGCCAGTTATTTCTCACTCTCAACCTCAGAGATTCTATTTCTTTGCCTGGACTGTTCTTAATCCTCTCTTCAGTGAAACCAATCATTTTTATTTTTTAAAATTAAAAAAAAATTGAATATAGTTGACACACAATGTAAATTGGTTTCAGGTGTACAACATAGTACAACATTCTACATCTTTATACTTTACACTGTCTTCACCACAGTGTAGCTACCATCTGTCACCATATGATGCTATTGTAATATCATTAACTAAATTCCTTATGCTGTACCTTTCATCCCATGACTTATTTTATTTTATAACTGGAAGTCTGTATCTCCTACTCCCCTTCATCCATTTTGCCCACTCCTCCATTCTTTTTCCTCTGACAACCATCAGTTTTTATCTGTATTTATAGATCTGATTCTGCTTTTCCTTGTTTATTCACGTGTGTGTGTGTGTGTGTGTGTGTGTGTTTAGATTCCACATACAAGTGAAATCATATGGTATTTGTTTTTCTCAGCCTGACTTATTTCACTTACTATAATATCCTCTAGGTCCATTCATGTTGTTGCAAATGGCACACTATCTAATATCCATCAATAGCTGAATGGATGAAGAAGAGGTAGTACACACACACACACACACACGAATATTATGCAGTCATAGAAAAGGACCAGTCAAACCAATTTTAACCATTTACTCCAAATATTTTTCTTTGTCATGCTCCAATTCCCAACAACCTTCCCTGAAACTTCCACCACCACCATTTTTCCCTCTTTTAATAATTGATATTTCTCATTATTTATTAAAAAAATAATATCTCTAATCTCTCTATTGTGTGTTGCAGAATCATGTGAGATTTGTTTTTCACTCTGTTTCCAAACTTTGTTACCAAAGTAGCATTCCGTTTTCATGATTGTTAAAAAATCATTTTATTAAAAAAATCTGACTCTATTTGCATAAATTATTTTAGAGGTACTTTTAATTGACAAGATGGTGTATAAGAAGATGTGTGATTTTAACAAATAAGGAGTCTAGAAACATAAAAGCACATAACAGAAGAGGGTAATAATTTATTTCTATATATTAATAAAATAAATGAAATTTGGGGAAAATCATTTGTTTTGGGAATGTATTTGTGAATTTTTTGCCACATATTAAAAAAACACACTCATATTAAAAGCTTTGTGAGATGTCTTATCATACATCTAGTTTTACTAAATGGTTACCTTTATGGATGCCTGGGAGACTGAGTTGGTTAAGAATCTGCCTTGGTTCCAATCATGATCCCAGGATCCTGGGATTGAGCCCCACGCTGGGCTCTCCACTCAAGGTGAGTTAGTTTCTCTTTCTCCCGCTGTCTCTTCCCTCCTCTCATGTTTGCACTCTCTCTCTCTCTTTCTGTTAAACAAATAAATAAAATCTTTAAAAAATAAATGGTTAGTTTTATAATGATGTTATTCAAAATGAAGCACAAACACACTGTCATACTCACACACATAATATTTTGCATATTTTCCCCAGACACTTCTCTGGTTCTATCAAGCAATGCTCACTGAGTTAATGCAAGCTAGTCTGAGGTCACTCAAAATAGAGTCATTATATTTAGAAGATAATAAAATGAGGAACATGTCCTATTATCCCAAAGTTACATGTCCTATGAAAACTAGAAGATGGAAATAACACAAAATTATTATTGCAAATGACAAATCTATAGCAAAAGACACTGTGTCTGTAGGATGAATGAGTAACTGACACACAGGCTAGGTAGGGAGAGGTAGAGGGCTATGTGATCAGGCCCATATAAATCCCAAAAATGGGCCTGTGGGGAAGCCAGAGATAGGAGACCAAACAGGACCACCCTCCCCTAAGCATAGTAGGTGTCTTTTTTTATGATAATCACCTGTGACCAACAGAGACTATCTAGACCCTAAAAAGGAAGTAAGTCATTGAAGGTATTATCACTAGTCCTCATTCAATGGTGATATCAATAGAGATGTTAAAAGGATTTAAGTTCCCTGATTAGCTTTCTATAAAGGACCAACCCTAAAGGCCCTCCTTGGCAACCCTATAGGGACCCCTCTCTCTCTTGAGAGCTTTTTCTTTATCTTCACTTAATAAACTTCTATCCCTTACACACACACACACACACACACACACACACACACTACCAAATTCCAGTCTGTCATCTAAAAAGCTTAAAAGTTGCCACTCCCATCCTCACAAGAAAAAAGTTGAAAAAACTGAAAATCAATCAAGTCAAATTTTAGATCTCTCTGGGAATTGAGGTCCCAGGACAGATTACTCCCACAAAAATGGGAGAGACAGGCAGGCACATACAGAGAATCAAAGTTTATGAGAGAAGAAGCCCAGAAGCAGAAGGTTGTGGCTGGAGCCAAGTAGGGACACTTTCAATTGTAAGTGGTGAATTACTGGAGACTTGAGGGCAGCTTGTGACTTAAAAACTTTAAGAAGCCCAGTCATAGGTAGGCCCCCACACTCTCATTAGTTTACCAACAGGAGGACTGCCAGATTCTCACATTGGAGACTTGAGAACTCTTCTTTCCCACAGAGAGTGGGAAAAGTAGCCAATTTAAAATAGTATAATGCTCTCTGTTCTCTTTAACAAGGTCTGAAAAAAAAACTATTTTACAAGAGCCTAACCAACCGGGATTTTAACAAATGCCAACCAACCTGTGGAAAGAGGAAAATCCAACCATAGCCACTGATGTGGAGAATGAGAAACACCCAACTCAGGCTCAATAAAAGACTGAGACCTAATCATAGAACTATAGAACACTTCCCATCTCCTAACACCTTACCACCATATCAGTAGGAATCCTATATAACAACAAGGATTAGAGATGAAAAACTGCAAGCTTCAGATCCAATTTAGGAGTCTCTAGGAAAATTAAAAAAAAAATGAGATAAAAATGAAGATATTAGAGGAAATTTTAGACTCTTACTCTTACTGGTAAAGCAAATAGTAAACATAGGTATGCATAAAATCTGACACAAAAGACCTATCTACTTCAATTCCTTTACTGGATACTGCATCTCTGGCTTTCAACAAAGAAGTAACAAGCATATTAAAAGGCAAATATATAGTCTGAAGAAGGGAATCAAGCATCAGAACCAGAGTCAGCTATGACAAGAATTTTTAGAATTATCAGAATAGGAATTTAATATGATTAACATGCTGAGGCCCCTAATGAAAAAGTGGACACCAAGTAAGAATAGATGCATAATTTAAACAGAGCAATTAAAACTAAGAATCAAAAGGATATACTAGAAATAAAATAGTCTGTAACAGAAATGAAGAATGCCTTCGAAAGGCTTATCAATAAGCTGGAAACAGCCAAAGAAATAACCATTGAACTTGAAGATATATCAATAGAGGTTTCCAAAATTAGAATGCAAAAACAACAAGAACAAAAATATGGAACTGAATCTCCAAGAACCTAGGCACCATTACAAAAGATGTAACATACCTGATAAAGAACTTGTATCTAAAATATACAAAGAATTTTCAAAACTCAACAATAACAGAACAACCCAAATAAAAAGGGGACAAAATACATGAACAGATATATCATCCAAGAAGTTTGAGATGGAAAATAAGCAAAGAAAAATAATCACATCATATGTGATTAAGAATTTCCAATTAAAATAGCAATGTAGTACTGCTACAAATCTATTAGCCTGGCTAAAATCCATAGGAAACTGAAACTATCAATTTTTGGTGAATTTGCAATGCAATAAGAATAATTACTTATTGGGCGCCTGGGTGGCTCAGTTGGTTGGGCAACTGCCTTCAGCTCAGGTCATGATCCTGGAGTCCCAGGATCGAGTCCTGCATCAGGCTCCCAGCTCCATGAGGAGTCTGCTTCTCCCTCTGACCTTCTCCCCTCTCATGTTCTCTCTCTCTGTCAAATAAATAAATAAAATCTTAAAAAAAAAGAATATTTATTGCTAGTGGGTATGCAAATTGGTAGTTACTTTGGAAGACAGTTTAGCAGGTTCTTATAAAGCTAAGCCGACTAACCATACAATGTAGCAGTCACACTCCTAGGTATTCAAAATTTATGTTTTTTTATTTTTTCTTTTGTTTTCCTCACGATAGCACAGGAAAAGAAAAAGGGGAAGAAAAGGAAAAAAGAAAAGAAGAAAAAAACAGAAAAGAAAAAAAAAGAAAAAGAAAAAGAATTAATTAATTAAAAAAATAAACCATCATGACAAGTGAAAAAAAAGTTCCATTCTCACAAAAATCTGTTTATGAATTTTTATAAAAACTTTTTTGATAATTGCCAAAAGTAAGCAAACCAAGATAACCTACAATGGATAAATGGATGAAACATCTGTGGGACATTCATACAAAGCAATAATATTCAGCAACAATAAGAAAAGAGCTATTAATCCAGAAAAGACATGGTGGAAACTAAACACTATTGTTGAGAGAAAGAAGCCAATCCATATGATTTCGTTTTTTTTTTTTTTTTAAGATTTTTTTAAAGATTTTTATTTACTTATTTGACAGAGAGAGAGATCACAAGCAAGCAGAGAGGCAGGGAGAGAGAGAGGGGGAAGCAGGCTCCCTGCCGATCAGAGAGCCCCATGCGGGGCTCGATCCCAGGACCCCGAGATCACGACCCGAGCAGAAGGCAGAGGCCCAACCCGCTGAGCCACCCAGGCGCCCCCATATGATTTCAGTTTTATGACATTCTGGGTAAGGTGAAACTATAAAGGCAATGAAAAGATCAGTGGTTGCCAGAGATTGAGAGTAAGGAGAAAAGGATTGATAAATACAGCATGAGGGATTATTAAGACTGTGAATCTTCTCTGTATGATAATGTACTGGTAGAAGGTAAAATTCATAGAATTGTTCAATTTAAAAAGTGAACTCTAATATAAACTATGGATTTAGTTGATAATACTGTATCAGGATTGCTTTAGCAATTGTAACAAGTGTACTACATTGATGTAATATGTTAACAATAGGGACAACTATGAGTGGGGAGACAGAGTATATGGGAAATATTCATATTTTGTGTTATTTTTGTAAACTTAAATCTTTAGGATATAAAACCTATTAATCAACAATAACAACAACAACCACAACAGCAACAACAAAAACACTGAAAAGCTGCGTGAATTTAGGAAGAGTTATAGAATATTCAGTTTTTACTTTAAATACATAATAAAATTAACAGAAATTAGTTTGGAATTGGTAAGGCACAGGAATTGGATCTATTGTCATGACTCTCTTTCCCTCAAAATTGATAAAAGTACTTGGATAAACTCTATGTTCACCCCCACAATCAGAGACCCCAAATTTTTAGTCAAGTATAATCAAAACGAACCTACTTTCCAATTTTAATTTCTATTCTTAAACAAATGAAACAAAACAAATTTCTTAGTTAAAGTATATTGAAATTTCTATGAGCTATTTTTCCCTTTTAGTATTTCTGAATAACACTGTATGATAAAAACAAAGTTGTAAATAAGAGATGGTGATAGAGAATTAACTTAAATTATATTTAATATAAATCCATGTTGTATGTATTTAAGTTAATAAAACTAAGTTAATTTTAGTTAACTAAAATTAGTTAACTAATTTTAAGTTACTTTCAATTAATTAATTTTTAAGTTACTTTTAATTAATTAATTTTTAAAAGATTTATTTATTGATTTTAGATAAAGAGAGCACACAGGAGCAGGGCAGGGTCAGATGGAGAGAGAGAAGGAGAGGGAAAGAAGCAGACTCCCCATTGAGCAGAGTCCTACTCTGGGGGTACTGGATCTCAGGACTCTGAGATCAGGACCTGAGGCAAAATCAAGAGTCAGCTGGTCAGATACTTAACCAATTGAGCCACCCGGGTATCCCTTAGTTAGTAACTTTTAAGTTAATTTTAGTTAAGACCTCTAATCCAATGTTGAGAGAAATGTTGATTGCAGATGTTCATATCTTGTTCTCACCTCAAAAAGAAAGTTTAAAGATTTTATAAAGAAGTATAATATTTTCTTTACTATATTACAGATCAAATTTGTAGCTGAAATTAGCAGTGATTTATATTGGTTCAGATGGTTATAGGAATACATGATGTGCTCTACTCTATGGCTTAGCACTTAAGAATGGCACAATCAATTTTTGTTTTCTACCTCTGGCAGCTGAAAGTAAAGGGCATAGAATATATTTTAGAAATATCACAAGACACTTGGTATTTGAATCACTACTTTGAGAAGAGCCTCCCAGAAGAGTACCTTAACAAGAATACCTTGAACCATTGTTTGCAGGATTACTTAAATTCGGGGGTCATTTGCTAAAGCAGTTAGCTTACTCTTACTAATACTTCTTTATTAGTGTAAAAAAAGGTCCCTTCCTCTTACCGACTTGATAACTGATCTTATCAAGATGAATGTTGAATTTCATCAAATGCTTACTTGGCATCTATTGAGATTATCATATGAAATTTCTCTTTTAATTTTTAATTTGACAGACTGCATACATTGGTTTTCCAAAGTTAAGATACTGTTAAATATATGACATAAATTTAACTTGACTATTGTAATATACACATGAAATGCATATCATAATTTTCTTGGAATTACTTTCTTGGTTAATTAATAATTAATTATTTTTGTATTCCATCCTCATGAAAATAACAGCTATGTAATTCTTATTTCTTGCCCTGTCCTAGTAATAGAACATGCTAAATTTTAAATAATTTGGGGTTAAATGTTGAGAAAAAATTTTATATGCTTGGAGGTATTAATTGAAGTTTGTGTGTACTAACCAGTAAATCCATCTGTGTCAGTTTTATATTTGAGGAATCATTTAGTCCTTGCTATAAATCTTTGGTGCTTTAAAATATTCATGTGTTCTATGTTTTTTCTCTTTCTTCTTGTGTCATATTTGGCAAGTTTTATTTTCTATTAAGTTGAATATTTCAAATTATGTATATCATATATATTTATTATTATTTGGAATATAATTGCTTATAACATCTTTTGTACTTTATTGTATCATTGAAGCAATAGTACAATAAAATGCACAAATTTAAATATCCAGGTTGATTATATTAAAAATTATGTATGAAATCTTGTACCATCACATAAATCAAAATATATAATTTCTTTTAGTATCTCAACAAGCTCATTCATGGCCCTTCTGAGGAAAAAGTCTTTTGATATCTAGCAAAACAATTTTATTTTTCATGGTTTTGAACTTTGTATAATGAACTCATACCACATGTGCCCTTTTGGGTCTTTAACTCTTTACTTGCTTTTTTTTACTCAGTATCATGTCTGAAGGTTATTCATGTTTTATAAAGCAGTCATTTCACTTTTTATTGTTACCTAATTTTACATAGGATAAATTTACTCTAATACATGTCATTTTTAAAGAACTTATCTGAGGAGGTGCCTGGGTGGCTCAGTCTGTTAAGTGTCTGCCTTTGGTTCAGGTCATGATCTCATGGGTCCTAGGATTGGTTGCTGATGGGCTGGCTCCCCACTCAATGGGAAGTTCGCTTCCACCCCACTCCTCCCATCCCTCCCCACTGTTTGTGCTCTCTCCTGCACACCAACTCTCTCTTTCAAATAAATAAATAAAATCTTAAAAAAAAAAAAAGCTTATCTGAAACCTCTGCTAACTGGATTGTTCTAGGAGTGTTTCTATCCACTATTTCTGTTTCTATGATCATGTAACTTTTGTACACATTGTCTAGTTTCTTGCCTTTGCATGGTTGTATTTGAGAGACAGTCTAAGCTTTGTATAAAATTTAATCTTAGTTTGATGTGAAATAAGTAACTACATTCCTTATTTTCTTCCTCTCTCACTTCCTTCTTATCCTTTTTCCTTCCTATCTTTTTTTTTTTGCCAGATAACAAATGTGATTTAAAATACCTGACAAAATGTACATAAGTAGGAAAAGATTGCAAATACATATGGACATGAAAGGAAATAAAATAACAATGAAGGACTAAAATAAATCCCAAGATTATAATTAAGGTAAAATTAGGGTTTTATTTGATGAGAATATGTCAAGGACTCAGGAATAACTAAGCTTTTACCTAAGATTAAGACAACACTACCCAAGAAATCAACATGAAAATAAAAAAGCATATAAAATGTAGGAAATTATTGCTGTAACCTAATCTTACATGTTACTATTTTTCTCTTGAAAACTAATCTAATGCACAATCCTACAAATCAGTACAGAAGAAAATGAAATCAGATACATTGATTGAAACAAAATGTTTTAAAAATCAATATAATATGATCCAGTATTTCTATTGGAATTTTCGATGTCAAGCTATATTTATTACTTATTATAATATGTCTGACTGTATATAGGACTAGATCTAACATACTTTTACTATGCTCATATTCGCCCTATTTATTTGAATTTCCAGAACATTAAAAAAGGGTTATAACCTTGGCTTTGCTCATGTTGTCCATTGCTGTCTAATGCTGCACCTAAACATTTGTATAAAATCCATTCCCAGTTTGAAATTGAATTAAGTAAACTTAAATCCACCTCGTTATAAGGAAAATTTTTGTATCACATAAAGACACTGTAAAAAATAAATAATAGATAAAAATGGTGTTTTTTCTTGTACATATGAAAAGTATTTTCTACTGTAGGCAGTTTAAAGTTGTATTTTCAATCTACTAATCATTGTCCTTCTCTAGGATAAAAAATCCTACAAGAAATTTAAATATTCATACACAATCATGATATTTTCATATGCAAATTTGATATTATTATAGGAAAAAATACTGGTTCTTCATTTGCTGATGCTCATCCCTCAGATCTCAGGTAAAAAATCATTTCCTTAAAAGAGCCTTTCCTTGGACGCCTGGGTGGCTCAGTTGGTTAAGCGACTGCCTTCGGCTCAGGTCATGATCCCGGAGTCCCGGGATCGAGTCCCATATCAGACTCCCGGCTCTGCGGGAAGTCTGCTTCTCCCTCTGACCTTCTCCCCTCTCGTTCTAAGTCTCTCTCTCTAATAAATTTTAAAAAAAAAAAAAAAAAGAATAGCAGGGCTCCCTTTGGGGCAGAGCCCAAAAGGGGGCTTGTTGGCTGCTCAAAAAAAAAAAAAAAAAAGAGCCTTTCCTTGTAATTTTATCTTAAGGAGGTTTGTCATTTTAACTTTCCATCTCCTAAGAGTGATTTTCTCTGTACTTATGTTCTCAATAGCATATAGTGTGTACTTAAAATATTTACTTACTTTCTGGATTATTGTCTCTTCTACATCCATGAGTTTAGGACTCTGTCACTTTCATCTCGGTAGCTCCCATGCTTCAAACAATGTCTCACATATTTTAGTTGTTCCATAAATAATCTTTAAGCTAATACAGACACTTGACACTTTAAAAAAATCATTATTAAATTATGCAAGAATTCAAGTGATCACTGCTATAGTCTTAAAAAAATACTTATATTATATCTTAATGGAAAGGTAAAGTTTAACTGACAAGATAGAGGAGAGGAATTTTAAGTATGAAGAACACATATATGTTAATTTTAAAGAAAATATAGAGATAACATGGCAATTATGGCCAAAAGACATAAATAATAATCAGTTTGGAGATAATAAGATTTTAAAACTTGTGAATATATAATGCTACACTAAATGGAAACTTACATAATTATTCATCTTATTCTAAAAATGAATTTGTGGGGCACGTGGGTGGCTCAGTGGGTTAAAGCCTCTGCCTTCAGCTCAGGTCATGATCTCAGGGTCCTGAGATCCAGCCCCACATCAGGCTCTCTGCTCAGCAGGGAGCCTGCTTCCCCCTCTCCCTCTGCCTGCCTCTCTGCCTACTGGTAATCTCTTTCTCTCTGTCAAATGAATAAATAAAATCTTTTAAAAAATAAAAATAAAAATAAAAATAATGGATTTGTGTTGGTGTGTCTGTATGGTGAAGTAGGTTGAGTGCCCGACTCTTGGTTTTAGCTCAGGTTGTGATTTCAGGGTCCTGAGATAGAGCTCTGTGTGGGGCTCTGTGCTCAGCTAGAATCTGCTTGTCCTCTGCTCCACTTCCCAGTCATGCAATCGTTCTCTTTATCTCTCTCTTTCTGTCTCTAAAATAAATAAAATATTTAAAAAATAAAAATGAATTAGCCCTTTAGTATTTGATTACAGATAATTATATCAATCTATTACATGATCAAAATAGGAGCTATTTTCTTCCTCATTCATCCCGTATAAGCATCATATATAAGGTAAATTAGTTGATAGAAGTCTACTCTGGTTTTCATGACTTCAGTATCCCGTGTGATGTAGTGTACATACATAGAATCTGACATTTACATTTTCAGTTATGCTGTGAGATGTTAGTCCTAGTTCTCCTTGCGTACAATACAGCATGTTTTCATATCAAAATGAGGTTCAGGTTATGGTGCATGGTATGTAGAGATATCTTTATATAAATGTGGTATTTATAGAATAACATCAGTCCATTAAATTAGTAAATTATGTATGTATAGATATGCATGTCCTTAGCATATGATCCTTATTATAATATATATTTCCTTGTTTTAATTTAAATCTAAAATTAAATTAATTAATATTAATTAAATATTTGAAAGTAATATTAAGTCAAGATTAATATTTTAAAGAAAAGAGCATTTCATAAAGTATAGAACCTCAATAAACTTTGATGAAATTGTAATACTTAATATTCTATTCTAGTTTTTCAGAAATAAAGTAGTCATGCAAAAGCACAAGTCTGGGCCTGGTGAAACACAAAAAAAGAATTCATACTTAAAAGATCCTTTAAAATATTGATCTTCAAGTAAATAGATCTAGCTACAAAACTTTCCTTTTTAATTTACTAATTGTCTGACTTTGGCCAATAGTCTTACTGTCTCAGACTCCAAATATGGAAAATGGTGATAAAAGTCTTCACAGCTTCAAACTATGAGGACAATTAAAAGCTATAATATATGCAAAAAGCTTTGCCCAGTGCCTGGTACGGGGAAGGCTTTAGTGAATGGTCTTTATTAATATTCATAAAAATCACCTAAATATACTATTACTTTTGTGGAAGTTATTTTACTCATCTAAGATCTTCCTTCATCTGGGAGAAATTTTGAACAATGTGCTTTAGAGCAAGACTATAAGTAGTATTATATTAAAAAGCATTTTCATTACTGAATGTCATAAATTTCAGAGAAAAAGAATATAATCGTCAATTTTCTGGAAGCAAAGTTGCTAACTGCAGTGAAAATTTAAGCATTGGAAATGTAGGCTACAAGTAACCAGCTTTGCCCTAGCAAGATATATCAAGTAGATTAACCTTGTTTGCACTGACCCAGTGCCCTTATGTTTCTTTTCTACTCTCTCTTCCATCAAACTGACAAACTCATTCATGCTTTATATATTTTTCTGGGGATTTATATATAATTACTATTTTAAATATTGGGTAAATTATATTAGAATAAGAACTTAAAAAGGTATAACTTGACAAAATTGTGGAATAATAATAATAAACTGTGGGGAAAATATATCGGATAAAGAAAGTAGTCTTCTCAGTCTTCCTAAAATATTATTAGGTAAAAGCCTGCTGGGTCTAAGAACAAATGTCCTAAGACTAGAAAGAACTTTTGCATTAATATCCAAATTATTTGTTTAATTGTATACTTTTATTAACCTATTTCATCTTATGGAAACGGGTGCCTTTTATGAGAATCCCAAAGTAATGTAGACTTACACATGTTTAGTATTTTGCTTTTTTATTGATCCTGCTTTTTAAGTATAAAATGTAGCTATCTTGTGTCACTCATCATGTATGTACTTCATTTTTAATGTCATATTTCAGTAACATGTGGCAGAGACTTTTATTATATTTCTTTCCTAACTACTCTGTGTCTTTTTGCATTTATCGGAATATGTTGAAATTATTAAAAATGATGATGCTTATTCAGCCTGTGTCTTCAATCATGTGTGAAGACTCTCATGGAGGAATGAACAAATTACTTAATTAAACTTGTTTTATGTAAACCACTTTTATAAATGACTTTTAATTCCTGAAAATAATAAAAGTTGTATGTATTTGCAAAAATATTGCATACTAAATTAACTTATAATGGCCTTGTCAGATCCTAGAACACTGGAAATATTTTACGAAGGTTTAATGGGCATGAGCTCATGACAGGTCACTAATGGAGTCTACTTAATGCAAGTCTTAGGAAGTTATTTTTTTTTTAACGTTTCATATAGATCAATCCCAAAATAGATACTTTTCACTATGATTAATCAGGTATAGTGAATACAATTAAATTAAATAAAAAAAACAGGTTATACTTATTCTCATTTAACATTATCTATACATAAATATAAAATCAAAATGTCCCAGAATCCTGTACTTTTATTTTGTGAGAAAAAATTATAAAAAGGCTCTCTCCATTCTCAACTTGATCCTTCCCACTCTCAGCTTATAAACTAGTTATTTTTAGAAGCAGAAGCATGATTATTGAACAATTAAATGTTAACAGGAAACTAGAATTTAAAGATAAACTATTGGACATGCAATTTTATGGAGAACATTGAATTATTTATTAAACATCAATGTTTCCTTTGGCAAGATTCAATACATAAGCAGTATACCAAATAAAATATAGTCAAAGAATAAGCTGCTGTTTAGAGGAGTATTTTATCTTTATTTTTAAATCATTAACTTGATATTTATATACTAGTTAGGCTATAACTATATACTAGTTACTATAGTTACAACTATAGTATAGTTATATACTATAACTAGTATATATACTAGTTATATACTAGGTGACTCTTAAGATTGAGATAGTATACCTATGATTCATATGTCATAAATTTCCTTCTTTTACTTTGGAAAGATATCACTTCTATCATTTATTCTGTCATATTAAGTCAAGGTTGGTTTCACAGTCTTCTCAAAATAATGCTTCCAGAAAATTTTTCAATGCATTAGGATTGGAATATGAAGTATAATTTATCTAAGACAGTTTAAAATAGATCATCTATTTCAAGGGGGAGACAAATGCTTTTACTAATTACTTTACCAAATAAACTATAATTAACAGTTTTTAATTGGAGGTTGTGTCTTAGTGAACATTATTACTACATATCTTGTAAGAGAAATCCTGCCAATTATCAGGAGGTAGTATAGAGAGGAAAAATATTTAAATTGTTGATTTGTTAATTTCTTTATCTCCCCCCACCATGGAAAATTGTGTGGCCTCTAAATTTGTTCATACTATGTGAATCTTTAATTTGCTTCATGAAATACAGATCACTTTAATTTTTTAAAGGTAGATTTAGAAAAGTGTTTGAGTATTAAATGAGATTAAATTTATTAGATAAAAATTCAGTTGCTGCTTTATACAACCTGGGTAATTGTATTTACCTATGAGAAGTACTTAATGGTGTCCACTATGATTGATTAATATACTCTTAAATTCTGAAATCAGAAGTGATTGTGAATTTAATAAATTAAATTATTATGCCCTTGGAAAACATTTCAGAATGGAATGCTTTGCTATATGGTCATTTCAGTGTAAATGCATTTCTAATAGAGAGTTTGACTCTTTCTAGAGTCAAAACAGCCCACACTTGGCCACTTTTCTAATCTAAAATCATATATATTGTAGACATACATATATTGAACATTCCAAAAGGTAGAAATAGAAAACAGGCTTCAAACCATATGATTGTAAAATGATCTATGTTATCTCACTGTCCTCACATTTCTAGTTGGAATAAAGTTTCAGAATATCAGCTTTTAATTAAATATCAGTAATTTCAAAGGGACTTTCACTTCTTAAAAATGATCATAATGTAAGAGCTATAAAGTTAATATTATACGGTTCTTCACATACCTGAACTTGAAGGTGCCTGCAAGGTCTTCTAGAGGTCCAACCAAAGGTCAGGATACACTTGAGCTGTTTTTCTTTGCAAATCATAACAAACTTCCTTTGGGCAAATATTTCTTTTCAAACTCTGTCTCTTTCAATTTGAAATTTTATTTCTCTACTCTTTTAAGATTCATCTTCATGCAACAAACTGGTGAAAACCTAGTGATGTAAAAAAAACAAAAACAATGGTGCAAAAATAACATTTAGCTAGAAAAAATCTCAAATACTCTTTATTTATATGTATTATTTGTTTGTTTTTTTATTTTTTACTTAAAAGGATCCATTTATTTGCTTATGTAAGTTATGGTCCTGGTCAAATACTCTTTAAAATAAAATGGTATCAATCTGAATCTAAGGCAAAAACAATAAAGCAAATAATGGTCTCGCTAGTTTTTTTTTTTAAAAGATTTTAATTATTTATTTATTTAAGACAGATAGGGAAAACAAGCAGGGGTAGGGGAAGAGGGAGAGGGAGAAGCAGGCTCTTTGCTGAGCAGGAAATCTGATATGGGGTTGGATCCCAGAACCCTGGGATCAGGGCCTAAGCCAAAGGAAGGCACCCAACCTCCCGAGCCACCCAGGTGCCCCAGCTCTCAATAGTTTCAACATGTTTTCTGCAACTAAGAAGAAAAGTCCTTGTTTAACTTTACAAGCTCAGACAATGCCAGCAATGCCTTCTTTTAAACTTTTGCAGATACATTAGATTAATACATAATCATAATCTAAATATTCCCAGAGTCACTAGTGGAAAGCAAGTGTTTATGTCTCAGAAAAATAGGAGATTTAGAAATGGAAGAAAAATAGATGATTTTTTTTCCCAAAATTTGGTATCCAAAATCTCTACTTACATTTTATATTCTCTTTCTTTATTTTTGTTTGAAGTTTTTATTTTAATTCTAGTTAGTTAATATACAATGCTATAGTAGTTTCAGGTGTATAAGAATATTTTATATTCTTTTACATCCAAGATTTCTTCTTCCCATGCCTCCTTACTTATGGAATGCATAAGGGGAAAAAAAAGTATGATTTTGTATGAGACAACTCAGGCATATTTGGGCCACCTGAAATTTGAAATTCAGCTCCTTTTTATTACCTTTTTTGTTGTTGTTGTTCTCTATAATGGTATCTCTATCTCCCATCAACTATATGAGGTATGGAAAAAGATAAGAAATGTTTTCTATACTTCTAGTTTCTATATTGGCTTCTCATTTAAAGTACATTTTTCATCTGCTTAAGTCAGCATTAAGTAGGCTGTTTTTGAAATGAGTTTTATATTATTAAAACTATTTTTTCCTTTTATAACCATAGCTATATTAAGTAGAAAGAAAATCATTTTTATAAGGAAATTAGTCCCTTCAACCACAAAAATTGGTACATCACAGGATATTTTTTGTTCTATCACTTTTATGAGCTTTACTCAAGTAACTCAAATTACAACTGTGAAAGCAAAAAGTAAAATATGAATTATGGAATGTGAAACTCAGTGAAATGTGAAACTCCAGCTCAAAAATCACACATTTATGCCAAAAACACATGGAAAGAGTAGAATGTAGTGAAAAAAACTATGATTTGTATTATCTACTAATGCAATTTACCAGTGTTCTACTTTCTTCAAAAAGTTAGATAATTTTGCTCATTAACTTATAACAAAGTACAAGATATCATCCTTTCAAGAACTTTGAGCATATTAGTTGCAAATAACAATATATAATCCTTCAAAAGACTAGTTATTTTAAGCATCTGCAAATCTAGTTTTGCACTACAAATTCTCATCCTAGACCTGACAAGCATTTTATCTAGTATATTTGGTGAGTAACTTTACATTTTGTTCTCACATCTATTCTGTTCTCATTTCCCTGGTTATGAAGTGAGAATAGTAAACTTTACCTTGAGTAGTTGTGAGAATTAATTATTTAATGTTTATAAAGTTCCTTCCAGCTATAAGTAGAAAAGTCACAGAAGCATTTCTTATACTCACAATGGATATTCTCATGAATGCAAATTATGAAGAAATTGTTATTACTAACCATAATCAAAATACAAAAGTCAGAATTAGAAATGGGTTCAAAGATAAAGATGATATAATATAATACACAATGTATATTTTAATTGTTAAAGAAGTGAGTTTCCACATTTTATATATTTTTTTCTCTAGCTATGCTAAATAACACAAAGTTAAGTCGTAGGTCAAGATGGTCTAATATGGAAAAGATGAGCACTTATTTCAGTGAATCCAAAGCCATTCAGTGAAAAAAATCAATAGGGTCATATAACTCTACAGTGGACACATGTGCAAGTTGGACTCTGTAAAAGGCAGACAATGGGGAGAATGCTTACCTGAATCAGGCTTTGACTATGTTCTGCAAACCATCATCAGAAGGTATATTGATAGCTATTGATGGTTCATTTGCTGGTCTAAATCTATTGCTAATCAATGGCAATGTATTTGTTAATTTGTTTCTTTGTTTTGTTGATTTGATTTAAAAAATGGGGAAAGAAGAAGAATAAGGAAAATGAGGTGAATTTTAAACAAAACATAAATTATTATTTCTTTCTAGTATTATATTCTTCCTACTTTTTTGGTTTAAATTTACTCTTTTTTTTTAGCTTTACTGGAATGTAAATGGCATATAATATGTAAGTTCAAGGTGTGCAAAGTGATGATTTGATACACATATATATATATATTGTAAAATGGTTACCACAATAAGGACAGTTAAAAAATTCAACACCTTGGGATGCCTGGGTGGCTCAGTTGGTTGAGCAACTGCCTTTGGCTCGGGTCGTGATCCCGGCATCTTGGGATCGAGTCCCGCATCGGGCTCCTTGCTCCGTGGGGAGCCTGCTCCTCTCTCTGCCTCTGCCTGCCTCTCTGCCTGCTTGTGTTCTCTCTCTGTTAAATGAATAAATAAAATCTTTAAAAAAAAAATTCAACACCTTATATTTTATGATGAAATAATTTAAGATATCTTTTCTTAGCAACCTTCAAGTATATAATAGTATTGCTAACTCTAGTCACCATGCTATACACTGGATCTCCAGAACTTGTTTGTCTTATAACTGGAAGTTTGTACCACCTTTCCCTGCCATTTTCAATCACACAATAGTAATAAAATAAATAGTAATACACTGTTTGTATGTTTTAATATCTTTTCCAAAATTTTAAAAGATAAAATGGCAACTTACTCTGATCTTTTCCATTTTTCATGCTTTTTGATATACAAATGTCTGGATAATAATAACTTGAACTTACATACATGTGTTCAAGGATTATGTTTCACAATTTTTTTTAAAGATTTTATTTATTTATTTGACAGGGAGAGATCACAAGCAGGCAGCGAGGCAGGCAGAGAGAGGGGGAAAGCAGGCTCCCTGCCGAGCAGAGAGCCTGATGTGGAACTTGATCCCAGGACCCTGAGATCATGACCTGAGCTGAAGGCAGAGGCTTTAACCCACTGAGCCACTCAGGCTCCCCATGTTTCACAATTCTTATATTATAAGTGGACAACATAATACTATCATGGTTAGAGAACATTATAATTTTATTAATAAAAATGAAAACACCTGAGGGTTGGCTCTACAGATTGCCCATGACATGTGTAAGTGGACTATGGTAGAGAGAAAGGACACTATAATTCATTTATCATGCCACTAATTCAAATATTTTTAGAGATCATGTCTTAAAAATCCAAAATTTAACTTTATGGGATTAATTTTGAATCTTATACCAACCAAAATAAAATAGCACTGTGATGTTCTTTCTTATTGATGCATTATATTGAATGATTTACTAAAAAAAGAAAATTAAATCTAATTCATATTCCAATATTTTTCAAATACCAAAATATGTTTGAAAAAAATTTAGAAGCAATGTATTGAACTGGCATATGCAGTTTGGCTGTGCCAAAGAATTCTTTGGTGAGTTGATAGAGTGTTAACCTTTCTCCTTCAACCTTTTGATTGGTGAAATAGGGTCATGTTATTACATTAACTTTTGTAGTTATAACTTTAAGAATAATCAATAATAGGAAACCTGTAGTGCAAATGCCATTGTTATTTCAAAAATGATTGATGGAAAGAGCTGGCTCTAAAATACTAAACTGTCTAGTTTTGGTCCATGACAAATAGCATCAACATGATTATATTTTGAAAAAAAAAAAAAAAAAGATCCTCCCCAAAGCTTAAAGTCCATGCTAAATAAAACACTGGAAGCTATTCAGCATTTTGTGTTCCTTAATGGTCAAAGTTTATTCAAGCAAAATTGAAGGAAAAGAGAATAATAGCTATTTTTAAAATCAGATACAATTTAAAAGGCTATTGATCAAATATCCTGCTTTGAACAACAAATATTCCTTTCTTGGTGAATTTGTTAAATATCTTGCTTTGCATTTGGCCACTGGAACATGAAAGTGCTTATGTTGGTAATTAAATTAAAGAAGACTGATTAATTTATATCAGCTAATGTAAATATTGTATTGTCCAAAAAAATCAAATTTTGTTTTATTTTATTTTCTTCAACTACCATGGTCTCTAAAAATGCTTACTAATTATAGGTGTTTTATATAAATTAAAAATTTATTAAGCTCAAATTAATTAATGATGCAACTCTTTTTAAAACAAGTTATTTATTTGAAGAATAGTCCATTTGTCTCCTCTTTCTTTTATGAAGTTCAAGAGAAACATAAGTAAAATTATTTTTAAATTTTAGATACTAATGTTAGAAAAGTAATTAAAATCATCTGAAATCTCCTGCTTCATTGGTTAGTATCCTGCTTCATTGATTAAACTCATCACTATATGAGAGATTTTCTTTGATAAAGTTTCTGTTTAAGTAGTGAATTAATTATGTTGTCATTTTTCATTGCTTTTCTGTTTTTCTTGTTGTTGAGTCTTAAAAATGTATTACACATTTTAGATAAAATGTGTTTATCCAATATATGCCTTACAAATATTTTTCTTCAATCAATCGTTGGACTTTTTAATTTCAAGTAGTTTTTATTTAAATTTTAGTTAACATATATGGTAAAATTGGTTTCAACTATAGAATTTAGTGATTCATCACATACATATAACATCCAGCACATATGGCAAGTGCCCTCCTTAATATTTATCATCTATTTAACCCATTGCCCTACCCACCTCCCTCCATCAACTCTCAGTTTCTTCTCTATAGTTAAGAGTCTTTAATGGTTTGCTTTCTTCTACATCTTTTTTCCCCTTCCCCTATGTGCCTCTGTTTTGTTTCCTAAATTCCACATCGAGTGAAATCCTATGGTATTTATCTTTCTCTGACTATCTTATTTAACTTTGCATAATATGCTAACTACATCTACTTCACTGCACATCTTTTTGAATGCTGAGTATTATTCCTGTGTGTGTGTGCGCGCATGCGTGCGTTTACCTCGCCTCTGCTTTATCCATTCATCAGATGATGGACAGTTGGGATATTTCCATAATTTGGCTATTGTTGATAATGCTGCTATAAACATCAGGGTGCATGTGCCCCTTCAAATCAGTATTTTTGTATCCTTTGGGTGAATACCTAAGTGTAATTGCCAGGTAGAAGGGTAGTTCTTTTTTTTTTTTTAACTTTTTTGGGAACCTCCTGGCTGTTTTCTAGGGTGGCTGCACCAATTTGTATTACCATCAACAGTGAAAAAGTTTTCCCCTTTTTCCACAACCTCACCAACACCTGCTGTTTCTTGTGTTCTTAATTTTAGCCGTCTGACAGGTGTGAGATGGTATCTCATTGTAGTTTTGATTTATATTTCCCTGATGATGAGTGAAGTTTATCATTTTTCATGTGTCTGTTAGCCATCTGTATGTCTTATTTGGAAAAATGTCTGTTCATGTTTTCTGCCCATTTCTTAACTGGATTATTTATTTTTTAGGTGTTGAGTTTGGTAAATTATTTAGAGATTTTGGATACTAACCCCTTAGCAGATATGTCATTTGTTAATATCTGCTCACATTCTCAAGGTTGTTTTTTAGTTTTGATTGTTTCCTTCACTGACAAAGATTTTTATGTTGATGAAGTTCCAGAAATTCATATTTGCTTTTGTTTCTCTTGCTTCAGGAAACGTGTCTAGTAGAAGGGGCAATTTCCAATTTCAAAGAGTTTCTTCTCTAGGATTTTGATGGTTTCCAGTCTTACATTTAGGTCTTTCATCCATTTTTAACTTATATTTGTGGATGGTATAAGAAAGTGGTCCAGTTTCATTCTTCTGTACATTGCTGTCCAGTTTTACCAACATCATTTGTTGAAGAGACTGTCTTTTTTCCATAGGATATTCTTCCCTGCTTCATTAAAGATTAGTTGACCATATAGTTGTGGGTCCATTTTTGGGCTTTCTATTCTGTTCCATTGATCTTTGTGTCTATTTTTGCACCAGTACCATACCTTTGTAATATAGCTTAAAGTCCAGAATTGTGATGCTTCCAGCTTTGCTTTTCTTTTTTAAGGTTGCTTTGGCTATTTGGAGTCCTCTATGGTTCCATAAAAATTTTAGGATTGTTTGCTCTAGCTCTGTGAAAAATGCTGGTGGTATTTTGATAGGGATTTTAATAAATGTGTAGATTGCTTTGGGTACTATAGACCATTTTAATGATATTTGTTATTTCAATCTGTGAGCATAGGATGTTTTTCCATTTCTTTATATCATCCTCAATTTCATTCATAAGTGTTCTACAGTTTTCAGAATAGAGATCTTTTACCTCTTTTGTTAGGTTCATTCCTAGATATCTTATGGTTTTTGGTGCATTTGTAACTAAGACTGATTCTTTGATTTCTCTCTCTCCTGTTTCATTATTGGAGTATGGAAATGCCATAGATTTCTGTACATTGATTTTTGTATCCTGTGACTTTGCTGAATTTGTGTATCAGTTCTAGTAATTTTTTGCTGGAGTCTTTTAGATTTTCTACATAGAGCATCATGTTGTGTGCAAATAGTGAAAGTTTGACTTCTTCCTTGATAATCTGGATGCCTTTGGTTTCTTGATTTTATTGTCTGATTGCTGAGACTAGGACTTCGAGTACTATGTTAAACAACAGCAGTGAGAGTAGACATCCTTGTCTTGTTCCTGACTTGAAAAGCTCTCTGTTTTTCCCCACAGAGGATTTTTTTTAAGATGTTATTTATTTATATAGGAGTGGGATACAGTGTGAGAGATAGAGCTTGAGCATGAGCAGGGAGAGAGGAAGGGGGAGAAGCAGACTGAGCAGGGAGCCCAATGTGGGATTTGATCCCACAACCAGGAAATCATGACCTGAGCTGATGGCAGATGCTTAGTCAACTGAGCTACACAGGCAACTCTCCCCATTGAAGATGATATTAGTTGTGGGTCTTTTTTTATATGGCCTTTATGATGTTGAGGTATGTTCCCTCTATCCCTACTTGGTTGAGGGTTTTTATCAAGAATGGATGTTGTGCATTGTCAAATGTTTTCTCTGCATCTATTGAGAGGATCATATGGTTCTTACCCTTTCTTTTTATTAATGTGGTGTATCATGTTGTTTGATTTATGAATATTGAATGAAAACAGCAGCCCAGGGATTAATCTCACTTGATCATAGTGAATAATTCTTTTAATGTATTGTTGGATTCAATTTGCTCTTAACTTTTTCAGAATGTTTGCATCAATGTTCATCAGGGATATTGGTCTGTAATTCTCCTTTTTAGTAGAGTCTTAAGGTAATGCTGGCCTCATAGAATGAATTTGAGAGTTTTCCTTCCATTTTTATTTTTTGGAACAGTTTGAGAATAATGGGAATTAACTCTTCTTTAAATGTCTGTTATAATTCCCCTTGGAAGCCTTCTGGGCCTGGACTTCTGTTTGTTGGGAGATTTTTGATTACTGATTCAATTTCTTTGCTGGTTATAGGTCTGTTCAAAATTTCCATTTCTTCCTGTTTCTGTTTTGATAGTATTTTTCTAGGAATTTATTCATTTCCTCCAGATTGCCCAGTTTTTTGGCATATAATTTTTCATAATCTTCTCTTATAATTGTATTTCTGTGATGTTGGTTGTGATCTTTCCTCTTTTATTCATGATTTTATTTATGTGGGTCCTGTCTCTCTTTGTTTTTTTTGATAAGTCTGTCTAAGGGTTTATCAATTTTGTTAATTCTTTCAAAGAATTAGCTCTTAGTTTTGTTGATTTGTTCTACTAGTGTTTAATGTTGTTCTTATATCATTAATTTCTGTTCTAATCTCTATTATTTCCCTTCTTCTGCTGGCTGTAAGCTTTATTTGCTGTCCTTTTCAATCTCCTTTAGGTGTAAGTTAGGTTGTCTATTTGAGACTTTTCTTGCTTCCTGAGGTAGGCCTCTTTCTATATATTTCCTCCATAGAACCACCTTTGCTTCATCCCAAAGGATTAGGACTGCCATGTTTTTGTTTGCATTTGGTTTCATGTATTTTTTCTTCTTCTTCTTTAATTTCCTGGTTAACCTTTCATTCTTTTTTTTTTTTTAAGATTTTATTTATTTATTTATTTGAGAAAGAGAGAGAGAGTGAAAGAGATAGAGCACAAGTTGGGGGTAGAGGCAGAGGGAGAGGGAGAATTTAGTCCATTTACATTCAGAGTAATTATTGATAGATAGGAGTTTAGTGTCATTGTATTACCTGTAAAGTCACTGTTTCTGGAGATTTTATTTGTTGCTTTCTAGTCTTTGTTTCCCACTCAAAGACTCCCCTTTATTATCTCTTGCAAGGATGATTTAGTGGTCACAAACTCATTTAGTTTTTATTTGTCTAAGAAACTTTTATCTCTCTTATTCTGAATGATAGTCTGGCTAGATAAAGTATTCTTGGCTGCATATTTTTCCCCTCCAGCATGTAGGGTTAGGGTATCATGCCATTCTCTTCTGGCCTACCAGGTTTCTGTGACTAGATCTACTGCAAATCTAATTTGTTGTCCCTTGTAGGTTAGGGATTTCTTTTCCCTTGCAGCTCTTGGAATTCTTTCCTTACCTCTATATTTTGCAAATTCTATTGTGCTATGTCTTGGTGATGACTGGCTTTTGTTAAATTTGATGAGAGTTCTCTGTGCTTCCTGGATTTGGATGATTATTTCCTTCCCCAGATTAGGGAAGTTTTCAGCTTTTTTTTTTTTTTTTTTCCAGTTTTCTGGGGGAAGGGCTGCACTTCTCAGGCCTACTTGTCCTAGTAAAGATGCACCTACAGGGTGTATGTAGCTGGATGGGATTGGTGTTAGCAGCTCCAGCCTCCACTGGGGGTGTTATAATGCTCATTGAGATGGTCAGTTCTGATGGGTGTGGGAGAAATGGCATTGCCTGATCTTTCCTCCCTAGAGCAGGGAGTTCACCCCTGCTACTCTTCAGGGAACCCTCACAGAAGAATGCACAATCTCCCCTCTTATGTCCCTGGTTTCTGTCAGAGCCCTGCCTTCACTATGTATCTGAGCTTTTTGCATGGCAGATGGCACAGTGCTCCTGTGTTTTATCTCAGGTGTATGACTGGGTTTCAAAATTCCAACTTTTAAGGATCCAATACAATACAGGCCAGCTCTGATTCTCTAGGGGAGGGTCTTGTCACACTGTAGGTGGTGCCAGTTAGTCCCAGAAAAATAGTTCCACAACCACGCAGTGGTTCGCAATTTATGGTTAAGTGCAGCAAAAATCTGGCACCAAGGTTTGCTGCCCTCAGTAAGAGTCTCTGATCCTATGCTAATGGACAGGGCAGCACACTGGTGCCTGCTCTTTTGTCTCCAGAGAAGCTGTGCCACCTCTCCCAAATGCCCTCCACAAAGGAACTATCTCTTCCAGGGTGACCCAGGGGATCCTCAAAGCATGCTGTACCCTCTAGGACCTCTTCCTTCCCCCCACACAGAAGCTATACCCGCCAGGCTCCACCCAGTGGTGGTGCAATCTTCTAAAACTTCAAACTTTCTGCTCCCTGCTTATAAAAACTTGTGATAATTGACCACTCTAGTTTTCCCAGTAAGTGTTTTTGGGGGAAGTGTTTCTTTTGTGGAATCCCTTGCTCACCACTTTCTCTGTTTCTCTCTCTATCTCTCTCCTCTCTTGGAGATCAAGGCCCAGTGTGATTCTTTTTTCACTGGAATCGTATATCTGCACCTCCTATCTTCCACGATGTGGTTTCTTCTTTCCCTCTAGTTCTGCAGTTTGTTCTTTCAGCATTCAGATTGATTTCTTGGATATTCTGAATGATTTAATATTTATCTAGCTGTTTTTGAGAGATGACACAAGCCCAGGATTCCCCTACTGCTCTGCCATCTTAATCCCTCACTCCCCAATGGTTGGCATTTTCATTTTTTTCCCAAATATGTTTAATTTTTCAGTGTTACAAGATTGATTGTTCATGTACCACACCCAGTGCTCCATGCAATATGTGCCCTTCTCAATACCCACCACCAGGCTTGCCCACCCCCCCACCCCCTCCCCTCCAAAACCCTCAGTTTGTTGCTCAGAGTCCACAGTCTCTCCTGGTGCATCATTTTTTTAACACTGCCTTTCAAACTATCTTAATTTTTTTAATTGAAAAACAGATTGTGCCTTTGATATCATAGCTAAAAAATCTCCCGTAATTCAAGATCATGAAGATTTTCCTCTGTGTATTTTCTAGAAGTTTTATAGATTTAGGTCTTACATTTAGGTCTTTGACTGATCTTGAGTTAATTTTGTATATAGTGTGAAGTATGGATTAAACATCATATTTTTGCAATAGTAATCCAATTGTTTGAACATTTTTTTGTTGAAAAGACTAGCCTTACTCATTGAATTACTGTTTTATCTTTGACAAAAACCAGTGTCAATGGTTTAAAGGAAGTCTGAAAGAGATATGTATGGGTCTGTTTCTGAGCTTTCTTTTCCACTGATGTATTTGCTTATCTTTTTTTTTTTTTTTTTTTGACAGAGATAGAGAGATCACAAGTAGGCAGACAGGCAAGTAGAGAGAGGGAAGCGGCCTCCCTGCTGAGCAGAGAGCTGGATGTGGGGCTTGAACCCAGGACCCTGAGATCATGACCTGAGCTGAAGGCAGAGACTTTAACCCACTGAGCTACCCAGGTGCCCCGATTTATTTGTTTATCTTGACGTCAATATCACATTGTTTTGACTGTAGCTTTATAATATGTCTATAATTTAGGTTGTGTTACTCCTTTAACTTTATTTTATTTTAAAGTTATTTGGTTATTTTGGAGATTTTAATTTCTGTGTGTTGGCTGATTCTAAATTTTAGATTAAGCTTTTCAATTTCTACAAAAATGCCTTTTGGGGCTTTTGATTGGGAAATCTATCTATAGATAAATCTGGTGAGTATTGACATCTTAACAATATTTAGTCTTCTTGTCTGTGAAAAAAGCTTTTCCCCACTTATTTTAATTTCTTTCTTCAATGTTTTATAATTTTCAGGGAGTAGGTACTGTTTTGCTAGATTTATCTCTAAATATTTCATAGTTTTGATGCTATTGTAAATGGTATTTTTAAATTCAATTTTAAGATTTCATTATTATAAAAATAGGAAAATGGGTTTGATTTTATGTATTACCTGGAAGATAATGCCAGAATGTGGTTATATAAGATATTAGATCAAGAGACAAAATAATTTTACACACAGATATTCTGGGAGAGAAAACATATTTTTCCTCTACCCTCTGAGTTTTGAGCTGAGCCCTTCTAATGTAAAACAGATTAACAAGAGAAAACCAAACAGAAAACCAAACTCCCAGAATACATGGGAGTTACCCAGAAAAAGTGAGTAAGTCCCTGAATTGGTTTAGAATTCAGAATTAAATACCATCTTAATAAGGAAAGGGGAGAGGTCGTATTGGCCTCTTAAGGGAGAGTGAATGTTTTTCAGGAAAGATGAATGGGTTCCTTAGAAGACTGGGTGAAAAATATGATAGTTGTGAAAAAAGTTGTGTGCATGTGGTGTCACTACTAGTCTCTTGTCCTGTGATAAGAATTGGTGAATCTCCCGGGGGTTTATGACAACTGAGTTCCCTATGGAGATCTGTCTTAAGGCAGATAAGGGAAGTTCAGAGAAAGTTTCTCCCCACATTTGGTGTTTTTAAACTGTCTATACCATAAATAAATACTAAACCAAAGTGAAGTTGCTACCCTTCAACTTCAGAGTTCCAAAATTTAGCCTGAACTGGGAAGCAGTCAGGCATGTGAATAATCAATTTCATGAGGTAGAAAATTCTGCTGCTCTGGGGGTGGCCAGGCAGTCATCAGTTCTCACATTGAGCAATACCAAACAGGTCGATAGTAGTCTTAATACTGAAAGATGAGTATGTCAGGAATAGGAATTGAAAAATAGGGAAGATATGAGTGTGGTCAAATCTAAGTGAAAACAGAAGTATTGAGTACAGAAGTAATGATATAAACCATGCATGCATATGGGCGGAGCCTGAAAGGAAATTTGTGGAAAAATGAAAGTTATTTTATTTAGAATGTGGACATATATAATGTGATTATTTTTCTTGATTTTTAAGTATAATAAATTTTATTATAATAGTTTTATAATAATGGCAAAACAATGGTAATGTCAAAGTTGATTGTTTTACTAAATATCTTTACATTCTAGGAGTATTTACTTATGAGGAAAAATTCTGATTATGTCTATGTCAGAAACTACATATATTTTTGTGAAACAATAATTCTTCTGAAAACTGGATTATTTTACATAACTCAAATTAGATATATATCATGTATTCAGAATAAAAAAATAAGATCCATGCCTAGAGAGAGAGGGAATAAACAAACTATTAATGGTATCAGTATTAAAATTTTATTAAGTATATTGAACATCCTCAAATTCTTTTCCCTAAAAGACGACTTCCCATCCCAAATATATTTAGAGCAATGGACACCTGGGTAAATTTTAATAACTTTAGATTCCATTTCTGACCTTGATTTTCACTTTTATCTTCATTTATCCTAAATAAAATTTGAAGGTCCAATATTTTAAACAAATAGATAAAAATCTTGAAGTCACAGCTTTGGAATAAGTATTCTGCAATTTTAAGCACACTAGATTTACAATATTAGTATATTAAAAAATTCTATCATAAAATTAATGATATGATAATATGTTTTATAAAAAGCATAATTTTATTAGATATTATTTTAGCTAAGATTAAAAGTAACATGAACTTAACAATGACAGTAAGAATATCAAATGATAAATATCTCAAATTTATATAAATTTTAATGTCATTCTTACACTTTTTTTAAAAGATTTTATTTATTTATTTGACAGAGAGAGAGATCACATGTAGGCAGAGATGCAGGCAGAGAAAGAGGAAGAAGGAGGAAGCAAGCTCCTTGTTGAGCAGAGAGCCTGATGCGGGGCTCGATCCCGGGACCCTGGGATCATGACCTGAGCTGAAGGCAGAGGCTTAACCCACTGAGTCACCCAGGTGCCTCTGTACATATTTTTTTTGTTTGGTTTTCTTTACATATTTCAGTGTTAGTATGAATAAATTGGTGAAAAAGAGAAAGAGAATTTTAATTAAAATTGAAAGAGGGAAATATACTTAAATATGCTATCATGTACAAAATTTTCAATATTCATTTTGCCAAGACCAAGAGCAACATGATCAAGATAAAAGAGATGTGAAAATATTTAGAATTTTTATATTCAGCCAAGAGAAAAGTGAGAGTTGATTTTTTGTGTCTATTATATTTTCAAGAAAGCTACAAATAGAATAGTAAAAAAAAAAGAACAAAAAAAAAGAAAAGAAGAATTTTAAGAAATACAGTAAAATACAGAATTTTTTTCTTATTGCTAGAATGCTTGGAAGTTATAACCAAAGAGCTCTTGACCTCATGAGCACCTCTATCTTTTATGAGAGCAAAAATATCTCAAGTGGCACAGTGCTTCTTTTTCCACCTCTGGTTTCATTAATTTAGATATACAGTAACTGTTCTTTTTCAATGTTTTGTTTGGTCAAGTCAGAAAAGACGGTAATAGCTGTAGGATCACAGGGGAAATGATGAAGGATTGGTGAAAGTCAGGTACAGTGGTGTCGGTATTGGCCTGTCAGTGGAGATGAATCAGGATACAGTAGCTTTTTTCTTTAATTTTTTCAAAAAAAAAAAAAGAAAAAAAGGAATTGTATCCTTGAAGCAACTACTTTCTCCTTCTTACTATGATCTTATTCCTTATTAATGTATAAGCATACCTCAGGAAATTCTAGAAATTAAGAGTACATTTCAAACTTTTTTTTTTAGTTAAGTGTACCTGGCATAAATTGCAGTGGGAAAATTCTTGCACGCTTTCCCCTCCAAAAATTGATAAAAATTTGGAAATGCATTATTTAGTAAGTATATCTTTTCATGCAAAAAATTAGGTAGATACCTAACCACTATTGACTTGTTAATTTTATGTAAGAAATAGCAAGCAAAATAAACCTCCAAATTTTACTTTTAGTTTAACTGGCTAAATAACAAAAAGAACTTTTTATTTCCTTTGACCACTCTACAATTTCCCTATCATTCTCTTTATTTTGTGTTGTTTGCCCTAACAGAAGAAAGAGATATAAAAGAAAGAGAGAGAGAGCACACAAGCAGGGGGAGTGGCAGGCAGAGAGAGAGAAGCAGGCTCCCCACTGAGTAAGGAGCCCAATGAGGGACTCAATCCCAGGATCCTGGAATCATGACCTGAGATGAAGGCAGCCGCTTAACCAACTGAGCCACCCAGGCATCCCTAAAGATTTTATTTATTTACTTGATAGAAAGACAGCACAAGTAGGGGGAGCAGCAGGCAGAAGGAGAGGGAAAAGCAGGCTCCCTGCTGAGCAGGAGCCCCATGAGGGCTAGATTCCAGAACCTGGGGATCATGACCCAAGCTGAAGGCAGAGGCTTAATCGACTGATCCACCAGGTGCCCCAAATAAATACAATCTTAAAAAAAAAAATCTGTTAAGAATAGTTCATTGTTTCTGAAGCCAGTGGATTAAGATAGCTATATGAAATGGGAATTTTATAACTGGTATTAGGCTTCATAGGCCTGTTATATGCTAAAGATTTAACATATAGCTTGGTTTTTATTAAAAGTTAAACTACATGAAACGTGAGAAAAGATTAATGCTTAATCACCCTGATAAAAATTCTATCTTTGGCTTTATTTTACTTAAAAAGTAGAGTTCTGAAGATTCAATTAAATCGTCTCATGTTTTACTTTAAAATTTGAAATTTTCCAAGTGCATGATGGTAATAATCTTTTGACATAAAAAGAAAGAGTACTTTTCCTGGGAGCTGTTTTTAAAAGGTGCAAACCAATTTCTCTGAAGAGTAAATTATTTGACTAGTAATGAAGTACTCTGCCCTGTTGAAATTGTGCTAATTAGTAATTACTTTTACCAATCTTACGCCATCTTAACTCCAAATACTGAAGCAGATTGAATCTAAAAAAAAAAAAAAAAAGAAAAAAGAATTGAATAAGAATGTACTCACCATTCATTTTAACTCTATTGGATTTGGAGAATTGATTTATGGCAATTCTGAGCAATTGCCCAATTTAAGGGAAATTATTCCAGATCATGTTCACTGTAATTTTAAAGTTACCGTCTTTCCTAGAGGTTACTATATCATTGATAACTGAAATTTTTCTCAGAGCTGTTCCATTGCAAATAAACAATTTGAGCTTTACTTTATTATTTATAATTCAATGATGTCAGGAACAATGAAAGAGATATTCATCTACTTGGCAGATTTCATAGAAACATGCATTTATGAAATACTGATTTTATATCTGCACTGCATAATGGCAATATGTACTCAAGAATAACCTGTTTGGAAGACTATTGTATTATAATCTCAGTCCTCTGGGGAGTTATTTAATCAAAATAGCTCTGCTTAAGTGCACTACAAGAGGAGGCATGAAAAAAATGTCAGAAGATCAAGGAGAGACAAAGGACTAGAAAGTATAATACTAAAAGTAATTTAGTGCTTTGAGGAATGGTAATTTATTTTTTTTTCCCTAAAACTTGAAGTGGAAAAGGCTCAGTTAAGTCAGAAATATCAGAGCTACAACTGAGATCTCAGTGAATGGTAAAATACACTCTCATACCCATGAACAACTAAACACCTAGATAAAATGTGTTAAATCAAAATGGAAATGTAAGTCACACTGTGTTCCTTAACAATCAGTGTTAACAAAACACTAATTAGTACCATATGATTATAAGCAACCATTTTGGATCTTATTCCTCTGTCTTTTTTAACTCTTCTTTGTACAACAGAACTTCAAGTAGGCTTTCCAGTAAATATATGACCTAAATTGTAGTAATGTTCATGATTTTCACCAATGAGTTAAACAACATAATGTCCTTGCACAATAAATCAAGTATTAATATATACATTCTTACATTACTGTGGAAATCTGTTAATTAGTCTATTAATAAGTACCATGTGTTTAACCAACATGCCTAATTACTGTCAACTTTGATTACTGAGCTTAAAACAATATAGGAGAAATAGAATGTTATGGCTTACTTTCTTTTATTTATTTTTGCAGGCAAATTCATCATCACGTGTCTCCACTATAGAGGCATCTTGACAAAATTTCATCCAAACTACCATTTCAAGTTTCTCTTCTTGTAATTTTCTCCTGTAATCCAATACCAATGTTTTTCTTCCCTCTTGCATTATACAATTATTTATATTATTATATTAATCTTTTTAAAACATTCCATTTTATAGCACATTCCCACACATGATCATCCTTGTAAAAATCACAGAGCCTGAGATGGGGCTCAATCTCATGACCCTGAGATTACGACCTGAGCTGAAATCAAGAGTCAAGACACTTTAAACTGACTGAGTCACCCAGGCACTCCTTGAAAAACATATTCCTACTAATACCTCCTACTGCTAGTAGTAAGTGGATTATAAAACATAAGTTCTGAATAAAATTTAACCCTGTATTGGCAAGTCTTATTTGCCTGGTCTTCAAAAAATTGCTTGCTTCAATATATCCCATAATTACTCTGGTTTCAAGAGCTACTTACCTTACATGTTAATCAGTATGTAGCCTCTTCAACCAAACATGATTCAAAACTTACCTCT
Organism: Nasua narica; assembly: GCA_028533885.1. NCBI lineage: Eukaryota > Metazoa > Chordata > Mammalia > Carnivora > Procyonidae > Nasua > Nasua narica. The sequence goes on along the minus strand of CM052800.1, from coordinate 22,875,124 downwards.
GGGTGATTATCCTACAACTTGGATGACCATTTTTATGATAAAATCCACTTAGCATTGAACTAACTCTTTTTAGATATGCTTTCATGTTTCATTGTTTTAAGAAAGACTTAGTATTTAATTCAAAATGATTTCAAATGGTATGATAATAATATTAATAATGGATACTATTTTTTTAGCATTTACCAATTTATAGACTAATTTCCAATTGTTAAGTACTCTGTATGAATTAATGCAGCAACACTAAGAGGTAATGATAACTCTATTCATTTTAGACAGATGGCATAGAACTGGGATCCCAGTCGTGTCTTAGAACATGAGAGCTGTCAGCTTCCAGTAATACATTAGAGTTCAACTCAAAGGTTACTCTCTTAAAGAGGTGTTCCCCAACCACCATATACAAATACCATCTCTGCCTTATCATAACCTCTTTTATTTTGGCACATGGTAGATACAATTTACCAGTGTTGGCCAATGAAATATGTCTGAATTTTATCTTTATCATTTTTGAGTGTGGTTTGCTAGTGTGTGATTTGCTTAACCCTCATTGCCTTACTATGGTGTTGGGGATTCTTTTTAAAATAACAGAGGCTGGTTGTATTCCATTAATTCACATATTCATTCATTTAATAAACATTTTTGATCACCAGCTTTGCACTAGGAACTGTTTCAAGCGCCAGGAACATTACAGTGAACAAAACCAATTTTTTAAAGTTAATTTTCAGGAAAAAAGACAGGTAATAAAGAAAAAAATATTTTAAAAAATTGTTAATGGTGAGAAAGTGCTATGGAAAAAAGCATGAAATTATAATAGGACGTGATGGGGATTAAACTGGGTAGTCAAGGAGTGAGGGTCTGATACAGTGATGCTTGACCAAAGAGATGAAAGATAAAAGGAAGCTTGGTACACAGTTATTTCAAAAAGAACTTTTTGGGGAAAAGTAACCATCTGTGTCACTGTGGAACAGTAAGTATGCTTAAGGTAGCGGAGGCAGAGCAAAAAGGGAAGTGCAATGAAGGAGGAACCATAAAATTACAGGAGGGCAGAGGAGGGACTTAACTGTGAAAAATTTATTACTGTTGAACAACTAAAAGAACAATCTCCATAATAATAAACTTCAAGTGTTCCACTTCATTCTGGCAGGAAACAAAAGAAAAACCAACAGTTGGACCCACCAGTTCTATATCAAATGAATATAGATGGCATGAATATGTATTTGCATAGGCTTGGTGGTTATATTCTCAGTGACTCAAACTCTTAGTGAAAAAAAATAGTGATATCTATAAAAATTTTTTTCTTTAACTATAACTTAAGCACTTATAATAAAGCACTATTGAGTGGAATGTTTTATTTGCAGGAATATATATATATATTTCCAAATAGCTTCTGGAAAGTAGTTTTACAAAAATTGTCCTAAAAGAAGAATGAGATTGTTGATAATCATTTTGTACAAACAATCCATGACTATTCTGCAGAGTAGCCAGCCATGCTTGGAGATATTTCCTTTTATGAATCTTAACTTGACATCTTTGTTTCAGTTATCTAATACTGAGTGACAAATCATACAAAAAACTTAGTGTACTATTTACTCACAATATGTGAATCACCAATTTGGACTGAATTCAACTGAGTTTCTTTATTTATTTATACAAGAGTTCTCAGAGGGAATGGTTCCTGATATTTTACATGCCCTTCTCTAGATGCTAGATTGGTCCTTTTTACATTACAGAAGCATTCAGAAGTTGTGATGAGAAACAATTCTCCATGAATCCCTTACATTTCTATGTGGCTTGGCTTTTATGGCCAGTTTAAAAATGTTTATATAAGGAGATATAGCAAGACAATACTTATTCTTAGAGAAGATCTTCTTACATTCCAAAGTAATAAATACCATATCTTCTTTGGAATAAAGTTTGGGCAAGTTTCTTTAGCAGCACATTATGAAATTCAGGGTTTCCTAAACTTGGGGTTCCAAAAGTGGACATGAATTAGCTGTGTGCTCAGAATTCACCAAGGCCCATTTTGAATCATCCCTACAGAACATGTGAGGCAAAAGAGATCAATGGGGGCATGGAGTTCAAGTTGCCTGCTAATACAGAAGTTACAAACTGTGTAAATCATTTGGTCTGGTTGTATTCCCAATGACTAAATCTGTGTAAGTGTGATGAGTCCACCTAGCATCTGCTAGCAGCTTACGGACTACTTGATTGCAAGGCTTCCCAAGTAGCAGACTTGAAAGTAAAACAATGTCACTTTTGTCACATTCTATTGATCAAAGCATGTCCTAGGGCCATACCAGATTCAAGTAGTGAGGAACTAGACTCTATGTCTTGATAGGAGGAGGGATGGCATTAGAAGAAATATTCACCACGTGTGTAACCTCTTGTTCATAATTTTCTCTCTTTGAATCTGTGCTACAAACTCATAATTACTTAAATTTATATTTTATTCTTCTAATTCTCTTTGGCTCTGTCTATAAACTCTGCTGTGAGCAAATTCATTGAGATTTTTCCGCTTTTTACTGGAGTGTGGCAAACCAAAAAAAATGTTCATAAATCACAAATCTAAGCAGCTCGATGAATTTTCACAAATTAACAATAGCCTTGTGACTAGTCCTGGATCAAGAAAAACCCATTACCAGCATTTTTAAAACCCCCCTTACACCACCACCTGGTCACTACATACTCCTAAAGGAAAAAGAATAATTTTGCTTGTTTTTGAACTTTATATAAATGGAATCACAGGTATGTATTTTTTTGTGCTTTCTGTATTCCAAATTATGTTTGTGAGAATCATCTATGTAGTGATAAAATCTACATTTTTTGGATTCAATGTTATATTAGAAAACATTATCTAAAAGTTAAATTTTTTACAAACGTATTTTTGAAATTTAAAATACACTAATAAATAATTTATGTCAAATAAGAACCCACACTAGTAATTAGAAAATATTTATAATTAAATATTTAAAAATTATTGCTCCTCAAAATTTAGGAGATAATGCTAAATTGTTATTATATGGGAATTTAAATGTGCTTAAATATAAGAAAAGAGGGGCGCCTGAGTGGCTCAGTAGGTTAAAGTCTCTGCCTTCAGCTCAGGTCATGATCTCAGGGTCCTGGAATAGAGCCCGCATCTGGCTCTCTGCTCAGTGGGGAGCCTGCATCCTCCCCTCTCTCTGCCTGCCTCTCTGCCTACTTGTGATCTCTTTCTCTGTCAAATAAATAATAAAATCTTTAAAAAATATAAGAAAAGAAAAATAGCAAGTTAAGCATCTAACTTGGTACTTAGTAACGAAATAACTCCAAAAAACATAAAAAGGAAATAATAAAAATTAGACTAGAAATAAACAAAATAGACACACAGATATATAATTGTGAAGATTGTAAGAAACAGGTTTTTTCTTCAAAGACTAGTATTCAGAGAATATCTACCAAAATTAATGAAAAAAATCGATTACAAAAATGTCCTCTATTCTACATCCTTCCTTATAGCTATTTCTTTGATAATATACCATTGAAGTTTTGAAAGAATTGGGTTTTTTCTTTTTTTTAAAGATTTTATTTATTTATTTGACAGAGAGAGAGATCACATGTAGGCAGAGAGGCAGGCAGAGAATGAGGGGGAAGCAGGCTCCCTGCTGAGCAGAGAGCCCGATGCAGGGCTTGATCCCAGGACCCTGAGATCATGACCTGAGCTGAAGTCAGGGCTCAACCCACTGAGCCACCCAGGAGGCCCTCTTTTCTTAATCTTTGAAGGTGGGCTTGCTTTATGATTTGCTCTGGTCAAGAGAGTATGGATCAAGTGACAATATTCCATTTCCAAACTAGGCTGCCTGAGATCTTGAGTGCTTATGTGCTTTTTCTTGCTTCTCTGACTTCACATTGAGAACAGGTAAATGAGAGCTAACCTGATAGAGAATGGGAACCACCTGGGGGAGAACTGAAGCATCTTCATTGAGGCCCCAAGAAGTGAGAGAGTATGGTTGAGCAAACAAAACAAAACAAAACAAGTGGTGCACATAGGTGACTCTCAGCCCTCTGAGACCAGATGGTCTCCTCATCGACCCATACCTGTGTGAGCTTAAAAGAAAAAGCCTAGGGGCGCCGGGTGGGTCAGTGGGTTCAAAGAAAAAGCCTAAAACAGCTTACTGTTTTAAACATATGGGTTTTATGGTTGTTGGTTACAAAACATTATTGTATCAGTAAATAACCAGAGTCCATTATAATAACATATTATATGTTTTCAAAGCATATGTTTGATAAGCAAAAAATCTTCTTAATTTTAATAATTATGTTAATATAAATACAATCAATAAGAATTGCAGAAATAAAATAACTCATGAAAATACTTATTTTTAAAAAAGTAAGATGAAGAGATGTTCAATTTAATTCAGGTTAAGTTAAAATTTGTGATATCTGTAGTTAACAATTAAGACTATTTATAGAGAACTTCTATTGTAGTTTAACTTAAAATCAAAAGTACTGAGCAGTAGTAATGACACTTTTGGAATTCATTGCTGGGATACATAATTGTTATATATATGAAATATTTAACAGCTCAAATAGCTAAAAGGAGTTTAGGACATGGTGTCCTTGTGGTCCAAAGTAGTCAAAGTTACCAAAACAAACAAACAACCCAAATGGTGTCTTCATAAGTCTATCTAAGCATGTAATTCGTAGACAAAAATAACTTCACAGTCAAGAAACTAAATTAGAAGCCAAAAACTAAGCAGGTAGAAATACAACTGTATTTACCTATAAAACCAAAATTTAACATATGGCATGAAAATATAATTGTTAGCATCTATGAGTAGAATTTAAAAGTAAATTTACAAAACCTACCAACCTATTAAGCAGAGTGTTTATTGGTGATAACATATAAACAAAAGAAAGATTAGATTCAAAAAGTAACAGATTAACTAATGCTCCTGCATAAAATAGGAATATTCTCATTCACAAATCTAGGGCAGGTTTCCTAGGATCAGGACAAAGCTTTTCTTCACTGGCCTTGGACAAATTCTAGTAAGAACTTATTTACCAATCTCCAGTTTTTCCTCTATTTAACACAGGCTATGATTGCTTCTTTTCAGGTGAGCAGGAACAAAACTGAAAATGATAAAGATTGCTGTTGTTTTAGTTATATTTCAGGCACTACTTTCTTCAATGTATAGTGTTTCTGGGATTAAAAGTAAAGGTTGGATATATTTTGGGCAAAGATCAAGTATGTGTGTCTGTGTACTATGCCTCACTACACCTTTTTCTTTATTTATAAATTAGGGTATTTGGTGGGACCCTACAAGTTTGTTATAAGCATTTATTAGAAAATATATGTGAACAAGTTGGCACACTATTTGACAAACAGTAAATAATGACAAAAAGTTATTTATTACAAATTATTCCTGAAGAAGCTTTTTTTGGTATAGATCCCATTCAGTGTATGTTGCTTTTTTAGAATCTTTTATTTATTTTTCTTAAGATTTATTTATTTATTTTAGAGAGAGAGAAAGACAGAGCATGAGTGGGAGGGGCTGAGGGAGAGGGTGGGAGAATTCCAAGCAGACTATGAGCTAAGTGCAGAGCCCAACATGGGACTTGATTTCATTACCCTGAGATTATGACCTGCGTGAAAATCAAGAGTCAGTTGCTTAACTGACTAAGCCACCCAGTCACCCCATAAATTTTTTTGTTTTAAAAGATGACTTTTTCTTATCTTCATTTCTACCAGTGTTAGCAGCGGTCTTCTCTGAACCATCGTTTCTTATACAAAAATTACGTTTTCTGCTCCATCAAAAGAGAACTAAATCTAACTGTATTACTAAATTCATTTAATCAGCAAATACTTATTGCACATTTAATACATCATAGCATTCTATTGGAGATTACTCAGGTCCTGTGGATCAGGATTATATTACTTTTTCACACTCTTTAATTTTTATCCACCCCGTTATGCTCCAGATAATAGCACAGCCATAATTTTATTCAAGACTGATCTAAGATGCTACTTTTTCATGTCTTCCTTGCCCACTCCAGGCCCACATTATCCCCACTCATCTGAACTCTCATAGCAGCTTATCTATGCCACCATCATAACACATCTTATTTGCTATGTGTGCAAGCAAAAGCTTTTTTTTTAAAAAAAAAAGTGATTAGTCTAAAAAAAGGTGTTCAAAATATATGATGAAAGACTGTGGAGAAAATATGGCCTCAGCACTTTACTAGTACAAGTTATGAAAGGAAAAAAATAAGAACAAAATAAATCATTTTATTCACTTCAAGTAACCAATTAATGGTGTGCTAATACACTAATAAGCAATGGATGGATACTGGGAAGTAATAATGGTCTCAATCACCAAGTCTCTATTACCAAGTAATAACGGTCTCTATCTTCTTGGAAAACAAAACAGGGGTAAATAATAAAACACCACTAGGTGTCACTGGGGAAGGAGAAGAAACAAAGAAGTTTAAGGAAAAGTTAATTAGAAGCCTTGCCATAAGTGTATTATTTATGGAAAGATGCATAACAGCTTTTACAGAAAAGATAACATGACATCAACAGTTCCCAAGAAGAGCAAAGTGAAGAGAGAAAGGAATCTGGTTTCAATAATTCTGCAAACAGCTGCTGAGATAAATCAAGCCAGAAGAGCTCCAGCTGCTGGGTCTGTGAGCAGTGCCAAAGGTTTCACACTCCAAGTATGTATCATAACTCCAGGAGAACACCAACATTTAAAATATGTAATGATGAGAAGCTGAAGTCAGAGTTAACAGAAAGAAAAGAAAGGACTAGAAGTCCTTTGAAGACATTTACATCAAATTTGGTATTCATTTATAATATTTGTTGTGATTTTGTAACTTGGGACAAATTACTTAAAAATTACTGCTCCCTTCAGCTGAATCTTTTATATAATGAGGAAAAGAATATAGGACCTGCCTATTTACAGGTTGTCTGTGAGTATAAGAGCAGCTATTCCATACAATATAAATTACTCTTCTAGAATTAATATTATTATCAATTTTGTTCAATATATATATATATTTAGAAGAGAAAAATTAACTAGTTTCAAATGTTATTTTAATAAAGAAACATTTATTTTTGGAAAACAATTTATGTTTTGAATCATAAAAACCATGATCCTGAAATTCACATAGTTGGAGCCATTTGGAATTCATCTCCCACCATGGTTTCTCTTTTACTTTCAGGAAGCTTGTTTCCTTAGCTAATGTTTAAATTTAGAAAAAAGGGGGGGGGGTGATTTAGGGATGGAATAAGTTTGTCAGTTTAACAAAATAGGATTTTTACACAATATGTCAGTAAATTCCTGTTTTAAGGAGGACTTCCTGCTCAGAATGTGCATTCTATTTTCAAATAATTTAGTGATCCTTTACTCAAAATAAGCATCACTTCTTTTTTAAGACTTACCCCAAGTTCAAAAGTCATCTGCTCCCTTATCCCAACCTGGGCATATGCCAGGTATAACCACTCTGAAGTTGCTTTTGTGGGTTTTTTTTTTTTAATCATAAAGTACCAGACTGTAGCCTTGGGTGCTTTGTGTTGCCAGTTTTGTCAATTATGTATCAATATCAAAACAGTAAGACCATGTTCTCAGGCTCTAGTGTGTGCTACACACATGTTGGGTAAGATGACCTGATGATTTCATCCCCTTATTTGACAGGAGGAAGAAATAGAGAGTTTTCATGAATTACTCAGCAACAAAAGTACTGTGGAAACATACTTACATAAATTATCATTTATCTCCCTGAAGGGCTACTTTAGACTCCCTCAAAACTACCCCAGAGTTATGTTTTTAAGAAACAACCAAAAATGCAATCTTGTCATTTTCCTTCATAAATACTCAAAAAATCTTCTTGGACCTACAGAATCTAACTTCAATTCATCCAACAAACTGTATCTACATCATTCATTAATTCATGCATTTATTCATTCATGCATTTATTCATCCATTTGATAAACATTCATTGAGAAGCAGGAGGCACTGAGATAGGTGACAGGAATAGAGTAAATGATACAGAAACATTCCCTGCCTTCAGGGCAGTTAAAATTTAGTAGAGGAAGAACTTATGCAGATCACATCTATGTCATCACACAAATGATTAGCTGATCTTCTGACTTTCTCCTCAGCTACACACACACCAGTCTTTCCATACAGTCCCCACCTTTCCCATGCTTGCCCATTTGTGTCACATGGCCTTGCACTTGGTGTGTCGTGTTTTTCCTGTCTTGAATATTTTAGTTCCCTTCTTTCTCTGGCAAATTTCTTCTCCTTAATACTACTCAATTATTACCTTTCTGGAAGCTTCTCTAGGAGAGCAGATTGCTTGTTCTGAGGTCTCAGGTACTGTGTTATTTGCAGCCAGCATTTAATAACTGTGTTCTGTTCACTACTTCAGAGCAAAGTTCTAACATGCATGAGTTTGAGTCTGGTTTGTGTTTTTTTCACTGTGCCCTTGAACAAATAATTTAACTTCTCTTATAATCAGTTTATTTAAGGTTAAAATGTGATTATAACATTTGCCTCTACAGGTTGGAACAAGGCATAAATTAGTACCTGTAACATATTTCAACAGAGCTTAGAAAATATTAAATGCTTCATTAATATCAGCTTTTGATATTATTATCAGGCCTAATTTCCTGGCTGATGGTAGTTCTCAGCAAATGTATATTGAAAATGTGAAAATATGACTCTGTCTACCGAGCTTTAAATAGATTAACAACAACAACAACAACAACAACTAGAAACTAAAATTATGTCTAGGGCTACCTACCCAATATAAATAGGTATCCAATAACAATCAACATTATTTTAATAAACTGGCTTTATAATTCTAACCATGCTCAATGATGAAAAATGCTACGGATAATTAATTTTTTATATTGCATTCATTTGTCTTAAGTTGACTTGGGTAGTTTTAATAAGGTAACCTTTTATAGTTTGTTTCAAATTACTTTTCCTTCACTATTTGGTTAGGAGTCTAGTGAAGCAGAAACAGTGTTCGGTTTTTCTATTCCTCAAGGGATAATTCATCCATTGTCCTACAAACAATTACATAGTATAGCTTCAAAAAACACCAAAAATTTTACCCAAAGAAAAACAATGTACAAATGAATTTAAGAAATTACCATCCTACTCAAATAATACTACATGTGCACCAAATTTAGATACATAAATACAAAAAAGGGAAGAAAAAAATGATGTTGCTATTTCAAAAATGTGTATTTCTGTTCTGGTGATCAAACAAAACAAAATAAAATGCTATTACAGCAAGTGTGCATTTATACCAAGTGTCACAGTATTTCATTCTGGAGGACAGTGGGAACCTTAGAAAAGAAATGTTTGCAGATTGCAATGTCACCATTCATATACAACATGTCTGGCCCTCCCGAGAAACAATTTGGACATTTGGCTGGAAATTACCACCTCCACCTTGAGCATTCTTCAATATCTAACGTCAGGTTTCAAAGTCATGTATTTATGGATCACATTGTTTAGATTCTGAATTACTATGGTATGGATCTGAAAGAGAGAGAATACTGACAGACTTTAAATAGTAATCTTTGCACTGTTGTATTAAAAAAATGAAAAAAAGAACAATTTAAAGAATTTCAGTGAAAGCCACATAAATAATGTTTGAATGAATCCATTCATTTATAAAGTTGAAAAGCAGTTTCAAGTAAGTGGATAGAATAATGAATTGTGATAGCTTCATCAACATCTTCAAAAAAGAAATTGATGACTTGAGGGCTGAAGTAAAATAATAATTAACAATGAGGCAAAGAAAATTTTGAGATTACATTTATAGAAAATGATAAAATATAATACAGGATATGCTAATCAATATGAAGAATCCTTTGGTAGGGGCTCCTGGGTGGCTCAGTTGTTAAGTGTCTGCCTTCAGCTCAGGTCATGATCCCAGGATCCTGAGATCGAGCACTGCTTCAGGCTCCCTGCTCAGCAGGAAGCCTGCTTCTCCTTCTCTCACTCTCCATGCTTGTGTTCCTTTCTCGCTGTGTCTCTCACTGTCAAATAAATAAGTAAAATCTTAAAAAAAAAAGAATCCTTTGATATTATTTCAGGATATTAAAGGCAGCTTAACATACATGATGGTTACATGACATCATTTTTTTTTTCAAGAGTTAGCAATCCTCAGTATCCGGGCCTCTGCAAAAGAACTACCATATCTCATTCTCTGATGCTTAAAGCTGATGGTCCACCGCTCCTTATATTGATGTTCACACTGAGGCTCTACCTTCCTCCTATAAGGTGAAGTCAGAGGAAAAATGATACCAATTACCACAATGCAGACAAGATCCGTCTTCATCTGTTCTGTGCTCACTTGGCAGATGTGTTCTGGTCAACATTATCACCACACATTATTCCCGCCTCAGCACCAGCATACCCATCTTGGTAGAATCACCATTTCTATACCCTGCTTGGCTTAAACACCAGAAATTTATTTTCTCACCATTCTAGAGGCTAGAAGTCCAAAATCAGAGTGCCAAAGTGTCCGGTTCTGGTGAGAACGCTCTTTCTAGCTTGCAAAAGGCCCTTTTTCTCTGTGACCTCATAGGTTAGAGAGAGATAAGGAGCACACACTCTGACATCTCTCTTTGTAAGGATATCAGTCCCATCATGAAGGCCTCATTCTCATGACCTCCTCTCAACTGAAACACTGCATAAAGGCCATACCTGCAAATACTATCATAATTGGAATTAAGGCTTCAACCTAATTTGAGATCTTCACATTCAGTCCATAACATAATCCTAAATGTTCAGGTTTGTTGTTTTCCTTTTTCATTCTTTAATGTTTCTATATAAAAAAATCACACCATTACATTTTCATATATGAAAATTATTGAACATGAACTGTGTATGACCAAAGAGGGCATTAGAGATTAGAAAGTAAAGGTTCTGGGGTGCCTGGGTGGCTCAGTGGGTTAAAGCCTCTGCCTTCAGCTCAGATCATGATTTTAGGGTCCTGGGATTGAGCCCCACATTGGGCTCTTTCCTCGGCAGGGAGCTTGCTTCCCCCTCTCTCTCTGCCTGCCTCTCTGCCTACTTGTGATCTCTCTCTCTCTCTCTCTCTCTGTCAAATAAATAAAAAAAATCTTGGGGCGCCTGGGTGGCCCAGTTGGTTAAACGACTGCCTTCGGCTGGGGTCATGATCCCGGAGTCCCGGGATCGAGTCCCATATCGGACTCCCGGCTCTGCGGGGAGTCAGCTTCTTCCTCTGACCTTCTCCGCTCTCATTCTTAGTCTCTCTCTCTCTCTAATAAATAAATAAAATCTTTAAAAAAAAAATCTTAAAAAAAAAATAGAAAGTCAAGATTCTTACCCAGTAAACTTTACTAACAATATCAATAGTACAACAACCTGTGAATACTGATAAAGCAGAGGGGTATCTAAGACCACAAATGCAGAAACCCAGGTCATTTCTTGCTACATTAGGGTATTCTCTGGGCCCACATCAACATAAAAGATAGCTAAGCTCTAGTTCTGATCACATCAGTTGTACAGAAGAGAGTTGTTTGGGTCATGAATTATCTTCATTTATATTCTTATAGGTACATTGCTTAGAGGACATTTTCCACATAAAGCCATAGGTAAATTCAACAAGTAAAACCTGAAGACCCTTGATCATTGTGTGTAGTTAATTGAGTCAAGTTGAAAAATATGATCATTCATTTTTAAGTGTTTTGTACCTCCCAATGTAACAGAAGTTTTGCTTTCTAATATCAGTGTTTCTAGCAAATTTATTTTTCCCCATAAATCCATAGATTTGTTGTTTAGTTACAGTAAATCAGATGTTGGCAATTTTTTTTCTGTAAAGAGCCAGATAGTAAATATTGTACACTTTGTGGGCCACATATAGTCTGTTAATCTTTGTTATCTATTTTTTACAACACATAAAAAAGGTAAAAACATTTTTAACTCATAGGTCATAGTTTGCTGGCCCCTACATAGGCAATTGTAGATGGATCAGATACATCCTGCTATAAGTATGTCATAGATAAGGATTCTTCCACAGGAAAATAGCATTAGTTCATTTGCCCAGTATATTGTATGTGTGTGAGTGTGTGTGTGTGTGTATTGTATGTGTGCGTGTGTGTGTGTGTGTGTGTTTCTTCTGTACATTAAGATGTTTTGACATCTCAAAAAACTTTCTGGCTGGGGGAGACCTTCCCTTCAGGGTTAGCCTTTTCTTAGAGATAGCAAGGAACTCAACCTGAAGAATATCTTTGATATGCAAACTAACTAATTCAGATTCATACTTCCTCTATCTGGTTTATATAGGCCAGGAGACAAAATCCTTCTGCCTTAATCATCCCAGGGCCAGATATGGGCACCTACAGAGGGGTACCACCCTCATAGTTTAAAACCAGCCAAAATTATTCCATGTGCCCAACCCTAAACTATTTACCTTGCCTTTCTTTGTCTTTCTGGTAGAAACCCCACTGAAGGTCAACATCTTTGTGCTCCCCTCTCTCATGCTTCTTGCTTCTTGACCAAAACCTGGTGTTCCTCCTTCAACTTTGTTTGGTGAGTCATGACTACTGTCTCTATGGGAACCGTGAGTATTATTAAACTTCTCTTTCAACAGCATGAGCTCTGTGTGTGGTCACTCAGTCATCTTTATAAATCAAGACCTAGGTACAACACACTAGGAGGTCTGACTTCAGCATGTTTACAAGAAGATTGGATGGGGTTACCTGCTGTCTTTCTTTCTAAGGAATGTCACCCAGTAAACGGAGGGATTGGTTTGAAGCCTTTCGCTAAACATTTCCTTTCCAGTATAGTGTTCTACCCTTCATATATTTTCACGTGCCTAGTACTAATAAATTTTAAAAATCAAATAATAAATACAATGATTTTTATTGCTTAGTTAGTGATTTTAGCTTGATTCTTTTTCTCTTAAGTCTAATGTTATATTTATTGCAGGTTTCTTTTTATTCCGTAAATTCTCTCTGTTTAGAGCTTAGGGTTAAGTGGAGATTCTAAAAGACTAAATGTTTTCACAATGGTATACATCTAGCCTCTTGGTAGTTTTTGTACCAAAGCAAAGCTGACTGACACAAAAGGCATGGTTCACCAATGTACAGTGGAGTATAGAATTTAAGAACATAGAGTCTAGAAACAGAAGTGCCTTGTTTTTAATCTTATCTCTGTTATTAAAAATATTTGAGATTTTGGTCTAATGCTTCACTGTTTTAAGTCTTATTTCCTTCATACATCACATAGAAATAAACTTTTTCTAGAGCTATGGTTAAATAAGATAATCCATGTAATTCACTTCACACACTACCTGAAACATTAGGAACGATCAATCAAGTAAGGTTGCTATTGTTCCAGCCCTAGTACTTGTTCACTGCCCAGAAGCTTATGTCTTTCATCCAAAAATAGGGACCTCACAATGGACAAGGGCTTTTCTCTATTTTATTTAATCTTCCGTTGGCAGCATTTCTGGCAAAACACTTAGGTTAGAGAGCAAAACTCTTCTGCTACCTTGAGAGGTATAAAACACTTAAAAATGCATGATCATGTTACATTTTTCAACTTGACTCTACTACACAGCTGATCAGGGGTTTCAAGTTTTACTTACTGAGTTCACCTTTGTATCCAACCCCAGTTGAAGTTAACACCATCCTTTTGCTGCATTGGCCACTGATGAAACAAAGTCCATTCTGGCATTCTTCCCAGGTGTATCTGCTATAGTTCAAGGTCAAAACTATACTCCTTAAAGCCACCTGACACTCTTAATAAGGGTTGTTTCTCTTTGCCTGGGTCTTTCGCCTAGAAACTCCCTTAAACTGCCTTCTTACAGGCCAGAAGTCCAGTCCAGTTCAAAAGACGTTTCTCTCCTTTCGTATCCCTTCTTTGGTTTCATTTTTTTGTATAGAAAACTTTTCTTCTATGTAGCTGCTTGCATATTTCAAGTCAATGTGGCTGACTTAAAGAGAGCAGCTAGCTACCTTATCAACTTTTCAATTATCTTTTTTTATTGTGATCTTTGAATCCATTTTCATTTAAACATCTGTATTCTAGTAGATTATAGGACTGTTAAGGCATCTACAGATTTTAGCTGATTTTAATATCATGTTTATATGTTATAAGTTTATATTAATGTAGTTTTATCCCATAGTTTCGAAGTGTCAAAACACATCCAAGGGCTTTTGTAACATGAGTAAGGGGTATAGAAGATAGCTTACTTAGCATTGGAGGGTGGGGATGGTGCAAATATAAATATAATCACCCAAAGTTCTTTCCTATTAACTCTGATTTCAGTTTTCTCTTAGGCACTGGATTACAAAGAAATCCCTCTCTCCATCGCCTCCTTTCACTCCAACCATACAATGGACTCTATGTGAGAGGACAAGATCAAAAGGAGAACAAAGCCCAATGCACTTAAAATTAACCACTGCATCTCAACTGGTATCTGTGGTTCCAAAAAATTTCACAGAGACTCCAGCCCTACCAATTTACATTTTTGATATAGACCTCTTATATCACTCTTATATCATGTAGATCTCCTATATCACTCTTGATTGATGGCTAAATTGTGTCAACTCATTTTTAGCTCCGATGCTGTAATACCATGGACCATCTCTCCTTTGATATATCATGACATACAAAGTTAATCTCTTGTCTTTTTATAGGACCCCTGTGAGTATCAAATTATCTAGTGGGTGCCATGTCATTGGAAAGTTTCAATCTCCCAATTATAATGATCCTTTGCTGGTGATTTTTTCCTTCCAATTAGGATTTTAGAAACACATATCAGTGAGTTCTCTGAATCTGGAGAGAGAACATTATTATATTCTTCAAATGAAGTCCTAATGATCTCAGTTCCTTCTTAAATTTGGGAAGTAAGGAAAGGAGGAATGTTTCAATGTGTTTTCTCTATTTTCTCTCTCAGACTTGAGATAATATAGTAAGAAAAATTATAAACCTTCTGCCTATTATACAACGTCAGCCACTTTATCTCTTCTTCATTTATCGTATACATATATATATCAATGTGTGTGTCTATAGTAAAAGGTATGATTACAATCATTATATAGATATGTATTTTTTTTTCTCCTATCTTCCTTTCTAGAGCAGCCTGTCAGACCAAGTGTAGTCATTCATATTGTTTCCACAAGGTCCTAGGATAGATTTAAGGTTGATTTGGCTATTTTGTTCCAAATTATGGTTGAAACAGTACTTGAAACACTCTTACATTTTCTATAACAATGAGGTCCATTTTGATCCAGAATTATTCTACTGATATTCATACTCACGAGTAGTAGAAACATACCAAGCATTCTAAAAATTATATAAAATAAGTGACTTTACAATGTGCATTTAACTCTGAAACAGAATGTTTAGTATCCGTTTATTATAGCTTGGTATACCTTGTATATCTAGCAAGAAAAATATAAAATAAATGGGTCAAAGAGGCAATAAGGTGCTGACCTTGATCTACACTAAAGCAAGAAGGAAATCACACACACCATTAATCACTGCTAAGGTTATAATGAATAAATTTTAAAAAATTAAAAATTAAAGAAACTATAAACATATTAAGTGGAAAATAGGTAATCATTTGCAGATAAAAAGTCTTTACAATCCTCATACAGAATGACTTGGATTATCTCATTTATTTAAACATTTCTGGAGCACTCACGATATGTCAAGCACTGTGCTAAGAATGAGGGTGAAGTAACAGGTGGCAAAAATCATCTTCATATTCAAATTACGGCAATGTATGTTTCAAATAAAATATTAAATATAAACTTAATGTTCTCCTTTTAAAATAAGAGATGACAGAGTTAAGAAATGACTGTTCAAATCTGTGTTTTGAATTCTGTCCTTGGTCGACTGAAGCATACTAATATTGGGATTTCTTTTATGTACCGTGAGTATAAGTAAGTAGAAGTGTTTCACGAATGTGTAATACTATGCAACTATTTAAAATCAAAGGAGTTTGTGTTGGGCTATTTATATTTCTAATCAAATCTCTAGCTTTGATCCTGCTGAGTCTAATTTTATTTGGAATCCCTAAAAAGAGTCCTTAGAATAGTTTATCTGTGTCATGTAGTCTTGAGTTCCTACTACATTATAAGTCTTTTAAAATTTCGGATTCACATTCTAATGGGAAATTTTCAGCATAAAAGCCACAGTACTCAAATTATTGCTGTGAATACCAAATTATTCATATTACCATATTCATATCAATAAATTATCTTATTTTTCTACCCAAATCAATTTCAATTAATCTCTCATCAGGGCAATCAGAACTGTTTTGTCATTCTAGAATTAGAAGATTTGCCAATGTGTTCTCCATTTCTACTACATTTTCATCATCCTTACATTTAACCTTCCTTTTAAATGTTATCTATAGCAAAACAGGTTCAGGAATAGTTGAGGAAATCAAACAGTGTTGATATGAAATTGTGTGTCTAATTCAAGGAAAGAATTTTTGATGAACCAAATGCTCTTTTACAATCTTCTAATAAGTGTTTTGCACCAATTCTTTCTATCTCTTGCAAGCAATTAAATAATTTCATACATTGCTTTCTTTAAAGCAGAGTTTTCTAACCATGGCACTACTATGTTTTGGGCCAGATACATTTTATGTTAAAGAGCAATTTTGTGCATTGTATAATGCTTAGCAGTATTCTTGACCTCCTCTAGGTAACAATAGCTTCTGCCCAGTTACAGAGTTCAAAACTATCTCCAGACATTGCCAAATATCCCCTACAGTACAAAATCACCACTGATTGTACTACAAAGAAATATAATAAAATATAGTATAAAGAAAATAAAGCAAAATAAAAAAGATTATTTGAACATTCAGGACATTTTGAATGAATATCCATTGTGTAGTAACCATTGAGAAAGATACCAATAAGCATAAGATTTGGACTGCACATAATTTTTTATCTTAGTAGTAGACAAAATTCCCTTCAAAATTGAATATATTAATAGTAATATTCAAGTTATTTACAATTATATTTCATTGAAAATTTCTGTTTCTTCACCAGTTCTTACTAATTTTCTTTCCTAACATTCTTATTATTTTATTTTTAGAGGTTTAGTTTAGTTTTGTTTTGTTTTTTACTTGATTAAGAAATCCAGAAATTTCGAAGATAGCATAGAGCTTAAATTCTACTTAGAACATGGGAACTTACATTATAGTCCATGGAGACTTAAGTTTCCAACTCTTGGTTCCAGGAATTCTTTAGATGTGTTCAGCATGTGATCTGAAATACTTCTAAAACCACACATGCATTCTATTATTGCCCAATATTAGAATTAAGGAGGCATACTCAAAGACAGCACAGGTTTTAATAGTATCATTTCATGTCTTCAGCTTCCATTAGTATTTGGAGAAAAAATAAGAAAAATCTAAATATATCTGAATATTACTGATGTAAGATGTTTTTTAAGTCACATAATATCACATTGAATATTTTTTCTGTGTTATTTTATGGAATCATAACCCCTTTAGATATTCAATATATTTTATAGAGAAATGCCTAGATGTAAGTATACACCATATAAATTATTATTTTACATATTAATATAGCTATTTATGTAAAGTTTACTATATATAATAAAATCATACAAGGACAGTTTTTCAGACAGTTTGCAAGACAATTCTAATACTAATTTTTTAAAAATTTTATAAAGAAAGTTACTCGTCCTCACCTTTCCTACATAATTTTCTTTCTACAAAAGTTGGTTTTAATTTGTCAATATGTAGAATTCTGACTGGTTATCAGGGTTACTTTCCAGAAGCAATTGCTTACCATGAAAAAAGAATCATGATATCTAGAAAATCAAGTAAAATGTTTTAAAAAATGACAGTACAATAATTTACAAGCATATTTTTTAAATAAGGGCATTTCTATCTTGATTTTACACTCATTGCCAATCATTGGAATAGCATAAAAATACCCTATTTTTGTGAAAATGCCTGCAGTAAGCTCAAGCAGTGATACACACTTAACCTGTTCTCATGAAAATGTCTTCAGGCTGTGATTTGATTAGCTTATGATCCTTTTAGTTTCCATGTTCCAAATGCAAATTAAAGATATAAATGTATTTTGTATTAATCTAGAATTGATATGGGGCTCAACTGGCATATCTATATTTTGTTATTGCTGAATTTCCTTGTGCTAATACAGACTGAAAAGATATCCTGAAATCTAGTGTATTTAAAGGATAACCTATTACTTTATCCAGTATTGGGCACTATAGTTTGTGGTCACATCATCAAAATCATGAATTTTAAAGCCAAATTTTACTTTGGAGGCCATCTACTTGATCTAAATCCCTTGTTACATTGCCTAAATCAGAGTAAGTATTGCATTAGTTTTCTATCACTGTGTAAAAATTGCCACAAAATTAATGACTTTAGAAAACACTTATTTTTTATCTCACAATTTCTGTGTATCAGATGTCTGGGCTTGGGTTAGCTGGGTCATTTGATAAAGGTCCCTTCGGGCTGCACTAAGGTGTCACGTGGGGCTGCAATTTTGTCTGTGGCTCAGGGTTCTCTTCCAAGTTTGTATGGTTGTTGACAAATTTCAGTTCCTTGTAGTTACAGAGCTGGGGCCCTCAGCTTAAACAGGTGGTCCACAGTTCCCTGCCATGTGGTCTCTACTTCATGGAACTTTGCTTTTTCAAGGCTTCCAGATGGTTAAATTGGAGTCTTAACCAGTGTAACATAATCATGTGAGATTTGTCCTATCACCTTTATCATATTCGATAGATTAAGAATCGAGTCACAGAGCCACTCATACTCAGAGTGAATTATTACCCACTGGGTATAACCTTAAGGCATGTGTTTTGTAGTGCTCCGTCAGGTTCCCAGTGATTTACATCCCTCATACATGCAAAATGTATTCACTCCTTTCCAAATTTCCCAAAAGTTTCATACCGTATCAGCATTTATTTATTATGTAGACTCTCATCACATAGATTCAATACAGGGAGAGATGAAGCTTCTGAATGTAATCCATTAAGTACATCTCCTGCAGCAAAATTCCCTCCATCTGTGACCTGGAAACTGAAGAAACAAGATGACTGTCCCCAACAAACTGACATGCAATGGTTGAATAGGTTTAGGATAAAAGCAATCTATATTCCAGATAAAAGAAGAATGAAAAAGTCAGTCTTCATTGATGTTCTGAAATCTACTCTGGCAAAGGTGGGGCAGTTTCTTAAGTTGCAAGGCTTCAGAGTAGTTCTCAGTGGTTCTAGGTTCCACCTAATGGGAATTTGATCCTAACTTCTTATTCTTTCTTTTTCATGGAAAAACACATGCTTGCCACTGAATAATTTTATAAACTTTCTTTCTTTCAATAGACTTTTGGAATTCCATTTAATTTGTATCTTTCTGTCCTTTTTAGTCCAAATTGACAGTGTTTCTGTTGAATTTTCATAAGTGTATTTTGGATCTTGCGTGGACTTTATTAGCTGTTACTCCATTAGATAAATGCTACCTTCACATAAGCTTTCTTCAATAGAATCTTTTTTTTTCTTTAATTTGGCCTTTTATTGAGATTGTTCAGGGAGAGTACTTTCAAGTATTCTAGAGTCTTAAGGTTTGACTGATAGGTTCAAGGAGATATACCCTTAGTCTATTAAAAGGGTCCTGTGAGTTTCTAAATATTCTGATCTTGAACTATTGATTTTATGAGGTTTCTGCAACAGGGGGGGTATAATCATCCTTTTGGTTTTTTCTTTACAGCATGGTATCCTGACAATAAATCTCTTAATTTTAGTGTTTTTTGCCATTTGGAGAAGCTGATTTTTCAAAATCATCAAGTTCTAGTCCCCTTTGGTTCACAAGTTATTTTCACAATTGATCTCTCTCTTCTAGCATTTTACTGTTTCTTCCTTGAAAGAAATAATTATCTTGTATAGGTACAGAACTAAGATTGTTAAAAAACAAATCCAAAATCACATTCAGCAAGTGGTTTAATTACAATGCATATTGAATATTTAACCTCACAAGTTATCTGTTGCTAAACTGATGGCATTTATTGGAAAGAAATGTGATTCTAAAAATTGGAATGGGACAAATGAAAAGATCCTGATGAAACTGGAGATATTAAACTCCAAAGTCTGATGAATCTTTGCAAATAGAATTAGCTGTTCTACTTCTGAATGCTCAACTCTGCATTCCCTAAGTAAAGTGAAATGGTTTCTCAAGAGGTTGTTACTTTACAAGACATTGATGATTCTCTTATGTATCCACCAATACTTTTCTTTCCTTCTACACCTCTAACTAAACACAAGTACAAGCAGATCCCTGAAGGTGAGGTACAACATGTTACCTATGAGAAAGTATGTTACACTCCAAAAAAACTACATGATTTTTTCCAAATTATACAGATAAAATTAAAAATAAAAAATTATACAGATAATATTCAAAATTCAAAAAATACAGATAAAATTCCCTTGGGAATATGTGTACAAATAGATATTGGAAGATGTGGGATAACAGTGGAACATAAAGTTGGATCAGCCTGATTTTTTTATATGGACCTACTGAACAGAGATTCTGCATTTAATGCTGCAATTTGACTGGTTAAAAACCTCTGATGATTGGTTTATTTGGTTGATTTGAACATGGACCAAAAGGTGGCCAAATTAAATGAAGTTAAATTGTCAAAACTGCCGTGGTATACTATAGTGGATGAGATATAGAGGCTTAGGGAGATTACAATGTTACAGTGAATTTATTAATTATTCAAAGGTCTGGAGAACATATGTTTTATCATGATTATAAGGAATAAATCTGTGAGGGGAAACCCAAAATCCTTGAAGAGCTCTGTGATCACTCTTATGTGAAGACTAGAAATTTTAGTGGGACCACTGAATTGGTAAACCTGTATGCAATGGGAATACCTGGATCCCTGAGTGTCAGGGACCAAGTGCCAGCACTTAGTCCCCAGAGGCAAGATAGGCATGGGTATCATAATGGACACCAGGATAAAACCGGACACAGAATAGTCTGATTCACAGATACCTGTGGTGTTGACTAGATGATCACGATGTTTCTACAAGTGAAATAGATAGAAATTCTTTTAAATTCCCTCTGGATCTATATAAACAATAAGTTGTAGGACAAGTGAGCAAAAATCGAACTTGAATCATAAAAACAGAGTCATGGCCCTTCAATACATTCCCAGACTTGAACCAATTTACAAAATCCCTTTGAATAAACAGGACGCCAGGTCTCCTTAAGGAAAGGCCTCAGTACACTGCTAAATGCTTTTAATCTTTCTTTCAGCCTTCTGGAAAGGGATATATAGACATTTACCAGGGTGATTATGCATTGGAAAAAGAAAATAATCATACTTCAGTAATTACTGGACAGCAGCTCTGGATTGACAGTAATTCCAGGAGACCCAAAACATCACATGGTCTACCAGTCAGAGTAGAAGCTTATGGAGGTTATCCTTCAAATAGAAGACAGCTAAACTCACAATACAAACTGTTTTTCTCACTAGTAAAGCAGAAAATATGAAAGAAGAAGAAGTTATAGGAAGACTACTAATGTGTTTCCAGTTGAACAAATGATCTGGGAAAAGATTCCTATGTTCTTGCTGAAATACCTTCTTCGACCATGTAACCCTGGATATAAACTTGAGTTTGACCATAAGCTTAGTGTAAGAATAAACATCCAAGACAATATGAAGCTGGATCTCTTGTGTGTATTGACATTTAACACATCTACTCCACCAAAGAGTGAATATAGAACCAGGTTAATTTTAGGTTTTAATCAAAGTACATATTTCTCATCTCTGGAGAACCAACTTAAAGAAGTGAATTTGGAATAGAGAGCACAGAAATGAAAGCCATGTTCCCTATAGGTACATGAGAAGATAGTATGTTTTCTCTAATAATATTTTTGTAAACTTAAGCGACATTATTAATAGGAGTTACATACTTATTTCTTTCTCTCACTTCATTGTTTTCATTTTCTCACTCCTCCCTCTTCTTCATACATGTGGTTTCCTACTCAAGGCATTTACTGTAGAGAGAATTACTGTAACTCCCTGGTGAACGTTTGAGAACAACCTGGTCCAGTGCTACTTGCAGAGAATGTCAGTGCTCTTTCCAGTGACTTTCTTAGATATTTGTGGGTTTCTGAAACTTTTCAGAGAAAGGTATTCAGAAGAGTGTCTTCAAAACAGAGAACAGGACTCTGGGAAGTTTCAGAGTGCTGAGGAGACAAATATTGGAGGTATGGGCCCGATAAAGGGAGATGTATTATTATAAACCCCAGGTTCTCAGTTGAAAGCCTGGAAGGTTACATACTAAGAGTATTAATAAAGCAGAATTACATAGAGTCTTTCAAAAACTGCAAACCAAGATCCAACTGCAAGCTCATTAGATTGAAATTATCTTCTCACTATCTTTCTGGTAGAACTCTGAAGAAAAGAACATGATCCCAAACTTCTTTAATTTTCTGCAAAATCTGATAAAGATTTCAAGAATTCAAAGCACTCAAAGAAACAAAATTTAAACATTAAATACAAAAAACAAAACATCTACAAATATTTATGGATAAATAAGTTTCTAGAAGTATCAGAGTTTAAGTTCAAAATATCTGCAATTAATGGGCTCAAGAAAATAGATGATCATATAAAGAATTTTATAAAAGAACTAGAATTGTAAGAGGAATTAAAATGAAATTCTGGAATTGAAGCAGTACTGGGATGCCTCAGTGGCTCAGTCTGTTAAGAGTCTGCCTTTTGCTAGGGTCACGATCCCAGAGTCCCAGGATCCAGCTCCAGGTTGAATAAGGTTCCCTGCCCAGTGGGGAGTCTACTTCTCCCTCTGCCCCTCACCCCACTCATGTCTTTCTCTCTTTCTCACTCACTCTGTCTCTCTCTCTCGATAAATAAATAAAATATAAAAAAAAAAAGAAAATAGTACCAATCTAAGACTACAATGAACATATGTGTAATTAAAAATATAAAAACCTTGCTATTTGCCGTAGCAAAAGTACAAAAAGTACTGTAAACCTTCTCAAAAGAGAAGAGTTGAGAAAAATACATCAGGGTTTTTAGATTTGGGGGTTTTATAGTCTTAGCTAAGATTAGTTAATATTTATAAGATAAATTGCTAAAGAATTCAGTGGTTACATTAAAATATGTAAACTCGTGCTGAGTTACTATTGATTTGATTTGTTTGTGATCTATTCTCAGAAATATGTTTCTGAACAAATTGGTGTAAAAGGAATTTGAACTCAGATAGTCTGCGATGGACATCATGGTTTTGTCTGATATGGTTTTGAGACATTTTTGAGAGTAGTTTGGAGATCCGAAATACAGTTCATTTGCAAGTTGTGGTTTCTGATTTAATTCTCATTTGATATAGACTGAATCAAAAGATATTTTTAAAAAATCTAAAGAAAAAAGCTAGAGAAAAGCAATAAAAGTAATTATAATAAATGATATTGGTAAAGGTTTTGATGGCTTCCAGGTGTAGGCTTGACTGCCAGGAATGACCATTAAACTAATTAAAATAGAAAATCCATAAAGAGGTCAAGGTTAAGATTAGAGAGATAATCATTATTTTTCAACATGTAAATTTTGGTGTTGTTATGGCATATCAGATGGTAATTTGGGTTTTATAAGAAACTAACTCTATAAATAGTATCTGGCAAGAGGAAGGTATATAAAACAAAATGTATTTAAGTGTACATTGCTTATTTTAGCCAACTAGAAGTTTTCTGTACTGAGATTTTCAATAAATAATCTTTTCATATGTTAATATGAAAATTTCATATGATAATATAGTTATTAACATAATATAGTTATTATCAATATTCCCATGTAAATTTAAATTGTTTTACAATGAATGTATTCTCAACTTGGTTTTATCTGTTGCTTTTCAATAAAGTATGCAATAGCAAAGTTTATATATACTATAGCAAAAATGAACTGATCTAGATATGGCAAATTCTTACAGTCTTCCTAGAGGTTTTAATGAATTCCTAAATTTTGTTTATTTGATTATAAAGTGTCCTATGGGGTTTTGATAATGAAGTAAATCTGTAAGACTAAGGATGACATGCTGAGTTATTAAATTAGCCTCTAAATTAAATTTTGAGTATATCTTAGCTTGACTTTGGCACTAGATAAACTTACTAAGCTCAGAAGTACATTCAAGTATATTTAAAATGATATAATATTTCTTTGGGAATAGTAAAAAAAAGGTAAAAAAGTATAGGATTCTACCTTTTCTTTTCTTTTAAAATTTGGAAATCAGTGTCTACTTAGGAAGTTGGACTCATTATCTTTGTAAAATAAGAAGCAGAATATCTAAAAATTGTACAACTAATCATATTGCAGAGTAAAAATCTCTTTGCAATTCATATTTAATTATATTTAGATAAGGGTATGTATAGTTTCTTTGTCATGATTGTGTTATCTATCCCCTTCCATTTATTCTTTTTTTCTGTTTTGAGGGTTTTTTTTCTTTTTCTTTTCCCTCTTGACTTTCTGCTTATTTTTCTGTATTATTTATTATGCCTTTTTTTCATCCCATTTTAATCTCACTTCACGAAATAGTCATCTACCAACTGATCAGTGTCTACCATCTGAAACGATGTGTAGGAGTCATGGTTGAAAGATATAAGGAAAAAAAAACAAACAAACATATGAACTAGTTGTACATAAAGATCATGGGCTCCTTAGCTTTCTCCACAGGTTCACAAAGCAGAGTGCAAACAAGTGCAAATATACAAGGTGAAAACCATACTCATGAATGCCGGAGGCATCCAGAGGAGAGTGTGAACAGTTAGAAACATCTGGCTAAAAAAAAAAGAAAAAAAGAAAAAAAATCTTGGGAAACTTGAAAGAGAGCTGGATTTTAAAGAAAGAGACAGAAGAATATCAAATTGGGAAAATCACAGCATAATGGTGTCTAGCACTGTCTCACAAATGCCATCTGTGTTAAATTAGTTGCCGGTGGCAATGAGTAAGTGATATGCAGGCAAAATCATTCAAGTGAGTCTGTCTGAAACAGGGAATCTACAATGGGAAAGCAAAAATTAAGAGGTAAGGCTGAGAAAATTTGGAGAAAATTCCAAAAACTTAGAAAGGTCTATGTGGATTTTGTATTATCAAAGGATTCAATTTAGAATACGATAACATCTGTATTTGAAGTAGATGTTTCAAAAAGTAACAAATATTCTTGTGGTAATCAATATCTAATGTGTTGTAATTCTGATAGAAAAGTTCTGTGAAACTAAATAGCATTATTTTGATTTTATACTTGCCTTAGAAAAGAATTTGTGTATAGTAGGTTGACCTACATTAACAAAAGGGATTGAATTTAAAAGTAATTCTGGGGGTGCCTGGCAGTTGGTAGAGCATGTGACTCTATCTTGGGCTTGTGAGTTTGAGCCCCATATTGGGTGTAGAGATTGTTGAAAAACAAAATCTTAAAAAGCTTCCAATTAAACACTACCATTATCAAGAATAGGCACAACGTTATGTTTAAAACAAAGCAGAACAGACAACAATGAGTGTAACCCCATGTATTTGACATTAATTTAAAAATTACAATATTGTTTTAGATTAATTAATGCCAGTTTTCTGGTGTTTCTGTAATGTATGGTGTTAAAATAATTATACAAAAACCACATAAACTGTGGTGATAAAACAAACTCAGGCCCATATCTCCTGGGTTCATTTCCTTGTAGAAACAACAGCTTTCTAGCTTTTAGACTTCAGATAAGTTATTCAATCTCTATGTTTCACTTTTAAAAATCTGTTAAATGGAGATACTACCAGATGTCTCATCGAGTTTTTTTTGAAAATTAAAGAAGTCACTATTTAGAATTTGGAATGGTTTGTCATGTAATAAGCCACCAACAAATATTAGTTATTATTGCTATTGATAGTCATCAACTGACTCATGAAAATAAGTAAAGCACACAATCTACTCTTTGGTTGCAGAAAATCATTTCATTCTCCTTTCTGAGAGCAGAGAAATAAGAGTTTGGTTTATTTCTTTTCTTTATCATAAATTTATCTGAAAATTATGTGTTTATGCATGGTTAGCCTTTAGTGTAAATTGAAGTTATACTGTATCTGTAGTGATGTCTTCTTACCTCTTGGTGTGCCTCAACATTTCATGTCAGCAGTAAAGCTTAAAATAGCTTAACATCTCTACATAGTAGTTGATAATGTTCATGTACCATAATTTATTTAATCAATTTCCTGTTAGTATTTAGGAATACTAAATTTCTTTCTTTCTATAATGAGCAATATTGTGAGATTATATGATAATAAAAACTTTTAACAAGCAGTGTAGGAACAAACCAATCAAAACAGTTGTTATATGAAAGCGTTTCAGTATGAAACAAACAAAAACTAGCATCTTAAAAAAATAGATAAATGTAAATTCTGGTAAGTATTTCTGAGGGAAATTTCAAGATGTAATTAGTTGTTTAAAAAAGATATCATCAAATCTGTCCTTCGAAAAGTATTTTATTAAAAAATATTAATCTAAGTTAATGTTTATAGACACTGAAACTATAATGATGACAGAATGATAAAAAAGGAGTCACAGTATTAAGAAAAAGTGACTTGCACAATTTTTAATGTGTAAAATAATGAGCTTGTAGAACCCATTATTGACATTTTTATTGATGTAATGATGGCAAAATGAAAAGAAATGTTTAATAAAATATACGTATTTTGGGGGCACCTGGGTGGCTCAGTGGGTTAAAGTCTCTGCCTTCGGCTCAGGTCCTGATCTCAGGGTCCTGGGACCAAGCCCTGCATAGGGCTCTCTGCTCAGCGGGGAGCCTGCTTCCCTCTCTCTCTGCCTGCCTCTCTGCCTACTTGTAATCTCTCTCTTTCTGTCAAATAAATAAACAAAATCTTTTAAATATATATATACATACATATATATGTATTTTTTTTTTTTAAGCAGGCTCCCCTCAGAGCAGGGAGCCCAATGTGGGACTCGATCCAGAACTCCAGGATCATGACCTGAGCCGAAGGCAGTCGCCCAACCAGCTGAGCCACCCAGGCGCCCCTATATGTATTTTGAAGAACAATTAATTGTCTAGAAATCACAACTCAAGATTTTTATTTGTATACTAGAATCAGTGATCAAATAATTGCTATAGTATGTCTTTAATAAAGAGTGGGAGCAAGACTCTGTTAACTCTCTGTATTCAGAGGCATTCCTTAAGTTAATAGCATAGTAAGTTTTTGGGGGACATTTTATATCTCTGTGTATATTTGTGAAACAAATTCAGCAGGGGCAATGGCCAGAGCTAAGTAATGGTTTTTCAATTTGAATATGATTTGATTTGAGGCAACATTTGACAAATTTGCTCAAACTTATTCTATGTCCCTGGTATGATGCTGGATTTCCATGGATCGAATAGTAAGTAAGACAAAATGACTTCCCTCAAAAAATGTAAAATCTAAAGGAAGGGATTGACATATAGATAAATTAAATGAGTTCATTGTGAAGAATGATGTTGGGACAACTATGCATAGCACTTAACCAAATATTAGGTGGAAAGTCAGCAGGTTAAAGGATGTTTTCTGGAAGAACTAATTCCTTATGAGAGCTCCAGAGGGAGATGGGGGCTAAGCCAGTTGAAGAATCATGAAAGTGACTGCTTAGCCATGAGTCTTGCAATTACTAGCTGTTGGTTCAATTATGCAGATGTGAATTAGCAAGTTATATGTTGTAAAAATCAAATAGACTAATTTTGTTAAAGAAGGCATCTTGCAAGGAGAAAAATCTAGAAATAAGGTGCTGAGATTAAAACTCAAAGTAATGAGGGTGTTTTGACTAGAATACTAGTAGTTTTTGTTGTTACTAGCAAATGAGGGCAGATTATAAAATGGTGTTTCATAGGTAAGAAAGGAATCCTAAGGCAAATGTGTTGAGTGTCTTCAGTGTAATTTTTAATTTTATTTTGTAGAAAATTATGGTAATTGTTTCAAAAATGACCAGAAAATATTTTTCCCGTATCTGTTTGCATGGATCATTTGAAATGTGATTTTTCCATAAATCCCATTAAAAGGTAACATTTATTTTACCCATCTTTGAATCTAGGCTGGCCTTGTGACTTGCTCTGATCAATAAACATAAGTTGATTTAGTGTTATTGCCAATTCTAAACATTAAGAAGTTGGATACTTTTGCTCTCCTTCTCTTGCTGTCCTGGCATTGCCACATAAAAAAGCCCTATGTATCTAATTGGAAGCTAAATGGCTTCTGAACAGGAAGTCCGGCCAATAGTCGGAATCAACCAACAGATATATGAGTGGGACTACTTTGGGTCATTCAGTTCCACTGAAGCCATTGAAAAGAGCAGCCAGATGCATGGCTTAGAGACACCAACAAAAGACCAATTCAGGGAAGCCCAGCCTAGGTTGACCCACAGATTTGTGAAGAAACAATGTAGTTCCTATTTCAAGCCAACAAATTTAGGACAGTTCATGACACGTATATGGTAAAATATTAAAATATTGAAAAGTTTAAAAGAAAGAGAGGAACAAGGAAATGACCAACTTCACTATAGCTGGCTACATGGAGAGAATGGCTTAGAGTTAGGTTGTGAATGAAGACAGTGAAAGATGATGAAAGTTTGAACTGAAATGGTAGGAATGGAAATAAGTGGACAGATTTGAGAGATAATAAATAGATTAGTTAGATCCTAATGAATTATGAGGTGCTGTTGAGGGAGAGGGTGCATAATAGAGTAATGAAGGATGACAGTCAGTTTATATTTGAGAATCTGAATGGATTCTTGGGTAATCACTGAAGTAGGGTACATACATAGCCATTGTTATAGAAGGAATATTGTGAAGAATATTATCTTAGTGATAGATTTCTTTTAGACTACTTTCCTTATGAAATAAGAGGCAATATTATTTTCTATGATATATTCACAATAATAATGAAAAGTTGGTTACAATGATCTGAATCAGGAAGAAGAAAAATGGCTTTGGGAAACAACTACATATGGGTTATAGTTACCCCAAAGGGAGAGAATATCAGGAGTAGATGAAAAGACTCAAAAACACAAAATGTAAATCTAGAGGCTTATATCAGGAGTTGAAGATTTAACAAGAGATAATCAGGAACAAAAGTTTCTAACAGTTCTGTTGTTTTCCAGCTTTGTCAATAATATCTTACTATCAGGTCAATACTTATCCACACTGATTCTTCTGTATTCTAAAATGAATGTGATACAAAATCCTTTACCCAAATTATACTTTCATAAGCCAACATTGGTTAGCTACATATTTTTTGAACATCTAATAGATTTTTAGAACTATTTTGGTTCTCTGGATACAACACTGCATGAAGTAAGAAGTTAAATTCTCATGCCAAAATAATACATAAGCAAATAAATAACATACATAATAAATAGATAAACATGTGAAATAACTCTAGGTAGTGACAAGTACTATGCAGGAAAATAAAGTGGGATAGGAGGTACAGGATAGTGGGAAAGAGGTGCTTTTTTATGTCAATCATGTAAAAGATACCTTTGAACAGGTGATATCTGAACAGACAGAGATCTGAATAAATATGTAGAAAAAAACATGCCGATATTGGAGAGAGAACTCTCCAGGCAAAGGGAAGAACACATGCAAAAATTTTTAAGGTGAAAATATACTTGGTGTGCTGAGAAGCAGGAAGAAAGCCATTGTGTTTGAATCACCTTGTAGGAAGAATTTAGTTGGTAGAAAAGGTAAGCTTTATAGATTAAAAAGGAATTTTTGGATTTGATGGGAAGCCATTGGAGAGAGGGAAGCAGGACAATGATGGTATTTGATTCATTTATTTAAATGATTACCTAGCTTACCTTATGGAAAATAGTTTAGACTAGGTGACAGTACAAGCAAGGAGATCAGTTATATGACTACTGTAGAGGGATAAGATGGGATAAGTGATTAGTTTCACTATATTTTTTAAAATAATGCATTAGTTTCCTATTATTGCTTTAAAAAGTTGCTACAAACTTAGCAACTTAAAACAACAAAAATCTATAGGTTCATTGTTCTATAGGTCAGAAGTTAGACCTGGGTCTCATTGGGCTACAAGTCAGCAGAGGTGAGTTCTTTACTAGAGGCTCTAAAATCTTACACACTCATGCCAGCTGTTTGCAGAATTCAATTCATTGTGGTTGTAGAACTGATGTCCCAATTTTCTTGCCGTCCGCCAGGTTTTGTTCTTAGCTCACAGAGGCCACCTGCATTCTTTTGTACTCAAATCCCTTTTTCTTCAAAGCTAAAAAAGATGACTTGAGTTATTCTCATGCCTTTGTGTTATGTTTTTTCTTTTGCCATCTCTCTCTCTCTGATACTGTGCCTTCCTCTTCTGATTTTAAGGGCCTGTGTTTTATACTGGGCCATGCATAATCCAAGATAGTCTGCCCATTTGAAGGTCAGCTGGTTAGCAATTTTAATTCTATCTGCAAAGTCCCTTTTATTATATAAAGTAATACACGTTTACAGTAGTTACACAATGGGTGAAGACTGTGGAACAAAGTGTCCTCTTTATCCCATTTAGCCTGGCAAGTATTAGATTTTCACCTATAAAAATGACAATTTTATATGGTTTGATCTGATATAATGTTACACAAAAACACTCAAAATATAGTTAAGATTACTTTCTTTCTTTCCATATACATGTATATGCTAGAGTTTCAATCTTATTCATAGTAATAAGAATGAAAAGAATAATAACAAAGAAAAGTTCACATATGGAAATTTGCTTTATAAACCCACTTAATTCTCACAACAACCCTATCCTATAGTTGGTACTATGTTTCTCTTGCTTAAATATTTTTGTTTCTGTGAAAAAATACATTTTCATTAAAAATATTTTTCCAGTAGTGTATGTAATATGCTCTCAATTCTCCCCAACCATTACAAAATACACTTTCTTTTCACTGTATCTGCCCCCCTCATACTTATCTTCTAGACAGAATTACATATGTATTAACATTTTGCTCCTCCATCCATAGTATAGCTTTATTACCATGAAACAGCTGCTCAGCCAGATTCTATATTCCTCAGCCTCAGAATATGGATGGTACAGATGCTGAGTTATTACTAGTGAGATGTGAGATGATGTGAAATGAAAAATTTCTAGGCTAAGGCACTTAAGGTGTGTATGTGCTTTCACCTTGCTCCCTTTCCATCTTCTCTGCAGATTGCTTATGATGACTGGGCTGGAGGAGTCATGACATGGAAAGAGTCTGTTTCTCTGGCTAGGATCATTAAAAAGAAATAAATTTCTATTGGTATTTTCTTTATTGTAGTAGCTACAATTAAGCTACCCTCCCCCCGCACTAACCAATATAGAAATTGGTCATTTGAGGGAGAGCACACCCCCACCCCCGCTGCCAAATAACCTAAAGTGGCATTGGTTAGGTAGTTGGAAGGCAGGCAACAGAAAAATAGCTGACCTTAGCTAGGATGATATAGATCTGTTGCCTCCATTATCTTGGAAGCAGAAAGAACCAGTACATTGAGCCTGCATCTCTTAGGCAGTGACCAGAATAGCATTATTACATGGAAGAGATCAATTCTAATGGCAACTAAGGAAAGACTGAAAGGAAATAGAGTGCAGCAGAATTTTAAGGTCTCAGGTTTTCCAACCATGAGGGGTTCTTTGTAGATCACAGTAGGAAGTAATACTGAAACAGTTTTAATCCATAAGATCCAATAAAATGTATCAAATATGGAAAGAGATCCAGCATTGAGGCAAAGATCATGTTGGGGTGTAACCGTTCCATAAACTCCTACAGCTTAGAATGTCTACAATTTTAAGAAAGAGGATCATGAAGAAAAGAAGAAAAATAAGTAAATTAAAATGGCAGACATGAATATTGGGTCTGAGAAAGAGTTATAGGTGCTATTTGACACATGAAATGACTTTGACTTCTGCTATTCTTTCATTATTATTTTGAACAGGTATTTTTAAGATTTATGTAGATGATAAAAACAACTTTTTCATATTGAATGCCTCTAAAAAACAGTACAAATAGTGCATACTTAATCATATGTGATGATAAAAATACAATAATTTCGACTTTACTAAAGTCAATTCATAATCAACTAAAATGAGGTAGCTTTTAGTGGTTCTTGGCTGAAAAACCCTGACGTCTTCTTTTAAAATTTTGATGAAATTTTTAAGAATTAGAATATCTGGGGGCACCTGGGTGGCTCAGTGGGTTAAAACCTCTGCCTTCGGCTCAGGTCATGATCTCAGGGTCCTGGGATTGAGCCCCGCATCAGGCTCTCTTCTCAGCAGGGAGTCTGCTTCCCCCTCTTTCTCTGCCTGCTTCTCTGCCTACTTGTGATCTCTCTCTGTCAAATAAATAAATATAATATTAAAAAATAATTAGAATATCTGTAGTATTTACTATTATTACCATACGGGACAGGAATGACAGATTCAGTAGTCTGGCCTCTCTTACACTTGTGTTTTATTGTACTCTATTATACACCTAGAACAAGTCAACAAAAAGTTAGTTGTGTAATACCAAATGATTGGGAAATACATTCATAAAATATAAGACTGATTCACTGAAAATTGTGTGCACAATTTTGTAACCCCCAGAATAAACACAGTGTATAATTTTGGGTCAGTCTGAACTATGCAATGTACTTCCAATTTATAGGAAAATTGTGTATCATAAAAAGAACAGTTCCCTCCTCTAAATTTTCATTACTTGTCCCCAAACTCAGATTCAGAGTTAAAATTAATGTCAAACAGAAACTGTCACTGTAGCAATGACTTTCAGTAATATAATCAGCAGAAAATGATGAAAACATAATCACAAAATATATAGCCAGAAGAAAAAGATGTGACAAAGCTGACAAGCAAACGGAACCCAACATAACTCTTCTATGCGAGCGACTTACTTCCAGACAGATCAAAACCAAGGAGCAGCAATGTTATCGCCTCCCTTGAACAGATCATTGTCTTGTGGGTAACAAGCATGACAGACATTGACTGTGCTCACAGATATGTGAGACTGTAGGGTCTGCTATGTATTTTGAAAGGACACAGAGGTATAACTGACAACATGAAAGTACTATATATTTCGAGCATAAGGCAAAGGTAGACAAGCTTGAGAATCTATTTGCCCAGCTACTTTCAAGGATAAAAGTGAGTAAAATCAAATGAGACAAACAGCATGATTATTTACTGGAAAATAGGTTATTTAAAACTCTTTTTTCTTGCACTCAAGAACAAGCTCCCATGACCATGAATGAGTATTATCTGAAATGCATAGGCAACACTAGATGATTAAAAATCATTTGTTCCTGGTGACACCAGGAGGATATGTAATTGCACTAATCAAGACTTAGTAGACTGTAAGTTCTATACGTTTACCCTTTTCTCTAATAAATTTACAGTTTTAATGTGCTGATACAAGGCAGCTACAAAAATAGAGGTAGAAATAATCAGAACATGCATTTGAAAAAGTAGAACAACATAAAGATTCTTGGAATTTTACTTATACTTCACTAGAAATAAAATTCAAGGAGAATGTTCTAATGCCTTGTAAAAATGGTAAAAATTAGATCTAACTAAACAGTTTATTGGTGGATTTATATAGCTGTTTCAAAAATAATAAAGTTTTTTTTCTAAAATAAAAGCTTTTGGCACAACATCATGTGAATATGTATGTGTATGTACGTGTGTGTGTTTGTGAGTGTAATTGTGTTCATGACAGGCCTACATAAAGGATTATTATTAAATCTATTGACATATTCAAAAATTAATTCAACAATTGATTCATTACTTTATATTAAATGCTACCTCACTTATAAGACTCTGCTTGTGAATATTTGTTTGTTGTTACATAAATTAAAAAAGTAGTTAGATGTCTGTACTTTGGTTTAAATTCAGGCTGATCTTAAAGCCATTTTGTGTTTTTGGACAAAGAAAAGATGCATTGTTACCTATGAAATATCTGTAATAAAAATTAGTAGACACCTTTAAGGATTAAGTCAAACAATCTGAGTAAAATATTTAGTATGTTTCCTGTCATACAATTTACACTTCATAAAATATATTTAGAATATGTATAGGAGAAATTAAGATTCTTCTGCTATAGTGGGTAAGATTTTGGCTTCCATGACCTTCACTGCCGAATGTTATGCATGTGAATATGCTATCTTCCACAGCAAAAGAGACTTTGTAGATGAAATTAAGGTTGCCACCGTACTTCTGACCTACAAAACCATGAAATAATAAATTTGCGTTTTTCTGAACCCACCACATTTGTGGTAATTTGTTACAACAGTAATAGCAAATGAAAGCATCCACCTTATATGCATGCATATGCATATACAGATAAATAATCCCATAAATATGTTTTTTTGTTTAATTCAAGTACATAATGAATGACATCCCAGAGGACTAAAAAAGCTAATTCCTCTTTAGTTATTTTTCTCAGGGAGTATATTGCATATTAGAATATGATTTAATTTAAATATTTCAGGCTACCTACAGTTTCATTGTTCCTTAGGGGCAACTGATTTTCACATCTTTTGATGCTCATTTTGCTTCAGAGATGGTGTCTTTGCATTATTCATGTTTGTCTGCATCTATCTACCCTATGAGAATTTCAATAGCTCTGTGTGTGTGTGTGTGGGTGGGTGGGTGTGTGTGTGGGTGTGTATTTGAATACTTTTTTCTGTTTAACTCTAGAGAAACAAAATGAATGAAACTTTTTTTATACACTTTTCTATTTACAGTGACTACCAACTAAATTTGTGAAATAGGAATCCAAGTTGAATTTTAAGTGCTTTCTTGGTAATATCGAGAATGTTCACTGATATCATGTTACCCAGAGAAGTACAGTAATGGTCAGAAAGAGAAAATGACACTTAAATAAGGCATCATGGCTGAACTAGCAAAAACTTAAAGACCAGTTATAGCAAATGGAGGAAGTTTAGCAGAGGATATATATAGAAAGGGTTTCAGAAAGATTGTCCATAAATAAATACAAATAAAAGTTTAAATTGCAGTCTTTTCCAAAACAAGTGACTTGATTAGTCAAACACATTTCAAAATATTATTATAATTTTTCTTATAATTAATTAATTTGCTTTTGAAAGTATATATGAACAAATTACCTTAGGCATATTAATGACTTTTATTGAGCATTTATTATGTAACCTAGTAAATACTGTGAATAATATTAAGTATACAATGTTTCTATGAGCTGCATTTTTTCTGTTTTCTAGATAATACCTGTGCAAAAGGGATGTTAGAATTCAAAGTAAAACAGCTAATATTGTATATAATCAAGCCCTGACAATCTGAATTCAGAATTCATAAGATTAAGGATTTACTAAAAAATATTGTATTACATAAGAATTTTGGAATAAAAAGAGTCATTTAGCAAATAATTCTATCACCTTTAATATAGTAAAAAATATTCCATGTTTCAAGATGAATATGATATATATATCACATATATATACAAGTACAAGTAGTTTGTAATAAACATTCATTTTAAACAATAAGAGCAATAATAAGTCTAAAAAGTACTAAGACAAAGTAAAATTTTAATATTGTATGAACTATGACAGAATACTAAATGTATATTCAATATATTTAAACTTTAGAATCATGTATTTATTTACAAATAGACATTTGGAAAAATAAATTAAAAAAAAGATGTGTAACAATTATTAACAGTGTTTATCCTGGGATGTGAGATAATTTTTATATTTTTATGTTTTTTATTTTTTTTATATTTTTGTGTTTTCCAATGTTTTTTGTTTACATTTTTATATTTTTTACATTTTTAAAATCCTGTTTACAAATAATTACAAAGCAATGGGTAATGTCAACCTCCATTTAATGAATGATACTTTGTGCCCGTAAGTAATGTTTTACTAAACATTTACAGAAATTCACTGAGTTTTCAAATTTAATTTGGTTTTATCAGAGAGTATCTTCTCTCCCAGAGAGGTAAGGCTGAGGAAAGAGAAACATACAGAGGGGTACAGAGGCAAGAATCTTAAATAAAGGCAATACTGTAACAATGGGAATCAGATAAAAAATAATATCAATAAAATAAAATCAATATGTATATAATAGATGTCAATTATAATGTGAGGTAATCAATATATGAAAACAGTTTAATATTTTATTTAAAATAATGTTCCTAATCAATTTTAGCTTCTTTTGGTAACCATGATTTCAAAAAAAAAA
This sequence comes from Nasua narica, assembly GCA_028533885.1. Classification (NCBI taxonomy): domain Eukaryota; kingdom Metazoa; phylum Chordata; class Mammalia; order Carnivora; family Procyonidae; genus Nasua; species Nasua narica. The sequence goes on along the minus strand of CM052800.1, from coordinate 22,838,868 downwards.
TGTTTCTTAGCGATGTTCTCTAATTATAAATTTGTGCTAATTTGCTGTTCAAAGCTTAGATTTATGCATTCCCTTATGTTAACACTTTCCATTTTCTAGACAACAGGTATAAGTTTTTTTTTAACTTCTTCTTCCACCTCCTCTTCTTCAACCTCTTTTCTGTTATGTGTATTTGAGTTGGCTATTAGAGTTAAGAGGAATACAGGAAAATTCTGGATACAATCTGACAAAATTGTAAAATTGATGACATCTTAGAGAAAATTGGACTACAGCACTGTAGGTGATGTCATATAAAAATTTCACTGGTGTGTGAAAGTTCTGAGACCAGATCCTATATATGTTTGTTGGGTTGAACATCATGTCTTTTTTTTTCCCTTAAATTGTTAAGCAATAACTGTCTCATGGACCTAGGCTCATACTTCCTACTCCTGCCGCTCTCAATTGCTTTCGACTTTCAGTTGACTAAATATACATTAACTACTGAATGCGGCACCATGAATATACCACCACTTTAAACTCATGGTAGGGCAGAGCTACCTTATTGCATACTATGGTGAATAGGAACACACTATCCACGCTAATCTATGTGATCTCAAAAAAAGTAAAAATTTATTGTACTTTTAATAGGCAACTTATAATTTTGTGACTAATCTAAGGGGTTTCTTTCTTCTTTTTAGAGTAGGGGAGGAGCAAAGGGAGAGAGAGAATCTTAAGCAGGATCCATGCCAACTACAGTGCTCGACACAGAGCTCCATCTCACCACCCTGAGATCATGGCTGAGCCAAAATCGAGTCCGACACTAAATCAACTGAGCCATCCAGGGATTTCTTTACAGTGCTGAAGTGAGGAAGTATAACTGCTTAACGTCCCTAAAGGATTAATTTCCTAGGATGCATTCATCTTGCAATAGTGCACTTAACGATTATTTGTATACGTGTGTGTGCCGATATACATATAAATATACCACATGTATGTATTTATTCTAAAAGAGTAGGAAACATGAAGATACATGCTTACAGTTAAATGTTGCCTGGAAGTATATATAGTCTAAACACAAAATGCCATGTCCCTCTCTGTTCTGTTATTTTGCTTTTTCTTAACACTTTCCCTTTGCCACTACTGTGATAGAGTATGCTCATACTCAGAACTAGAGCTTTTCACGTTTTGCTGTTCAGAGGCTATTTAATTTTAATTGCTCCCCAAGCATAGGCCAATTCATGATGGCAAGAGCAGAGCAAGAATCCTTCACAGATCCTTTGAAGTTTGAAGAGCTGCTATTCACATTGCCTCAGGCTTCCATTCCCACATTTGTGTGAAAATGTAAGCAGCTGAACACCTCTGTCATACATGCCCAATGTTACTATAACCGAAAATACCTTGTGCAGATTTAAGATTTTTTTAACTATCTCTATAAAGTTTAAAATAAGGATAGTAAACAGATGTTGTTTTGCTCCATGCATTTAAAATGGCATTAAAAATACAGGTTATGAAAAAATATCAGTGCTTAAAATATTAAAGTAAACACAATACACACATTGAATATTTTATGTGTGTGTGTGTGTGTGTGTGTGTGAGTTGGGGGTGGGTTTATAGAATTGTAAATCATCTCCCACATTGGAGAATAAGATCTTTTACTGTACCTTGTAACTTTGCACATTTGATATATGCAAAAGTACACTGAATAGCACAGATCTTTTGTAAAAGGAATAATAATTTCTTAAAGCATTCATTTTCATGGTTTTGTCTACAACAACAACAAAAATTTATGAATACATTTGCTCAGGTGTTTAAATGCAAAACAATATGTATACCACCTTCACCCTGTATTTGCCGAAGATAGAGGCTAAAAAGAGGTAAATCCCACCTAGTGCATATTATAAATGGTATTATCAATAATAATGGTTATTATTATTTTCAAAATCCATTTTAAAATAATTCAACAGAGGAAATTGAGATCAGGAAACACATCTTTTGAGAGATGTCCTTGATTGTTCCAAATAAGTGATCGATTTCAGATATGTTAAGAATATTTGAAATTTGAAAACAAATTTAATAAAGAATGATAGGAAACTTACCAGTCATTAGAGACTTTTTTCCCCCACTGACACCAAATTTTAAATTATTCCTTTGCACTTCCCACTGAAAGATACAATGGGAAGAATAAATAACTAAGATGTATATAAATTAGTGAAGCTAGGCTTATTGCCTATGAAATTAGTTGTCCATTGTACTTTGAAACTTATAGATTCAGAAGCTCTTATTTGAACCTTGTGTTATCGCCTTCTAAGAACTTGGGTTATTCTCATTTGGCAGGAGAGAATTAGTTGTTTCAGTTAGGCTTTTTCCCTGAGTAGGATTTTCTAAGGCTATAGTTAAAGTTTTTCATTTAAAGATAACTAGGAAATGTTTTCTCTTTTCTAGATTATATTTCGATTGGATATTCCATTGAGTTGCTGCTTTTAATGTAAAGGAATCAATGGAGCAGCCACTTACACAATGCACCCTTGTCCTGCTTTGAATTTTTCTTGCTGTCTCTCATCTCTGCTCCTTTTGACATCACTGACAGTAATCATATTGATTGAAGTCCTCTAAGCCTGCTGCTTTTAGGCAAAGATGATCTAATAAACGGGAATCTGTCTCTCCAAACCCTCAATTTCAATGTTCACCTGCTTTGATTTTAGAAGACATTGCTTGTTTTGTTTTCAATGTTTTGTTGTAAATAAATGCAACATACCTAGAAACAAAATAATAATTTGTATCATTCCCCATGGCTATTTTCTGAGAATATAGAAAGTATTTCTTTTCTCCACATTTTGCTCTTTCCTGTTGATGGTCTTTTCATTCAGGCCTTTTATGATCGATCTCTTATGCCACCAAATTGAAGAGAGTGTCTTGTCACACCTACCTCATTACTCATTCTTTAACTTTTGTTAAGCCTCTTAAAAGTAGCAATGGATTCTGGGCACCTGGGTGGCTCAGTAGGTTAAAGACTGTGCCTTTGGCACAAGTATGATCTCAGGATCCTGGTATCAAACTCTGCATCGGGCTCTCTGTTCAGCAGGGAGCCTGCTTCCCCGTCTCTCTCTGCCTGCCTCTCTGCCCACTTTTGATTTCTCTCTCTGTCAAATAAATAAATAAAATCTTTTTTAAAAAAGTAGCAATGGATTCAACATGGATATGGAAGAAAAAATAAAATTACTATGTAATATATAAGAAAAAAAGATCTCTTAGAAAGAGTAAGAAAGGGGTGCCTGGGTGGCTCAGTGGGTTGGAGCCTCTGCCTTTGGCTCAGGTCGTGGTCTCAGGGTCCTGGGATCGAGCCCCGTGTGGGGCTCTCTGCTCAGCAAGGAGCTTGCTTCCCCTTCTCTCTCTGCCTGCCTCTCTGCCTGCTTGTGATCTCTCTCTCGCTCTCTCTCTGTCGAATAAATAAATAAATAAATAGATAAATAAATAAATAAATAAGAAAGATCTCCTGCATACAAAATTGGGAAATCCTATGTTTTTCGGTTTTCCTTCTGAGAAGTGGACAGTCATGTAAGGAAATGTAAAAGACTGTATATCCAAACAAAACTCTGATGTGATAGAAAGATCTTTATATTGTAAAATACTGAATTTGGCTGAGATGCAAAATACTCTGCCTTCTCTTTCCAACCTAAACAATCTTCTCTTTTTGACCCATAGAGACCATGCATGAGAATAAAGTGGTATCCCATGATTACATCATTACAAGGGAATTTATAAATATTATATAAATTTATATTATAAATACCTTATATTATATAAATATATAACATGAATACATATTATATATATAAATCCAAAACAAAAACAAATGATGTTGAAGAGAGAATGAACAGAGAATAGAAGCACCAACTCATAGGCAGAGGTAACTGAAAATAGGCATGATGTAACACCCAAATCACGAAGTTATGCAAGTTATGGAAATAGAATGATGTCCATGCTGTGGAATAGTGATCAAATCAATTTTATTGAGATTTTATTTAGCAGCTAACATCTGGGTTAAAATGTGAAATTAAAAGGTTATTTATATTCTATCAATATTCCCAAATGCATTTCAGGTTAAATCCATACCACTACTGAGTCAGAATTGGACTCTTACCTGAGCTGCCAAAAGAATAAAGAATGATTTCAAGGAATACAGTACTATTGTTCTGGGGGGGTCTGCTTTTGGAATAGTACTACAAAGTTAGGATCATGTGGAAAATGCTCAAAGATCAAGTGTTGGCCTTTCAGGGGATATGTTGGGATTGGATTATGCAAACAAACAGATGAGCAAACAACAACAAACATGTAGCATTCTGTGATATGATTTAAGTGATTCACCTCCATAAATATTCTTATAAAGTACCAAGGGAGAAAGAAATCTGGATATGTAATAACAATGAATCAAATAGAATAGGGAAGAGCTACTAAGAACTATAATATGTCCTTGATAGTCATAAAAGAATACTGAGATAAATCATGAGGCATTGCATGAAATAAATGGGAAGATAAATTGCAAAGTTTAATAGCATTCTGCTCAAAAGTCACAATAACTTGACAAGGAATATTGAAATGTAAACAGGAAAATGAATAAAAAAAACCTAGCTATGATGCTCTTGAAAAATAAATTAAGAATAGTGTAGTTTATACTGGTTTTAAAATGTATAAAGTTATGGAGTCATAATAATTCAAAGCATTAGATTCAAGTTAGTGTAACAACCAGTATTATCTTGTGAAACTGAAAACACATATACTCAGAAAATTCCATTCCTATGTATGGTTTTTAAACACTTTTAAAAATGTGCATGAAGAGACATACATATCATTGATTGACAGAGTAAAAAAACAAAAATAAAACAGACACACAAACCATTTGTTCATAAACTGGATATGGGTAAAAAATTGGGGACTGTTTCAACAGTGGAGTTTTATACATTCTTAAGGGAAAGGTAAATACGACACCCATGAATCTTAGAAACACAAAGCTGCGTGAAAAACACGATATATAACACTAAGTTGTTTTATTTTTATTTTTTTAAAGATTTTATTTATTTATTTGAGAGGGAGAGAGACAACATGAGAGGGGAGAAGGTCAGATGGAGAAGCAGACTCCGCATGGAGCTGGCAGCCAGATGTGGGACTCAATCGGAGACTGTGGGATCATGACCTGAGCTATAGCAATCGCTTAACCAACTGAGCCACCCAGGTGCCCCTGTTTTTTTAATTTTTAAAAATATATTTAGAATTACATAAACAGATGACAATTCAGTTTAAAAAAGGTTGCCAAAGAATAAATAATAATAATTTAAAGCATAAGGTTAGTGGAACGGGATTTGAGAAAGGGACACAAGTAACTTTGACTTTTGACTATTTTTTTGTTTTTATTCATTTTACTTGGTAATTTATGGCTTATTGTTGTGTTATATATATTACATTACATGTATAAAATATTACAAAATAAAAAAATACAAGTAAATAATAAAGCTGAAATGCCTTAAAGGACATAGAGGATGTGGAAATTAAAAAAATATCAAAGTCCCACTAGAAGAATTAAGAACAGTGATAGACAAAACTGATGAGTGTACTATATGCTGAGAATCTGAGTCACAGCATTCTCTAAGAAGCTGGAGGAAAAGGCGAAGGCGACGTGAAGGGTAAGAGAAAGGTTGTGAAAAAGAGAACAAACTAATTCTCCTCATAACTATATAAAAGAAAATTCATAGTGAGAGGAAGAAAAAATGATGTGAAGGAATCATTGTAATAATAAATCAAAATAATAATAATAAATCCTCAGAGTTATCTATGGCTAGAGGGATGAAAGTTCAGAAATTAAATGCAAAAATAAAATGAAATAATAAAATAGAAATTAACAAATAAAAAATTAAAAGTAAAAAATACTCCATAGAGAAAAGGAAACTTGTCTCAAATGTATGGATAATTGGATTGGCACCAGCATTTTTTTTTTTTTTTTATGACCAGATGATAAAACATGGTAAGTCAACCTTCTCCAGGAAATTTTTTTTTACAAAGAATTCTACATCAAGGAAACCAAGTATTCAAGTCCAAAGGTAAAATATATTTTCATCAGGCAAGAATTCAGATGTTTACCATGTACTCTGAATTATCCACAATTATTTTGTAACGAAAATTTTAAAAAGATTCAAGAAAGAGAGGATGTGGAATATTTTTCAAATGATATTTTCACATCATGAAATACTTTTAATTTGTAATATTAAAATTTTACATTATATATCATACTAAAAATATATATTTTTAGCAGGTACCTCAAATATTATATTAAATACAATAATATTCATTTCCAATTTTACTCTTAATAATTTAGTTATCAAAAGAAAGATGTCTATTCTGATTAATAGTATTTAATAGCTCTAAAGAAAAACATTATGGTTGGAAATAAAAGACTAGAAATCTCTCCACTACATTCAACAGGAAATTAAAATCTTAGCCAAGGAAAAGGAAAAACTACGTATACTATATCATTATTGTAAATTGTATTAATCATTTGTAGGATTTTTTGGGGGGAGATAATACAGTTATTTACCTTGAAAACCTAAGATGATGTTAAATTATGAAAATTAAAAAGATGATACATGTAATGTATTATTTGTGTAGAAAATCAACATACAATAATAAAAATTAATAACAATATATGATGTTTATTGTGAGAACAACTATTAAAAACTTAGAAATGAAACATATTGGATTTATAAATAATTATAAATTTTAATCAAATAAGAGTTCCTTATAAATTAAGAGACAGATCGCAGCATTTAAATGGCACTATTTCTTAAGTAATTTAAAATATAATAAAATCCCAATCAAAGACAACTTTTCTGAAATATATGGACCAGGGGTGCCTGGGTGGCTCAGTGGGTTGGGCCTCTGCCTTCAACTCAGATCATGATCTCAGGGTCCTGGGATCTAGCCCCGCTTCGGGCTCTCTGCTCAGTGGGGAGCCTGCTTCTCCCTCTCTCTTGCCTGCCTCTCTGCCTACTTGTGATCTCTTTCTCTTTGTCTAATAAATAAATAAAATCTAAAATAATATAAAATAAAATAAAATAAAATAAAATAAAATAAAATAAAATAAAATAAATAAAATAAAAATAAAATAAAATAAAATATATGGACCATGCATTGGAACATAGCAATCTCATTCAAATGTTCATCAGTAAAGGAAAATATAGCAGAATAGCTGATAACTTTTTGAATGGGGAAATAATGACAGGTTAGTTGTCACGCTAAAGTATAATTGACAGTAACAAAAAATGTATTATGGATATAAGGACAAATGAATTATCAAATACAACTGACTTGAAATGTAGCAGCAAAAACAAAAACAAAAAACCTGACCGCAGATATTAATATATAGTTACATATTTCATATATGCTATAAATGCAACCTATGCATATACAAGAGTGGCACTGTATATGACTAAGTTGAAGTTTTACTGAAGTGTGGAAAGGATAAGGGTTTTAATACACGGATTAAAGATAATTGGCTAATTATTAGAGAAAAATCAAATTAGTTACTAATGTATATCAAGTATAAAAATACTTTTCAGATTTAAAATAAAAATAAAATGTAAAAGGCAAATTTGAAGAGAAAATGGAAGAGAATATTTCTATAATCTTAAGATGGTAGAAATCATTTAGATTAGTGTTGTACAATGAAACTTTCTGCAGTTATTTAAATGTACTATGTGACTATCCTTTGGGAAATCTCTCACTCTCACACCAAATCTCCAATCTCCATCCATCTACATATATATCCTCTGCTTTCAGCCCTGTTACTACAGATCTGTGCCCTGTTCCTGTCAATGGCATCTGCTTTGGTCTGGAACCCATCTATTTTTGCCTTCTCCACATATGCCCTTTGATTATTCTCTTTCATGCATCTTTGATTTCTTCTCCTCCATGCCATAATTTCCATCAGTATATAAATATGTACTATTATCTCCAATTAAGATAAAAATATCTTCTGGCCTCACTCTCCCCTTAGCTATATTCCCATTTTTTTTCCATTCCCTTTCCCAGCTAAAATTATTTGAGTAGTTGTTCATATTCAGTATCATCTGTTCTCACCCACACCATTGCAATTGTTTTCAGTGGCAGGGACTGAATTTTCCCCTGTTCCTTCCTATTCCCACCCTGTCCCGGTCATATGTTCAAGCTCTAACCTCAACGTGATGATATTTAGACATAGGCCTTTGGGAGATAATTTGGTTTAGATGAGGTCATGACTGTGGAGCCCTCATAAAGGGATTAGTACCTTATAAGAAGAGAGTAATCAGTTTGCTTTCTACTCTCCCAGCCATGTGGGGACACAGCCAGAAGAGCACCATCTACAAGCCAGAGAGAGACCTCTCACCAGAACCTGACCATGCTGACGCCTTGATCTTGGGCACGAAAATTATAAGAAACAAACTTCTGTTGGATAAGCCATCCAGTCTACCGTATTTTGTTACGGCAGCTCAAAACCTACTAGCTTCCCTTTTTGGACTTTTGATTCTCTACTACCTTTTCTTTGTTTAGCAACCAGGGTGATAATTTAAATGCTTATATATTTGCTCTGTCTAAAACCTTCCAAACGCTTTCGTACTCTTAGAATAAAATCCCAACTCTTTTTCTGATCTCATTCATATTAGCCTGTCTGATCTCATGTTATATTATTCTCCTACTCTTCTACTATGTTTCAACCATACTGGCCTTCTAATCATACTCTTAACATGAATACTATCTCAATATTAGGAACTTCAGATAGAAAATATTCTACCTATTCTTTGCTTCACTGGCTCCTTCTTACTCATCTTAGAATCCCACCAGTTTCAATTAGCCACTATCTCACTCTACACTGTACCACTTCAATTATCTTTTTGTACATGATATATATTATTTGTAATATGATATATATTTCTTATTCTTCTATGAATATTATATTCTCATATATACATGCTATATATTTCTTATTCTTATGCATTGCTCTTCAGTCCCTAAAATAAACTCCATTCTATTTTATTCAACAATCTTTTTCAGTGACTTCTATAATAAGAAATAAATATTCACTAAAACAAATTTTTTATAGAAACTAAATATAATGTTAATATTCACTGTTGCAGTCATATCTGATAATATTTTTTCAGACTGAAAAATTGGTGTTATCTAACAAGATTTAGAATGAAAATGCCCTGGAACTACTAATTCTATTTCTTTCTGTCTACTTATTGAAATCTAACCCTCAGTTATAGCCTCATAATGAATATATTATTAGTAATATTTTTATTTTATTTTACTTTATTTTAGTATTTATGCATTTATTGTGAGGCCACCCCTGTTTTTATTTCATAAGAGCTTTTTAATGGCCCACAGAAGCTCAAACTTCAAGATAAGTGAGTGCAGCTTGGCCCCATGGCCTTCATGTCCTCTAGCTCAGTCGTACCCCAGGAGAAAGTCAGGAGGACTGAAGGCACCAGCGCACACTCATTAAAGGCCAGGTTCTCATCCTGTGACAATTTCTGCCCTTCTGAAACCAGCAGCAGGAAAGGCAGCCAGTCATTTTGTGGGGACCAAGGAAGAACCTGTACAGTACCGACTCCACCTATTCCCAGGCATAGGAGCCCCCTTAGAGCAGGCAGCCTTCGATGAAGCTGTTATACAGCAGCTTGTAGGTGTATTTTCAGACATATCTTGTCATCTTCCTTCTTCCTCCTGGTTTTGGGCAGCACCATGCAGCTCCACTACCTCAGAGCTAAGCCTCTGCTCCTGTTAGACCAACTCCAATATGAGGTGGAAGGGATCCCCTCCCCGGGGGCAGAAGGAAATGGGAGGTGAGATGAGGGCTGAACACCCAGAAACGGGGGTTCAATTTGGCTGGCTCTGTCTCCCCGTCCAGCAGCTGCTCCTTGACCCTCTCCAGGCTCTGGGGCTGGGTCAGTGTGACTTGGCTCAGACAAGAGAACTCTGAGGTGCCCTCCTAATTGGGAAGCACTGTCTTCTGGAAACCGATGGCCTCAAAAAACTCATGGGTCCCTCTCAGGCAGTTATCACACTCCTGGAAAACCTTGCTCTGCAGCTTGCTCTTTCGGTACCTCTCCTCCTTGAGATGAAGATAGACATTGTCCAGGTACTTAGCAATAATGCCCACATGCAGCTTCACCCTGTCCCACCTTCACCCTGTTAAATGTGTAGATCGTCATGTTGGAAGCAGCCATCGGGTTGGTGGAAAAGTGTGAAAGAATGGCCTCTTTGGCCTGGGCACCCCGCTGGTCCTTTCTCGGGCTGGCCTCTGTGAGTGCGCAGGTGAAGGCGACTCCAGGTCCCGCCGGATGGGTGGAAACTTACTTTTTGGATTCAGACACCTGGGGTTTCTGGGCTGCCACTGATGGATGCTCCAGCTCTCAGTTCCGTCCCCCACTGGGTCCTGAATAGAGTACCTCCATGTGTGGGACCTCGAGCTCTGTGCTGCTTCCGCTAGAGTTGGCCTGGACAATTTCCATCTGAGTCTTATCGATAGGTCCCTGACAGATGACCAAATGACAAATGTGTGCTAATAATAAATTCACTGTAGCATTTGTAACTGTGAAACTAAAAATTCAGCAAAAATAGAATGATTCACCATAGACTACATGTGTCCTATTGCATAAAATGTCAAACATACTATACTGCTGATCATGAGACATACCATTATTTATACCACACCAATGGGGAAAGAAACCTGAGGGGATTAAAATTATGTAAGAGTATTTATTATAGGCCATATGTGAACATGAAAAAACTACATCTTTTTTTTTTTTTTAAAGATTTTATTTATTTATTTATTAGGAAAGAGAGACAGTGAGAGAGAGAAGGTCAGAGTGAGAAGCGGACTCCCCATGGAGCTGGGAGTCCGATGTGGGACTCGATCCCGGGACTCCGGGATCATGACCTGGGCCGAAGGCAGTCGCTCAACCAACTGCGCCACCCAGGGGCCCTGAAAAAACTACATCTTAGAAACAAATATAGTTTACCAGGGGGTGGTGGTTTAAAATAATGAAATATTTCATCATATATATTGCAATACTTTTTTTTTTTTTTTTGGTCAGAGAGAGAGAGAGAACACAGGAGCAGGGGGTAGGGGCAGAGAGAGAAGCAGGCTCCCCTCTGAACAGGGAGCTTGATGCAGGGCTTGAGCCCAGGACCTTGTCATCATGACTGAGGCAAAGGCAGATGTTTAACCAACTGAGCCACCTAGGCATTCCTATACTCCAAGAGTTCTAAAATAGTTGGGAGTGTGTGTTTGTGCATATCTGTATACACATACACGTAACAGGTGGTGTGCTGGCAAAAGTTTGAAAACTAGCTTTTCCCCTACAGTGAATATCCCCCAAGCCCATATTCATAGTATTTACCAATTTCATAGTGTAAATATTCCCACTAGGCTCATATGAAGCCACTAACATGATGAGACTTAGTGTGGATTTAGGAAAAATTGCTTTTATAAACCAGTATGAGCCAGCTCCACATACTATACAGCTATAGATAGAGTGCATGGTTTTTCTTTCTAATTTTCTATGTGTCTGTGTATTTGTCTATCTCTCCACATGCATTAATTAACATGCATATTTATAAATGTGTGTGTATATATATGCATCTGTATATTTTTAAAAAGGTTTATGTAGTTATAGAGGTTGGTATACATTTGGAGTTGTTTTCTTCAGAGATCTCTGTTTAATAAGCACAATGCACTAGCCAATGTCTCCTTTTCATCCATGAAATATATTGACCGTGGTTGCCCAAGGCAGACTAAAAATTAGCGATTAGTAGGTTACTCTCCAATATGGTCATGAACTTCTCCTTCCACCAAGAGAGTTGTGTGCTTAACAACATCTGTTATATTTTTCCCAAGTCTGTTTAGGCTGGTGGCACATTTTCTTATAAATGCTACATTTATTTAACAATCACAAACACCTATAAAATGTAAATGAAAAAGAAAGAGCATTGTTATATCTGTGAAAACAAATTAAGTAATTTTATATAACCTAATAATGTCAACTTAAAAAAAAATGATTGATGTCATTTGGAGAGGACAAGAAAATTATAAAATATTGGGCAATGTGTATTTAAAAAATTTATGAACATTCTGCATTCAAATTATTTTTTAAGTGTTATTAAGTACATTCTTTAAATCAAAATTTTAAGTCAAAGAAAGTATGCTTTATGTAAGAAAGTAATAATGTTAAGAATATAGTAATGATCTGGAAAAAAAAATACCTTGACTATATGTGATGGCTATATACGTGTCAACTTTGCCGGGCTGAATTCGGTTTCCCAGAATTCTCCTTCTCGTATATTTCTGCTTAAAGTAGGCCACAAGAAAGATTTTTGAGCTAGGTGTAGAGGGTTGCCGGAAAGCAGCAGCCATCTTGCTTTTTTATGTTCCAAAGGTCAGTTCAGGGTCACTGGGCACTTTTGTAGCTCACTCACACTGTCAGTCATTTGATGACTTACCTTGTTGGCATGCAGCTCCAGCGTATGACTATTTGACCTTCTCCAATCCTTCAGACCGATTCCTGGGTCAAGTGTGTGTTTAGCTCTGAGAAGGATGTCAACTTCTCCTATAGAACATCCACATTAAGTTAGTAAGAACTGATATCGGGTCAATTCCTTATGTGGGTTTCTACATTTGCTTGTGGGGTTCCAGTAGTTCTTGTTCTCCCCTACTACATATTCATCTTCCCTTTCCAACAGCCTGTCCTGCAGAAATCAAACCCCAGCATTAGACATGAAGGTGACACATACACTGTTTCAAAATTTAACGTGTAACTTAATAATGCTGTGAGTTCAACTTGATTCATTTGCCTGTGATTCTTACTACAGCTATTATTTTTCTATTTAACTAAAAGCCACTGGTAATTATGGTGCCAGATAACAGGACTATTTACTCTATAAACTCAATAATGGTCCTGACAAATTGAGAAAAATCACCATTACAAAGCTGAAAAGTATACCAGGGAAAACTTTTATAATATCAATTTGGCAGTCTACATCTTATCTTCAGTCAAAGGAAAAAAAAAATCATACCCTATAATCTAACAAACACATTTCTATTATTTAGCCTAAAAAATAGTTTTGCCCCTAAAGATGTGTAAACTAGGATGCTTATATAACTTTCAAATTAAAATAATAGAAGCATCCATATTTCTGATAAAATAGAATAGTTAAGTAAATTAGGATAAATCTATATGATGAAAAACTTATAAATTATTAAAAGAAGTATCTCAGCTGCAGAAAAATATCAATGTAAGAAAATATCAATGATATAATTTAATATTTTAAATATCACTGTTATAATTGATCATTTAAAGTGGGATATGAAATCGAATAAGTAATAATTTATGTAAGTATATTTGTGTATTTCTGGTTTAAAGTTGTGAGTGAATGAAAGGCTAAAAGAAAATATTTTTGGGTGCCTGGGTGGCTCAGTGGGTTAGAGCCTCTGCCTTCGGCTCAGGTCATGATCTCAGGGTCCTGGGATCAAGCCCCGCACGGGGCTCTCTGCTCAGCAGGGAGCCTACTTCCTCCTCTCTCTCTGCCTGCCTCTCTGACTACTTGTGATCTCTCTCTCTCTCTGTCAAATAAATAAACTCTTAAAAAAAATATTTCATAATGTTAAGAGAATTTCATTTCTGAATGGAAAGATAAAGGATACTGTTACATTTAAATTCTTCATTTTCCAAATTCTCTGTCTTTTGCTTTCATAATGATAAAACGTATTTATATTCCAAAAAGTACATATTATTAGGATTAGAAAGCTACAACATAGAGAAACTTTTTTTATCTTTTTATAATAAATATCATTTATGACACAAATTATTTTTTTACTATATCTCATAGTCCCAGAATATATCGTGAAATGTGGATATTTTAGCATCTAGGCGGCCTCATTAATTTTTTAATACTAACAACTATTGTCCTAGGACTCTGCTTCTTTGTATAGTCACAGAGCAGATAAAATATTTCAGAACTATAATCTACATATTTTCTAAACTCTGGGATTGGTCATCGTCCATAACACTTTGATGCATCTTTCTAATCTATAATCATCTTTGCCAACCAATAAAATTTATGCCTCATGTTATACTGTATAAATGAAGTGTACTTTCTTTTTTCTTTATTATGCACTATAATGGCTAGACCATGTACCTTAAACTTTGAACACCCACACTTCAAAATCAGTCGCCAATCATATTCTTTCTTTTTCTTACGCCCCAGATCCAAATAGATCAGGTAAATCTATCATTTCCTTAGAATCTGCTGAGCTTTTGTGGTTTTATGTATTTTCTTATTTGGAATAGGTCCCATAATTCATCACTCCAATTTCTGTTTGGCAATATCCAGAAACATCTTGTCCCTATTCTTGAGTCAAGTAAAGGATCTTTTTTCTCTGAAGCTACATGTAAACCATTCATCTCCAAAGTCTCCATTCTATAGAGATCATCAACAAAATATATTCTCAAACTCTATCCCCAAATTAAAAATTACATATTCTTTATCTTAGGAAAAAAATACCACTTCTCATAACCAAGATTAATCCAAATACCCATACTGTTGCTTTTCCTACAAACTCTCATCTATACAAATATGCTATTTATTCTCCATCTCTTTCTCTACCAGTAACTTATCTATTATGCCAAAATTTAACAACTTACAACAGTACATATTATTATTTATTATTATTTCAGTTTTCGTGGCTCAGAAATCCAGTGTGACTTGTCCAGGTGCCTCTTGCTCAGATTCTCACAAAATGTAACAGCGCAGCTTGAGGAAAGCCGTGGTTGTGTCAGGCCAGACTGAGGGAGGTTGACCTTCTCAGGTCCTTTGCCTTCTAAGAGCTTATTCTGCTCTTAGAACCTCTTTTTGACTCCAGATCTTTGGGGGGCTTAAATGACTCTTTTCACTTCAATTTGGTAATGTTCCTGCATATATAAGTGTTAAAGAGACTTTGTGTGTCTTTCATACATCTTTGTGGGGTTCTTTCCATCAGAGAAAAAACACACCAACAAATCTCTTAGATACAAGCCAATCTATACCTTTGGCTCCTATTGAGAAGGCTCAGCGGCAACCCCTTACACTTCATAGTGATTCTGTTGTTTGATTGAGAGGGCCTGGGTAACACACTCTCAATCTTTTTAAAGGGCCTTTTATGTGACTGAACAGTACTCTGAGGCACACCTTTGATCTTTCTGTGGTCTTAATACAAGATTTCAGTCACACCTTCACTGCAGCTTCAAACCATATTTTCCTGGTAGTGCCCTGGATTTAATCTTTGCAGAAGTCTTTTCTCAATTTTAGCACTTGGATTTGTTTTTTTCCCAAAACCATCAATCCTGAAATCTTCCATGAGTTCTGTTCTCAAATTATTTCTTCCCTCTCACACTTTACTTTAAATAGCAAAAACAAACTAGCCAGCACTCTCAACACTGCTTTGAAATCTACATAGGTAGATCATGTAGACAGCTAGTCACATGTTCAGCTTTCTGCGTAACTGCAGAAGACAATGTTTATCAAATTTCTCCTACTACATCGTAACGATTACCTTTCCTTCAGCTTTCAGTAGTAGTTTCCCCACTCATCCACAAGCTCCCTAAAAGTCCTGCATTCCATGAAGTGTGTTCAGTGCACTTATAAGCATTTATGATCACTTTCCTTAATATTCACTATCTGGTTCCAATCGTCTTCTGCATAAACGTTAAGGGAATATCCCAATTCTAGGTACCAAAATCTGTATTACCTATATCTATTAAAACGATTATCCTTTAATAATTATCTATTGCTGGGGGTGCCTGGGTTGGTCAGTTGGTTAAGCGGCTGCCTTTGGCTCAGGTCATGATCCTGGAATCAAGCCCCACATCAGGCTCCCTGCTCAGCAAAGAGCCTGCTTCTCCCTCTCCTTCTATCTGCTACTCCCCTTGCTTGTGCTCTCTCTCTCTCTCTCTCTGTTTCTCTATCAAATAAATAAATAAAATCTTAAAAATAATTTCTATTGCAGCTTAAAAATTACCCCCAATCTTACTGGCTTAAAAGGAAAAAAAAATCACTGGTTACCTGATAGCTTCTGGTGGTCAGGAATTTGGGTGCAGCCTGAATGTTTCTGTGTCTGGTCTCTCAAGATTCTGCAGTTAAGCTATTGGTTAGGGCCGCAGGCATCTCAAGGATTCTCTGGGCTATATTCTGCTTCCAAGCCAAATCACTTGACTAGCAACTTACAAAATGGCAGATGGGTTGCCTAAAATGGAAACCACAGTCTTTTTGTAATATAATCTCATAAATTGACAACTGATGCCTTCAGCGAAATTTTACTCATTAAGCCATTTTTTTAATTATTTCTTAAAGATTTTATTTATTTATTTATTTGACAGAGAGATAGAGAGCACAAATAGGTAGAGCGGCAGGGAGAGGGAGAGGAAGAAGCAGCCTCTCTGCTGAACAGGGAGTCAGATGCGGGACTTGATCCCAGGAGCCTGGGACCATGACCCGAGCTGAAGGCAGCTGCTTAATCGATGGAGCCACCTATTCTCCCCTAAAAATCATTCAATAAAGCCCGCTCACACTCAAGAAGAGAGCATTATACCAGGGTAGAAATCCTTGGGGGCCATTTTACAGATTTCCTACTATACCTAACAACCATCTTATCTCTCTTTTGAAACACAGAGAAATTTCTTTATTCTCTTCTTCACCTGCCAGTCACTCAACCTGATGCAATGTGTTCTTTGGCTTTATTATTTTACTCAAACTACACTGTGGACCAATAACTCTCTGATTGTCATAGCCAGGGGATTTTTATTAGATTGTGTTTTAGTGAAATTATTAATCTTACTAACATTCTCTTTCATTCTCCTTGGAATGAATTATATGATACTATTGTAATCTCAATTTCCTTTTAGAGACTTCCTCTTTTTTTGTAAAGATTTTGTTCACTTATTTGACAGAGACAAAGAGATCACAAACAGGCAGAGAGGTAGGCAGAGAGAGAGGGGGAAGCAGGCCCTCTGCTGAGCAGAGAGCCCGATGTGGGGCTCGATCCCAAGACCCTGAGATCATGACCTGAGCCAAAGCCAAAATCTTTAACCCATTGAGCCACCCAGGCTACCCTAGAGACTTTCTACTTAACTTCTTGCATTATCCCTTCATCTAATTTCTCTTTGAACATTAAAGTACCCAACCTATTGTAGAACTATTAAATCTACTAAAGTACCAATCTATTTCCTTTTTCTATATATTTTCTTCAAAAAATTTTAGTTCTTTCCATGGGTATCGCTCCTGATGTTCCTCAAATTTATATTCCCATTCTATGCTTTCTATTGATATTTATATTTATAGTTCTGATTTCGGCACCTACCTTGTGATCTCTCTACCCTGGTGTGATATAAGTAGCTCAAATTTAACATGTTCTAAAAAATTCATTTATTTATTATTTGTTTACTTGAGAACGAGAGAACAGGGGGAGGGGCAGAGAGAGAGAGAGAGAATCCCAAGCAAACTCCCTTCTGAGTTCAGAGCCAGATGTGGACTCTATCTCAGGAATCTGAGATCATGACCTGAGCCAAAATCAAGAGTCAGATGCTTAACTGACTGAGCCACTCATGTGCCCCAAAATGTAACATATTCTAAAGCATATATGTGATTTTGGACTCCCTAGATAGTGTGTTAAATATGGATTTTGATGCAACAAGTTTTTAGGGAGTTTGAAATTGGGCACTTCTCACAAACTCCCAGGTTATGCCAAAGCTACTGGTCCTTAGAACTTTTTCTGAGAAATAAGATTCTAAATTATACTTACTTCTTAACCTTAATAAGAATTTTCCTTATGGTGGCTCAGTGAGTTAAGCCTCTGCCTTTGGCTCAGGTCATGATCTCAGGGTCCTGGGATGGAGCCCCACACCAGGCTCTCTGCTCAGCAGGGAGCCTGCTTCCTTCTCTTTCTCTGCCTGCCTCTCTGCCTACCTGTGATCTCTCTCTGTGTCAAATAAATAAATAAAATCTTTAAAAAAATAAAAAGAGTTTTCCTTTTGAAAATACTTAATCATTTAGTAAAAGCATATATATATATATATATATATATATATATATATATATATATATATATATATATCTCCAAACCACCAATATCTGGTGATTACACGAGAGGTTGTTTGTTGTTTTGTTTTGTTTTTTAATCTATTTCTTGAGAAAGAGAGTTAGTGAGAGAGAAAGAGAGAGCACAAGCCAGGGGAGAGGCAGGGGGAGAGGGAGAAGCAGGCTCCCCACTGAGCAGGAAGCCTGATGTGGAGTGCAATCTCAGGGCACTGGGATCATGACCTGAGCAGAAGGCATATGCTTAATTGACTGAGCCACCAAGTGCTCCAGGTTTCGTTTCTTTTTTATTTATTTATTTATTTATTTATTTATTTATTTATTTATTTATTTATTCTAATGCATTCTCTAACTTTTCATAAAATTATGTACATCTAATTTCTATAAATTAATTGATCTGGTCTCTGATTTCCATTCATAGCTATTAATTCTATAGTACCTACACTAAAACTTAATCTGGATTATTACAGAAAACTCTTAATCTGTCTATCTACTTTCTTCAAACCCATCCTCCATCTTGCTGCAAGAATAATATAAGCAATTATGTGAGTATTCTTAGCCTTCAAGATAAATCTCAAAGTGAAACTTTAAATATAACATATTTCATGATCTATACTTTGCCTACCTCCCATGTTACTCTTTCCAGAAATTTATTTGCCATAATCAGTCTTAATTTTCAGAATTTTTCTACCCAATGGTACACTTACTAGATGTAAATCCCCTGAAAAATGACTATCAATTCCACAAGGTCAAGAGCTCTGACATTTTTGGCTCTTTAATCACATTTTCACTTTTCTCATGCATGCATAATAAATATATATCCTATAAATACCTGTGTAACCAAACATTTAAGACAGAGGTTTTATGTTTACTATTTAAGATAAAATTGTATATCTTCGGTTTCTAATTATTGATGATATTAATTATTGATGATATTATCTATCTATACATATATTTTCTTCCTAATGCTTTTGCTTTGATCGTATCAAAGTGTCTTTATTTTTTCTTTACTTTAGGGATATATTATGTTATGGTGTATAATTGTTTGGCCACCTGCTGCAACAGTGTCTCACATTATAAAGATATTTGGTCATTAGTCCATACAGTTATTTCACGCATGAGAATTATCATTTTTAATTTGGCAGCAGTGAACTAACACCACAGCATGTGTTGAAAACTACCACCTCCAAAGAGCAATAAAGAGAGTTGACTAAGTTGATTAAGACAATAAAACTATCAGAACTGCTTCAGGGCTAACAAAAATGCTTACATCAACTCATACTGCTTATAATTGCTAGTATTTTTTTTGTATTTTTCTTAATGACAATAATACAAGCTACTAATTCAGGTTGTAAATTAAAATGTACATAAAATGATAATGTAGTTAATAAATTTAAGAAATCACCCATTGAAACTTTAATTATCAAGATATTTCAATGTAAAGTGCACCATGATAAGATACTAAGCTAAATATATTCAAGTAACAGGCATTCAGTCTTCATATTCAGAATACCACAACTATTAGGGATGAAAATGTAAATGAACTGAAAATGTAATTGGTAAAAAAAATATAGAAGTTACAAAAGTAAATTTTGCCTGTTTGCTTTAAGAACTGTTATCTGAAATTATAATTTCTTTTGGTAACATTTCAGAGTACAGAGAAAATAGGAAATTCGTTAGTTATCTGGTGAATATAGGTTATATAAACAGTTAAACTACTCAGTTCAAGGAGGAAACCTGGAATTTTTCATTAAAATTGTGTTTTAACAGTTAATGAATTCCCTTTCTTGATTTATTATATAGTATATATTATATAATATATAATCATATATAATAATGTGATAATATGTATAATACATATACTTTGCTTTTTGTGGTTTTTCGTGGTAAACAATGTTAATACAGCATACACAAAGTTTAGAAGTTCAACAAATAAAAAAATAAAAATAAATAAATAAATAAAAGAAGTTTAACAAATAACTCACTATAACAATTGGATGAAATATTTTGCTCCATGTACAAACTTAGGAATTCATTAATTTTTGGGGGGGTCGGATCCTTCTTTGTAAACTGAAATAAATATATAATCAACATAACACCAACAATACCAAAATTAAAAGAAGCTACCAGGATATATTTTATGGGAGTTTTCAGTAAAAACAATAATTTTATTGAATAGAAATGTGACACATTTTGCAAAAGAACTAATATGAGAATAACTCATTTTGCTTTATTTGGTATTCATTCTGAAGCAGTTCTCAAGACTGACTATATTAGGATCACCTGAGAGATTTTGTCTCCCTACTTTTTAGCTTTATTGACAAGTAGGAATTACTTACATTTTAGGTGTATAGTCTGATGTTTTAATATATATATCTTGTGAAAGGAACACAACAATCAAGCTAATTAACATAATCATTGTGTCACATACTTCTTTTTATTCTTTTTTTTTTCCCTTGTGGTGAGAACACTTGAGATCTACTCTCTTAATAAATTTCAAATATGCAGTACAATATTGTTACTATAGTCACTATGCTGTACATTGGATCCTCAGGACTTACCCATCTTGCATAACTGAAACTTTCCATCCTTTTACCTCATGTATTCAGACCAATCAAATTGGAATCTGAAGGTGAAATCCAGACATCAGTTTTTTTTTTTTTTTTGGATACTTACCAGATGATGCTAATGAACACCAAGCTATCAGGAAATTTTCTGTATAGGCTCTTCACTTTTTAAATATCCTATTGTCCCTATGTTAACAAATATTATATAAGCTTAAAATAATGTGAAATCAATTATTTAAATATGACTTTTTATATTTTCTTTGTTTTGCTTTGTTTCAAAATTTCTCTTGGTGTTTATTTTAAAAATGAATGACAAATCATATACATTTTATTGTTCAGCCCTAATACTTATAATTTACATATTTTGTTGTTTTTAACGATGGAGCAAACACTTCAAGATGATTGTATAGATTATATGACCAATCACTGATAAAATCAGATATTCTTTTACATTAAAATTTTTCACATCTTCCTTAAATTGTGAGAAGACTTTGAATTATCTGAGGCTCTGGCTAATATACTTGTCAACTCATAGAAATTTCTGCTTAACAGGGGGAAAAGCTGCTTCTGTGCACAGAGGTGAGTTTAAGTGAAAATTTAGTTTCTTTTATTTATTTGAAGTGTTAGTTTCTCCTGGGTTACTGGGAGCGAATCCAGCTGGGCCTGGGTGAATTCAAAGAGGCCTCAGTTTCTGCTGGAATTACAACAAAAGAGATAAAATAAAGCACTGTAAAACTTTCATTTTGAGAACAGGGATGTTGTAAAATATTTCTACTTTGTGCTTTTCTCCATGGTTTGGAAGTAGGTGCACAATGCTTGGTATATTCCTGGTGTTGACTTTTCTTTTTTTTAATTAGGTATAATGCAAAATTTAATAAGCTGTGGATTGCCTTAAATAGAAATTGATTTATTTTGAAAGTTTCTTTAACACAGATAAAAGAGTTAGTCCATGTTTGCTTAGACATATTCCATAATTGGGATAAAAGAATATTTTTTTAAGTTACTAATTAGAAAAAGAAGCAAACACAGCTGAAGTATAAAACATATGACTTTAAGACAGAATAAAAAAAGAATTAATACATCCAAAGGCATAAAGTGAATGCTATTTTGTAATAATTTATGGTCCCTAATGGGATAAATAAAAAGTAGTCATTGTCCTAAGACTTTTTATAGTTTAGCTGTCTCAGAAAGATAAATAAATAGACTGAGCAAATATATAGCATAATGTTAACTGATGCTAGAGAACTAGAATGTTTATTGCTCTTTGGAGTAAATTTATTTCATGGCTTAAATATATATGTAGCCATGATTGGGTTTTAGTAAGTTTCTGTGTAGATATTTGCAATTATTTGTCTAGTTAAGGACTGGCAAAAAAGCAGAAAATGGGACAGTCATGCTAATAACTTTTTTTACAATAGTAGTAATTGATATCTGTATATTTTTTTTAGTACTGACTTTTGTTATGGAGTGGATGTAGGTAGATAACAAAAATAAGTGCAGGAAACATAGGGAGATCTTAGAAACTGGATAAAATACTTGACCCATTAATTGTCCATTTTTCAGTAGAAATTTAAGTTTTATTCAAGTAAAATATCTCACATTTCATCTATAACTTGAGAAATTTGGGCAGATGTTTTTTAGTGTTTGAACTTACCAGCCTTATATTGTTGTCTTATCCCTATCACCTGGACAAAAACAAAAACAAAAACAAGCATATTATTGTCATATTTTTCAATGACTAAATACTAAATGTGTTAATTTGGCTTCATAATTCTTAGTTTTTTCCAACAAGTTAATATGATTCATGTAATTACTGTAATAAAGCTGTAACCTCAATGCTTTTCTCCTAATGATTAAAGCCCATTGGGTTGAAGACGGGATGTATAGCTTTCCTTTAAGGCCACAATGCCTTGTTCCTTGAGTGGGTATTTAGGTCGCAACAATACAGGCAGGGATACTTCACAACAATACAGGCAAACTTAAGTTTGGTTTATGTACAGGTGACTGAAGAAATCCAATTTTACTCAGCTACTGGAATGTGAAACACATTCCAGATGGATGAATCTGGAGAGCAGAGCATCTATTTCCCCAACACCTTTTTTTTTTTTTAACTTTTTACAGCACAGTCTTTTTTTCTTAATTTTTTTAAAGTACTGTAACAATTCAATCTCTCAAATACAAAATATTTTTTTTCTGGTTATGGATTCATTGCTAAAACCTTCCAGACTGACAGTGGGAGAAAAATAATTAAGCTGGAAAATTGCACAGTTGGAGGATAGCAAATATTAAAAATTTGTGATCTAGATTGTCTCATCACATATTTGAACAGCTATTTGACATTTAGAAATTTCTGGCTGCAAAAATGTTGACATAAATTTCCCCAGTCTATATAAATATCAGCCTCCTAGTTTTCCAAAGGTTTACTTTATTGAGCTTGCCTCCATTCTTGAGATTATACTGTGGAAACTTAACAACTCTCCCATCATCATTTGAAGCCTCTGTACACATTGTCAAGCTTTGTTAAGTTATAAGCTCAACCAAGCTTAATGCTACATTAAGAATCACAAAATGATGTTTATTTTTAAAGAGAATAAATTGTTTATAATTTTTTCAAGACTGATTTAAAAGTTTTTATGAAATTATTAGAGTTTACATTTTCTAAAAAAAGGAGTTTATATTTTCTAATTAGGAACAAGGGGATTTTTAAAAATTAGATGTGCATTAATTAATTCATTCGATAAATATTTATTAAGAAACTTATATACCAGGCACTTTTGTAAGTGCTGAAGATAAACAGCCTTAGCATTGTAGGTATTTTAAACACATTATTAGTTTAGAGGAATATTTGATCTAAAATAATCCATGGAACATTTACTTTGGATCTCCTGATGGGATAATTTAAAAAATGATGATTGCTGGGTCCCTGGGTCCCATCTGAGATCAAATGAATCATATTATTTACCCATGATTCCTAAGAATATGCATTTTAGTAAGTCTCCAGGTGCTTCATGGCATAAGGACATCTTTTTGTTTTGGTTCTAAGTTTATGTGGTTTTGAAATATAGGATCCTTAATTAGCTTAGGACCAGATTCAATATTAAAATGTATTTAAAAGGGTTTTTTTTTAAGTTTTTGTTTTGTTTTGTTTTAATATTTCAGTGTCAGGCTCCACAAACAAAATGCCAGCTCTAGCATTTGATCATATTTTCTTCCTTGTGTACTATTTCTTGTAAAAGGGCTCTGGGTTTCTCAGGTTTCTTCTGCAATTATTAATGGCTATGAAGTCTACAGATGAATTACTTTACTTCTAATAACCAGGCCTAGATTGATCATTTACAGTTCATTACAAAACTTTAGTCAGGTGGAGTAAGAGTTACGTATTTCATCAGATTTTGTTTTCATAACTCTTAACAATTAAAAAATCTCATCAATGAACACCTACTAAATATTTCAATGAAATTGGTATTAATCCATATAAGATACTCTTTTATAGTCCCAGAGGAAGCTGAAAGTTTTATGAGTTCTAATGTTTCTCAGTGAGATAAAATGACATTTTAAAGGAGCAGGATACAAGTGTTCCTAATAAAATGTCCCCGCCATATAGTTAAAGTTAACAATGTGCCCAGTGAGGACGCATCAGACAACATTTTCTAAGCAACTGACCGATTAAAGGAAACCCTTTCATTTTTTTAAACAATTTCATTTTTAATTACAATTGTGAGTCATGACAAAAGTATAGCCAGGGAGTAAGGTGTGTACATATGCCTTGTGTGTGTGTGTGATATTCTTCTTGAACCCTGAAAAGAATTTAAAAAATGCAGCATATTTTACTAGATCTTAAGAACCAAGAAAAAAAAAAAGGAACCAAGATATAATATTAGAGGTGTTACATTTAGAGGCATATTTCTTTGCACGAAGAAAATTCAAAATAAAGACGGAAATACACACATTTATTTCTATTGAAAATTAAATGTGTTTTAAACCTGTTAGGTAATTTAATTACAATTATTCAAAGGTGATTTATTAGAGACTTCATTCATACAGCATGAAAGGCAAGAAGACGGAAACAACTCATAAGGGCCTGCTAAGTACCATTTAGAGAGCTCAGGATGCCCCTTATATTCAATCACTGATGCCTTCAGAGACTTCGTGGTCACATAAATGTGTACTCTTGGGTTGTAACTGCTGAATGAAACACTAACACAAAAATAGCCTTTGTTTTGTTCTATAAAATAACTCATTAACTGCCCACATCCATGGCTGACTTGGTGAATAGTTAATTATTTATTTCAAATTCTTCTTTAATTATTCTCCTCTTAGTATTTCATCTCCAAGCCTTTGCATACATCCACACCCTTCAATGTATAATTAATTGGTTAAACTGTTAAAACACAGTTGTTTCCTAAAGAATCATCCTTTGCGTTGCTTAATTTAGTCCAAAAAAAAAAAAATTGACAGAACTTTTTTCACCTAGAGAAAGGTGAAAGAAAATAAAGAATAAGATTGTAAAGAAGAGGATAGGGGGGCAAGATGGCGGAGAAGTAAGAGATCCTGCAGCAACTGGTCCCCAAAAGTGAGCTGGAAATCTACCAGAACACACTGAACACCCATGAAATCACCCTGAGGAGAAAGATTTCTAACTCCGGGATCTCTCCGAGAGCAGAAGACAGCAGTGGAGAGGTAAAAGCAAAGTGGGAATGGTCGAGCTGATATTGGAGGATAAACAAAAGGGGGAGGGAGCCCCCAGAAGCTAACCAAGGACAGTAATACCCCAAAGGAAAGTGCTCGGTGGCGGGGGCCAAGCATTAACATAGAGTCTGTTAAAAACACTTAAAAAGGGCAAAAAGTTCTGAGGAGTAACTCTTGGAAGAGAGAGGTCACGGGCACCAGCGCTTGGACCCACTCTCCCAGGAAGGAGAGCCCCAAAGTGAGACTGGTGGAGGGATCCAGTCCGCGATTCCTGAACCTGCAGCTTTCCAGTCTCTGCAACATCCTGTGGGCCAGGCGCGCACCTGCAAGCGCCTTTAGAGAGTCTGAGGTGGTCCACGAGCAGCAGCTTTTCCCTGTGTGCGCCCGCCACTGCTACATTCACGGCGCACTGCAGAGACTGAGCGATCCCCGCCAGCCGCGGAGAGAAAGCGGGCAAGCGGCCTAACCTCCCGGGCACCCCTCGCGGAGCCGCAGAAAGGCAGCTGGGGTCGCATGCCACCTCGAACAGGCTGCGCTGTGAGCAGAAATTTCACAGAGGGAAGTGTGTGTTCTGAACCACACAGAGGGGAGCAGAGACTCGGGCTTCCTGTAAATTGGAGGTCTGAATGCTTCTGGGCAGATTCATTGCTTGGACTCCCTGAAAAGGTGAAAAGGCTACAAAAGGCCAAAAACCTTCAGAGAGCGAAAGACTGACAAACCGGTTTCCACAGAGCTCAGCCCCTTGACTGGGGGGCAGGGTGACTCAACCCAAGCAAGACTGACTGGAAAACAACGCGGCAGGCCCCTACCCCAGAAGACTAGCCAAAGAAGAAAAGGACTATAACCACAGGGTCCCCATAAAATTTTAAATGCCCAACGCCAGGGGTAATCAATATATTAAGCTCCTGGTAATACCCTCAAACCTGTATATTTCATAGATACAAGTTTGTTTTTGTTTTTGTTTTTGTTTTTGTTTTCTCTTTCTTATTCTATCTCTTTTTTTATTTTA
>CM052800.1:22739696-22811971 GCA_028533885.1 Nasua narica | reverse complement strand
TGAACAATCAATCTTGTAACAGTGAAAAATTAAAATAAACATATTTGGGGAGAAAAAAAAAGAAATTAAAAATAGAGCTACCTTATGACCCTGCAATTGCGTTACTGGGTATTTACCCCAAAGAAGCATATGCAGTACAAAGAAGGGCCACATGTACCCCAATGTTCATAGCCGCAATGGCCACAATCGCCAAACTGTGGAAATAACCAAAATGCCCTTCAACAGATGAGTGGATAAGGAAGATGTGGTACATCTATACAATGGAATATTATGCCTCCATCAGAAAGGATGAATATCCAACTTTTGTATCAACATGGACAGGACTAGAAGCGATTATGTGGAGTGAAATAAGTCAAGCAAACAGAGTTAATTATCTTATGGTCTCACTTACGTGTGGAGTATAAAGAAAATCATGGTGGGCATTGTGAGAAGAAAGGGAAGGGTGAATGGGAGGGCGATGAACCAGGAAAGACTGTTGACTATGAGCAACAAACTGAGGGTTTTGGAGGGGAGGGGATGGGGGCGTGGGGGAGCCTGGTGGTGGGTATTGAGAAGGGCATGTATTGCATGGAGCACTGGGTGTGGTGCATGAAAAATCAATCTTGTAACACTGAAAAAATAAAATAAACATTTTTGGGGAGAAAAAAAAGATTGTAAAGAAAACTGTATTAGGAAGTATTTGAATATTCATTGGCTTTTATACTTGGCTTAATAGTTATTGTGTATAATTTTTGTTTTTTTATTTAAAAATTTCCATGCTTCTAATTTTTTAGAGCATTGTGCTTTAAGAAAGTTATGTGTAGAGGTGCTCATTCCCAAAAGGAATGGGATGGATTCAAAGAATAGCATAAACTTTTCCTGACAATTCTTCGAGGTAAAGAGTTTCATGAGCCTGACATACAAATAATCATAGTAATAATTGCTATGGTAGTAGGAGTAGCGAACTCTTATGTAGCTCTTAGTATGGCTTAAAAAGTGATTTGCATGTTTTACATATATAAACTTACTTTTCAAAAGCAAATCTCCTAGATGGGTATTATTATTATCTCCATTTTACAGAAGGGAAAAGTAGGGCACAGAGGGGTGAGATTTCCTACACAGAGTCGCACATCTAGTAATTGGTAAAGCTTGAATTAAAATACAAGCAGTCTGGCTCCTGACTAAGATTTAAAATGTTGAATCAATCACAATTTGTCAGAAAAGAGCCTTAGGGAGAAAAAAATAAATAAAACAAAACAAAATAAAATAATTTGGATCTTGCTAAATATCAAAGACTTTGAATTCCTTTTGAATTATCAACAAAAATCACACAGTGATCTATCATTAGAAATTATTTTATGATCTGTCAGCTGGCAAGTTGATTAGGTTCTCTTTTAATTTTGGCAAAAACAAAGAATCGCAAACATCCGAGTTGCTAAAGCATTTGCTACCTAGTCATTAATCTCAATCACTTCATGAAACCGATACCAATATTTAGAACCCTCCATTGGTTTAGTACCACAGGTCATTTTTTGCTTGAAAACTATGCTTCACTGTAGGATTATGAATGGGGCAGTTGGGGAAGAGGAAGTAGGAAAATCAGCAGTCGCTGGTGTGTGTGTACTTGGACAGATCGAATTTAAGAAAGAATACTCAAGGAAGCCAAAATCTGGAAACTTATTCTGTTAAAGCTACTTCTATGTCTATGTTTACACTTTGGAAATTCTTAAACCCTGTGGGGTGGGTACAGTGCAAACAAATAGTCCCATATGAAAATTGTTTCATAGATGTTCTATTTTCAAATATGCACAAGAGAAATCTGTAATCCTGGTAACCAGAAGAGACCCAAGTGTAAATTAATTTTTGGTGTGATTTTTCCACCACGTGCCATCTATGTGTATACTTGGTTTATAGCACATATAATGCGGTAGTATAAATTTTTCTCTTCTTGCTAACCAGATCAAAGTCATCACTGCCCTTAAATTTTCTTCAAGTGTTTATGTTCACAAGATCACCTCCTCCCATTTTTAATTAATTAATTAATTAATTAATTAATATATCCTTTTAAAGATTTGAGAGAGAGAGAGCAAGCATGTGAGTGGGGTTAGACCCAGAGAGAGGATCCTTTAGCAGACTCCTTGCTCAGAGGGGTGCCTGACTCAGGGCTCTGTCCCAGGACCCTGAGATCATTACCTGAGCTGAAACTAACAGTTGGATGCTTAACCAACTGAACCACCCAGGTGCCCCACCTCCTCCCATTCTAAAGCTTCTCTACAAAATTCAATATACACTATAAGGATATTCTTACTCTTACACTGGCTTATCAGCTTAGAGCTAGGCAGCTCTTGTTTTTACTCTGTCTTTACTACCTGCCAGCTGTGAGGTCCTGTCACTCCTCTGGGCTAAGTATACTCATTTGAATAATGGAATAAAATGAAGTATCTACATTTTAGAGGTGATGTGAAGATAATACCTATTATGTGTAAAACAATTAGAATAGTGTCAGGCATATAGTACGGACTTAGTAAAAAGTTAAGAATTATTACTGTCATTTTACTATATGTTATATATGTTATATACATTAACTATGTTATATTCATCACATATAAGGAATTTCCTTCAATTTAAATATTCTAAAAAAAGTGAAAAAGAAGATTCTATTATGGAGACCATTTATTGAGTACATATTAACTTCTACTCACCAGGTTGAATTGTACCTGCACCAGCTTATTTCGACCTCTGAAAAATATTGTAAGGTGGATGTTATAAAAATGTATTTTTACAAATGAGACTTAGAAAAATCAAACTATTTGGCTACATTTTTACCTTTAAAACTATGATTAAGATTCAGGTATTTCTGGGGTGCCTGGGTGGCTCAGTGGGTTAAAGCCTCTGCCTTTGGCTTAGCTCATGATCTCAGGATCCTGGGATGGAGCCCCGCATCGGGCTCTCTGCTCAGCAGGGAGCCTGCTTCATCTTCTCTCTCTGCCTAATTGTGATCTCTCTCCTCTCTGTCAAATAAATAAATAAAATCTTTTAAAAAAAAGATTCAGGTATTTCTGTCTACTTGTCCATCCACTGATATACAGATTCCATATGGAAAAGTGATACTGAAAACAAAACCAAGAAAATGTTGTCTATCTGTGCTTAGACTCACCTAATGCACTTATATAGGATGAGAGACGTGCTACCCAGACTGCCTTTCAGGACTGAAGCTCTTTTTTCTAGTGACTGTCAAATGTCACTGCCAAGGGCTCACAAGTGAGTCTCCCTCCAGGGATTTCCCTCAGCAGAGAGGAGCTGCTTTTCTAAAGGTTGAGGACTTCCCAGGGGGCAGCGTTCATTCAATGCGTGGTCAACACAGTGATAGAGAATTCTGATTCCTCTTCTACTTCAGGACATCTCAGAAAGACCATCCCAGTCCCAGCATTCCTATGTGAGCTGCTGGAGCCTCTGTTAGAACCAAATTGCAGTTCAACTGCTTGTTCTGCCCAATCCTGCTTCCCTCCAACTTTACAATTATGATCCTTCCAGCTTTCCCCCATAAACCACCCTGATTCAAATCTTTGTTTCCGGATCTGTTTTCTGAAGAGCCCAAGAGCTGAAACACTCCCCGCTATTTTTGGAATTATGAATTAAATCCCCACACCAAAGAAGACTACAGTGCATGCTGTAGATAGGTCCATCCAACTAATCATTGTACTAGAATTAAAATCTGTGATTTATTTTGAAATTTTCTCTGAAAAACTTGTTTAGAAAAATGTCAGTAATAACCTCATTACTTTTAAAGATTTCTTTTCCAACTATGTTAATGATTCTAATTTCAGTAAACATCCTTCAATACATGACAGTTCAAAAAGGTTTTTTTTTTTTTTCCATATAACAGGCTATATAATACCTAGCCATCGATTAGGAAAAATGAAAAACACATTAAGTGTGTCTCATACTGATTTCTTCCTCTGTCTCTGTGACCATTCTACACTTGTGAAAAAGGGACAGTTACAATATACTGTGTAAAAACAAATGTACTTAAGTATAACTCTGGTAAAGGAAGTGACAATTTCTATTGAAATTAAAAAAGACTATATAAAAATTAGAATTTCTCTAATATTTCAGAAAATAGGGTCTTCTCTTTGCAGGATTTAAATTCGGGAAATCACCTGGCCCAAACTCGGCATTTTATATATGAAGAAAATAAAACCCAGTTCAAATAATAATTTTGTAACAGAAAAATTATAAATTCCTGAATAATCAACTGTCTTTTATGAGTATTTTTCAATTAGCAATAATCGTGCCTTGGAAAAACCTCATTGGCTACAATACTGCCACTACGCACAGCTTTTTTATGAGTATTTTGTCATCTCTGAATATATAAATTTAAGAATTTAAGTAATGGAAAAAAAAACAGATCAAAACAAAAAGTTACCACTATACACCTATCAGAATGGCCAAAATCCAGAACACTGACAATACTAAATGCGGGTGAAGATGTGGAACAGGGAACTCATTCATTGCTGCTGGGGTGGAGCACAGTAGGTGGGTTTTTAGGGCAATGAAAATACTTAGTGTAATGGGGATGTATTAGGCAATGGGGTAGGCTATGCATGTGTAGGGAGAGAAAATTTATAGGAAATCTCTATACTTTCCCTCTTAATTTTGCTGTGAACCTAAACTACTCTTCACAAATTTTTAAAAAAAAAATGCAATCATGTCCAAAATTTATAAGGAATTACTGCAAATAAAAAGTAAAATATTCGATCTCTCTTAACAATCAGAAAAAAAACCAACTTAAAACAATTAAAAAATACTATTGGGTAAGCCTATATTATATTTAAATTGAATGCAGTTGACTTTGAGAAGGAAGCATTTAATTTTTGCTCCTGTTATGTCTGGCATGGTTCTAGATGCTTTATTCTCATCATTTCTCTTCGTGAAGTCTTAGAGCAAACTAATGAATGAATTTTATTATCTTCATCATACAGATGAGCAATTTGAAACTCAGAAGAGTTAAGAAACATGCCCCCCCACAAAAAACACAAGTAAAAATTTTAACCAGGATTCAAAAATTACATTTAAGTTTAATGTCTATCATTTTTCCGTTAGGACATATGTATGTGTTTATGTTGGCTGAATGGAAAGCTACAGTTTGGTAAAGACAAAACCTTGAGCCCATATCTTGTTAATTCACAAGGATAGAGAATATGCTCTAATCTAACCATTTTTATACCCTAATATCTATTAGCAACAGGAGCACTGTTAAAAATGGAATAACTGAACATTGAAAGACTAGGGTCATATTTATGTTTAAAATTTGTAATATTTGAGAACATATTTAAAATTTTGGAAGTACATACCTGGTTCATCAGGAGCGGTTTTAACTTGCTAAAATGTTTGGCTTACAAAACACATATACAGAAGCTGGAATATACCTCTCCAAGCTAGTAGTTATGAAAATATATGACAACTACATCAATGTAAATGGCATATTCCTTTCAATATATGTTGACATGTTGCTAATTTTACCCCAAACAGTTATGAGAAGGAACAAATTAAGGTTCTGGGTGCAGCCCTTCTGCAAAATGAAAACACAGATTGTTCTTTCAATGAAGCCTCCATCTTGGCCTTAGGGGGAAAAGTGCTATAGAGAAAGCAAGCTATAGTAAGGAACATTCTTTTGTTGTATTCTGTTAGAAACCAAATCAGCAAAATACCCAGAAAGCTTATAAGTAAACAGTCTTCATGCAAGAAGTCAATTTTGCACATTGAAAAAATAAGTTTCTGTGCTATATGTTCCAAAATTTGAAAGACAATTTTAAAGGAAATAAAATATTAGTTATTCAAAGAAATATTGGCTAAATTGCAACTCTTTGAAGCAATACTTAGGTCAAAGGATATACTCAATTGTCAGATACCAAAGATGTTTATATGGAGTAATAATTATAACAACTATAAGAATTAACCCAACTTACTGTCACATTCATGTTCAGAGTGCCTTCTCACTTATTTGCTTGCTTAACCCTTGCTGGTGACAATAAGACTTATTATGATAATAAATTGATTTAGTCAGGGTTCCTTACAGAACTAAATGTCAAACTTAGAGTAAGTAATTTGAGGAGACTTCAGTAAATGGAATATTTTTTAATGTAGGTAGGATTTAAGAAAATCAAAAGGTGATAGTTTAGTCCACTAAGGCTGGTAGAACGGGAGAGATATTATGCAATCTAGGTGGAAAAAGAGGAAAAAAAATAAAAAGAGTTTTTGGAGAGGGACATGTGTAATCACAGCAACCTACAAAGGATGGAAAGTTGAATATCTGTAAATTACTTTGGATAAAGAACCAAAATCATGTAAACCGCAGGAGGAATATCTATTGCTTTTTCCATGATATGATTGCCCTTGCAAGTATCAGTATTAATGATATTAGTAATAACAGTATTACTCCTGGAAAAACTTGGAGGCAATTCACAAGGTATATTTGAGGCCACGTTGCAATGTTTTTTCTCAAAAGGGCTCAGCTTCTCCCAGGTCAAGGCAATCCAATTCTGTGAATTGTTTTGTAACAAGGAACTGAGTATGAGACTATGAATCTTCACTACAGTGAGTTAAGTTTTCACCCACTTGATGGTAATATATTTTTGCTTTTATATGTCAAGCAGCATATTAATAGCTGATGGTCAGTTTCATTTCTAGCAGTACTGTGATGACTTAGCCAACATTATAGTAGGCATATACTTGTAGGCACAAACACTGACCATCATTTCCTGTTTATGACTTATTGTGATAATTCCTCCTACCTTGTTTCTGATGGTTAATAGATATCACCTGCTTTTATTGCTTTATTATCTCCTTATTTCTAGTAAAATCAATTTCAATAAAGCACCCCATAGTGATCCCTGGCCCACAGAAGATAGCTACCACTTAACATTTCAGTGATACTAGAGCTCTCTCACCAAAGCATTTCTTAATATCTTCTAGGTAGTAGTAGCCTTTGATTCCTTTTGTTGTACGGAAAAGGAGTGCCTTAACAGATTTCATGTAACATTTTATTCTCCCCATGCTTTGAATTCTTTTCTTAGAGCATGCCAGGAAGTTCTGGGATTTCCACCTCATTGACTCTAAGCCATTAAAGAGTCTAGACTTCATTTAGTACATATGCCACACGAAAGCTGGTACATTAAATATCGAATTTTAGTTTTGTGAAACAATGTCAGTAAATTCAACACAATACAGCATTGTGTTTTATCCTTCTTGATTCAGTAGCCTAGAATCCATTTCTCTGCACACTCCTCCAAGCTTAACAGATAAAAATTGGAAAATATTTAAAATTGGCTTATCCATAGCCTCCAAACACAAGCCTTGCAATTCCAATTGCATGCCACAGATATCTGTGTTCCCAGACAATGAAGCTATATTGCATCCCTCACATATATGAACAATCCAATCCCAGAATCCCATTGTGAAGGTTTGTTTCCTGGGGCTACTCCTAGGTACGGATTGTTGTATCAATCAATATCTTAGCAGGAAGCACTTAGCCTGTGTAGTTCTAGATAAGTACGATAAAGAAAATACTACAAAGTGATGGGTAGGCCCTACGAAAGTTAAAAAAAAAAAATCAGTACTCTTGGACTAATTTGGTAGCTTTCAGATTGAAAAGATGACCATCCTCCATCCCCAAACTTCCTTGTATACCTACTACGTCTCCCACTGAGACTCTCCTCTTGATTTTGGACTGGCTTATTGCTGTGTCATCTTTAAAGGTAGTTCTGAAGAGGTCTGGCAGATTTGCTTTTGCTCTTTTGGAGCACTAAGTCACTTTGTAAGAAGCCTGGCTACCCTCCTGGAAAGAAAGGCTCATTTAGGTCTTGATCTTTCCTAACACCCTAGATAAAAATCCTGCTGAATTTTGCTGCACATGCTACTCCAGCCAACACCACATGGAATTAATAAGACTTGTCCCAAAATCCCTGACATGGCTAAAGGATCATGACACAATAAATGGTTTTTGTTGTGTTAAGTTACAAACATTTAGTCTGTTTGTTATAAGTAAATAACTGCAACAGCTGGCAAGAGGGGAGTACCGTACAGCCCTCAGATCTGAAGGACGTGCATTGTGTATGCCCTTCTCAGCTGAGCCCATATTCTAGCTACTTTTTGAACTCCCATGCAGAAATAATCTATGAAGCTTCTAAACCTCTAAATCACTTCTTGTGACCATCCTTTTATCCTTTATATCCAATAGCTTACATTGTAACTCTTCTAATCAATCTTTTCTCCCCAATTGTATTGTCAATTTCTCGTGTGGGAGACTACTTTTTGATATTGTTACACACTATGGAAAATGTGTTCCCAATACAT
Source organism: Nasua narica (assembly GCA_028533885.1). Lineage (NCBI taxonomy): Eukaryota > Metazoa > Chordata > Mammalia > Carnivora > Procyonidae > Nasua > Nasua narica. The sequence goes on along the minus strand of CM052800.1, from coordinate 22,803,637 downwards.
AGGCATCAAGATAGGGAAGACCTTACATGGGAATGTTCATCAGAGTAGTCAAAATAAGTTAAACATGACTTTAAATTCTATTAATAGAGTAGTAATTCAACACAGTGGATTTATGCAATTATTATTAACAAATAAAGAGTAACTACTATATTCATGAAAGACAATTTTTTTAATCTTTTTACTCTTTAATCATTGCAAGCTACTTTCCTAAAGAATAATATGCCTCATTTACATATATCACTATCCAAAACACTATTCTAAAACATTTACACAGGATTCATAGATTTTGCTGACTCACTATTGGCCATTAGTACCGCACATCACATTTTGATAAAAATGCAGTTTTCTTAGCTGTTATTTTGATTCTTAATACAATAGCACCTTTAACATGATGAATAAATACCTAGCTTGGCAGAATACAGTTAATAATTACTAAAATTTGCATAGTACTTGCAAGACACCAGGCACTTTTCTAAGAGTTTAACCACATTAACTCATTTCATTTTCATAGCAATCTTTAGAGTAATATTATTATCTCTATTTTCCTGATAACATCACTAAGGCACAGAGAAATTGTAAATTTCTACATATGTTAATTGGGTGCCTGGGTGGCACATTTGGTTAAGTACTGGACTCTTGGTTTCAGCTCATATCATGATCTCAGGGTCCGGAGATCAAGTTCCCCATGCAGCCTCACCTCAGGCTCTGCACTCAGCAAGAAGTCTGTTTAAGACTCTCTCCTCCTCGGCATGGATGGAACTAGAGGGTATTATGCTAAGCGAAATAAGTCAGTCAGAGAAAGACAATTATCACATGATCTCTCTGATATGAAGAATTTGAGAGGCAGGGCAGGGGGTTATGGGGGGGGTGGGGAAGAGAAATGAAACAAGATGGGATGGGGAAGGAGACAAACCATAAGAGACTCCTAAACTCACAAAACAAACTAAGGGTTGCTGGGAAGTGGGGGGTAGGGATATGGACATTGGGGAGGGTATGTGCTATGGCAAATGCTGTGAAATGTGTAAGCCTGATGATTCACAGACTTGTACCCTGGGGTAAATAATACATTATATGTTAATAAAAAAAATAATAAATAAAAAAAAAACGAGAAGCTAAAAAAAAAAAAAAAAAAAAGAAATAGTTAAAAAAAAAAAAAAAAGACTCTCTCCTCCTCTGTCCCTGACCCTGTTTCCTGGTTCTCTTTCTCACACACATAAAAATAAATAAATCTTTTAAAAAATTCTACATATGTTAATTGGCTAGAGAGCCAATAGGAGAAAGCAACATAATATTTTTCCATAAGGTTCCAATGTCTATGTAGTCACACTTGGAAGTATGAGGTATATATCTATTTTCTTTTAAATGTTATGCTGGAGTTACTACACAAAAAACTGATAAAGAAACTCCATGGCATTCCTCTCTTCCCTGCTTTTTGGTTTTCTACATCATTTCTCCTATTCCACTTAGAGCATACTTACTTACACAGTTTAGAAAGACATAGCTTGAGTATCAAATTTTTCCTCAAACCTGTTAGCCAACTTGCAGTTGATCTATGCAAACTTGTTTGTAACTCGGGCAAGAACATTAAACCAGTTCACACCTCTTCGATGTGATTTAGATAACAAGTTGAACTCAAGATGAATCATGATCAATAAAAACAATCTTCCAGTAGAGATTCAAACCAAGAAAATATAATTGTTTACCTGGGGAAGAAATAATGAAGAGAGTCAATGCTTCCATTTAAAAGTCTACAGACCATATTATAATTTCCCTTATCTCTATTAAAGAACAATATATTGAGTTATTTAGGAACTAATTTTCCTGTGCAACAGCTAATTAAATAAAAATTCAATGCAAAATATCGTAGTGATATAAAAAATTAAATGTCCTATTTATCTTTCTAAAATTAATTGAGTCATATAGCAACTGGTCTTAGTTTTCTAATGTGACTATGTCCATGAAATCTTGCGAGAGGGATAGTTTTATATAGTAATATACTATATATATTACTATATATAGTAAATGGTGGTCGATATCATTTGTTACTTTCAAGCCAAGATAGGAAGACAATATCCTAATTCCAGCACATTAAAAATGTTGATGTTCAATATAAGACAAACTTGTGTGCATTAATAGTTCATAAAAATTGTTTTTTGAGGGAGAGGAGAGAAAGGACATTTCTGTTTTATGTTTAAATTTTTATTATGAACCTGTATTACTTAAATAGTGACAAGCTAGTTTGATTTTTTTAAAAATATTTCATTTATTTATTTGACAGAGAGCAAGAGATCACAAGTAGACAGAGAGGCAGGCAGAGAGAGAGGGGGAAGCAGGTTCCCTGCTGAGCAGAGGGCCCAATGTGGGGCTTGATCCCAGGACCCTGAGATCATGACCTGAGCAGCAGGCAAAGACTTTAACCCACTGAGCCACCCAGGCGCCCCAGACTAGTCTGATTTTTATTGAAAAGAGTAAGGATTAAATTGGCATATCTTAATACTATTGCCTCTTGGGGGAAGTTAACTATTTTTTTATTGAAGTATCTTTGACATACAATATTATTTTAGTTTCGGGGGTACTACATAATGATTCAACAATTATATACCTTAGGTAATCACCACTCAGTAGAGTTAGCAGTCCTTTCAATTACATGGAGAACATAAGTCTAATTATGGTAGTCTGAAATGATTTCCATTTGGAGACAAGATTATCAATGAATAGTAACAAAATTTTTCATCCTTGAAAAATATAAAGGACTTATTATTATTGCGTCCAAATTGTTATATATGCATATAGGAATAATTTTTCTGAGCTCTTGAATGGCTCATGTTCACAAAACTCTGTGGCACTCTCAGTGTGGATTTACCAAATAGTGCCTATACATCTAATTCAAATGCAGAATTGCAAGTCAGTTTTATCCTTAAGTAAATAGGCAATCTGATCCAGCACCAAATAGGTTCTTTTTCAAATTCTGTTCTGTTGTCTAAACTGCACTTCCATCTGGCCGTCTAATCCCTTTATGAATAAAGGGGACTTTATTTATGATATCAATAAATTTTATACAAATACTCATTAAAGAGAATCCTACCATGGCTAGGTGACCTGTTGGAAGAAAATACTAATTATGTAAGTACAAAAAAACATTATAAAACCCCCACATTAATTCCTATCTATGGCTTGCACATTTTACTCAAATGAACATATAAAGCCATTCTCTATACTCAAAAATAAAACTTTATTCAGAATAAAGCAATGGAGTTAGGCAATAAAATTCATGGCCAAGAAACTGATTATAACTTATGTAAACCTAAGATATATAAAGAAAATTAAAATTTGACATAGATTTGTTTGGTAAGTGAAAATGTTGTAGGAAGGTAGCAAGGTGGATAGTGTATAAACCATGAATATCCTCCTTATTGGTTCTGTGCTCCTGTGTTAGTCAATTATAGTTTTTGAAAACTTGGTTTCTTTGTTTCTAAAATGTGCAAAATAATGTTTACAAAAGTATTATGTAGTTACAGACATAATATCCATCTTTAACCAGATCTACATTAAGCTTTATAGAATTGGCATTCAATAAATGATTATTGTTATTAATATCTTAAATGTCAATATAATTGTATAATAAATATGTTTTATCATAAATTAATGAATGGCAGTAATACTAATACTAATAACACCTGGCTCTCCATTTCATCTGTCTTCAGCAGCACATAATTAAGGAAACTTTCTATTAATTCCACTTATAGATATTTATTAAATATCTCCAGTGTGATAGGCACCGTTCTAACTATTGAGCTAGACAATAGAAATGGCCTTTAATAACATGGAGATTTCATTCTAGTGAAGGTAATCAGAAATAAATAGTAATAAAAGAAATAAGTTAAGAGTAATTGATAAGAACATATTAGAAAGCAGTAAGAATTGCTGAGTGGCTACTTAGGTTGAGTGGTTAGAAAAGCTCTTCATTCTGTTAATATTTTCAAAACATTTATTGAACATTTGACTTGTATTTATTGTCTGCCATCAAAGAGAAGAGGCATAATGGCTAGGAATTTCGGGTCGACTGTTGACTTCCTACAGTTGCTACATTTTTTTCCACAGAGTCCCATATTTGAATAAGTTGTTAAAAATGTAAAAACTGGGGCACCTCTCTGCCTACTTGTGATTTCTCTCTGTCAAATAAATAAATAAAATCTTTAATAAAAAATGTAAAAACCTTTATATTCTCATCATTAAAATTATGATAATAATATGTATATTATAGTCTTTTTTGATGATTTATGAAATAATCTGCAAAACCTAATACCAGCATCCATCATATACCAATGGTTTTATTTATTTATTTTAAATACTTATTTATTTATTTATTTATTTATTTATTTGACAGACACAGCAAGAGAGGGAACACAAGCAGGGGGAGGGAAAGAGGGAGAAGCAGGTTTCCCACTGAACAGGGTGGGTCTTGATCTCAGGACCCTGGGATCATGACCTAAGGTGAAGGCAGATGCTTAACAACTTATCTACCCAGGCACCCCTCAGTGGTTTTATTTTGACCAGTATGATTTAAGAAAGTGAGATAGAAAAGAGGCCACAGGGGTGCCTAGGTGGCTCAGTGGGTGAAAGCCTCTGCCCTTGGCTCAAGTTGCCCAGGCAGACGCCCGGTATGGAGCCCCTGGCATCAGGCTCTCTGCTTGGTGGGGACCCTGCTTCCCCTTTCTCTGCCTGCCTCTCACCTGCTTATGATCTCTCTCCTCTCTGTCAAATAAATAAATAAAATCTTTAAAAAAAATTGAGGCCACATATTTTGTGTTCTGAAGAAACAGTTTTCTTTTGACTTGAGTTAATAGTAGAATCAAAATCTGGATGGAAGCCTATTGAGTATTTTCTTGAATCAAATGAGTTATCCAGAGAATGGAGGCACAGCCATTGGGCACTCCACAGTGTCCATTTTATAGGAGGAAAAAAAAAATTCTGTGGACTCTTTTTTCATCATAAATCTTATTTGGAGTTAATTAAATAACCTATGCCAAGTAAATCCATCTTTCTATCCCTAGAACTAAGCCACCAGTAATGGAAACATTTCTACTCCATTAAATGTGTGCTAATTTATAACTTTATATTTTGAAACCAATTTTCAATCTAGGCAAGGGCATTTTGATGTGCCTATTTAGTCAGTCTTAAAAGTTAGATAATGCCTTGATACTCTTCTAATTTTGGTATCCTAGTACCTCAATTCCTGTATGTCTGTCTTATAGCATAGTTTCAAATTATTGCGTTCTTATTGTATAATTGATCTTGGTTACATGAATAACTTATCTGAGAGTCTGAGTATCCTATGAATAAAGTTCTGCTGTGAAAATTGAATACTAATAATAGTTCTTCCACAAATCAGTTATTCTCTGTCTTCTTGCATGGAATTCATCTTATACTTGGCTTAGGCCCTTTGGCTAATTATATACTCATTTTTATGTGGTGAATGCCTACCATGTTCTGACTATAGTGGTATGTTTTTCCTATCTAGACTGACATTCCGTTTTGAACCTGCTCTGATATGGAAACCTATTTATCTCATATTAGAATAAGTTTCCCAGGGCTTGTTTTTTAGAGAACTCAATAATCCTTTTGAGTTGGGGAAACCCTTGCAAACCACCCACAATCAAATCTCATGATTATAAAACATATTATTTGATTTATACCACAATAATCATCTTTGGACTCGCATTTTCATATGAAGGGAATATTTAAATCTATGTTTCACATTCTCCAAGTGCTGTTCTGGTTCTTTTTAATTTCAGCCACTGAGTTGATAGGGCTCAGAGGAAAACAAAATGGATTTATCCATCACTGAACACAATTAATTGTATATTGGCCTCTTTAGGAATGGAGTTAGATAAAATGACTTAATCACAATTTTTCAGGGGAAAATTATAAATAATTAACCACTCTGACTATGACTCCGATAAAAGAAAGTGAAATTCAGCACATCCAAGCAAATGACAATCAGATAAGGAAATTACTTACAAGGTATATTCCATTATTATAACTGATTCTGCCCCATATAGCAATACCTACTGGTTGAGGCTACTACTTTTCAATATAGAACTATACAGAATAAGACTGAAAGTTGTCTAGTTGCACGAATACCCTAAATATATTGCAAGTTCTTCTATTATGTATTATATATTAATATCTCTGCTTTTCATACTTACCTATTTCAGAAAACTCAAAAATGATTGTGAAACTTTGCATTAAATTCAAATCACTAAAATTGAAGCAATTTTAGAATCTAAACTCACAGCAGAATATATGTTAGACAAAGCCATGGAGTATTATTGGTGCAAGGATTTGTCAAGTATGGCTACTTCTTTGGTACAGTTGCCTCAACCTGAAGGCTCAGAGACACACATTTTGGGAAGATGTATATTTATTGTCGCTACCCAGGAATAACATAATTTCCTGTCCCATAAAGCATTTACTTCAAATACCAAGTCTGCTCATTTCATGTATATTTCAAACATTGATGAATGTCTTATACAGTAGAACACCCAACCTAAACAAATAAACATACTGTATTATTTGTTAGGGCTGTCATAACAAAATATCATAGAGTTTGTGGCTTAAACTACACACATTTTTTTTTCACAGTTCTGAAAGCTGACAGTTCAAGATGATAGCAGGGTTGGTTTCCTCTGAGGTCTCTTTGCCTTGCCAAAGGCTTCCTTCTTTCTGCCTCTTCTGATGGTGTGTCCCTGTGTCTTCTTATAAGGACATCAGTCATATGGAATTAGAGTCTCACCCTAAAGACCTCAATTTCATAACCCCTTTAAAGACCACCTTCGGGTTTGGACTTCAACCTATGAATTTTAGGGTAACACAACTCAGCCCATAACAAAACAAAACAAGACCAAAGAAAACATGTTTGCTCCTCAAATAAATCCCTAAATTTATCATGCAATTTCTTTAATCTTATCTAAAAAACTATGCTTTCCAGGACTCCTTGCATCTAGGTTACTAGATATTAGATAAATGCTACCAATCAGATGTTGCTATGTGAAATCTTGAAGGTTGAACTGTCCTGATGGCCCTCTTCTTGCATGGCTTTGTTATTCTCTTCTTTTAAGAAAGTTCATATATACAGTGGGTCTTCTTGGGGTGTTTATTCTTTTAGTATTTACTCTATATATCCTAAGTGTTAAGAGCCTAAACATTCATACTCTAATCTGGCAGTTGTAGTAGCATTGACTTCTTCTTTCTGGTCTAACTCTAGAATTAGCTTCAAATGGAGCAGCACTCATAATACATTAATTTGATAAGGTTCTGGAAATAATTCTAAGATATCAATATAGAACTTGCTATTTGACCCATTCTATTGTCTCAGATAAATTCCTGTATTAAAGTTCTTCGTGTTTAAGGTGGATTGTTAAGAGTGGATTTTATTTCCTACACTGAGCACTGATGTAGACATAAAACTCTGCTTCTCACAATCTCCTTCTACAACTCTATTCTGTACTCTCTGTCTGGAACATTCCTCTTTGCATAAGTATTTTGGCCTATTTTTATTCCTTCATCAATATTTATATCAGACATTGTTCCCCATATATAATATCAATATCCCAACTGCAAGATCATAGCTATAATAACTTTTCTGGGATAAATGATTCATCTAGTGCTTTAAAAATTTTAAAAACTTGGAAACAAATGGACATTGTTGGAATGGGATTCACCTGGCCTCCATCAACTAAAGTGACAACCTCTTATAAGATCCCAAATTATTGTGGGATGAAAACTCTCCTTTGTAAGAATTTGAAACAATAATTTAAAGAATTTCTTTCACAATGTTTTGACAACTCAAATAGAAAATATACGATGGGATCAGAAAGAAAAGAAGAAAGAGAGCAAGTGCAGTGCTCTGAATCTTCATCTACTCTTTGGGGAAGAGGGAAGAATGTGTTACAGTCTGAGCTCAAACCTATTGAAAGAGGTTTCAAAAAGAGTGCTTTGAACATTTTAAAGGATTTCCCCTTAGATGAGAGACACAGAGAACTGGAATCTTAACTGTATCTGTATAAAGTAGACTGTAGATAAGATACAGAGAGTGGGAATTGATGCCTAAGTGCATTAGTAACTGTAAAGAGAGAGTAGTGGGTGTGGAAGCACAGCATTCTATCAGAGTTTGAGTAAACCAAACATGTGTGGGTGTTCCCACTGGCCAAATGCAGGCCTTCTGCTTTGCAAAACCAGTGTATGTAGTCATCTTTGGATCTGAAAGGACAAAAAAGCATAAATAAAAAATGCCAGAGCTGCACCACTAGCTGCCCAGGCCTAAAGAAGGATTTATGAACTATTACTTGGAATAGAGTTACTTCTTCTCTTGAAGTCAAAACAACTGTAGTAGAGAGAAGTCAGGCAGAGTCAAGGGAAGGCAGGAGCTTGGAGAAGCTTTTTGAGAAGAAAGGGTAATATTTAAGCAACTGAACAAAGAAACAAAGATAGATTTGTGAAAATTCCTGTTTAAGAAACAATAGTCCCAGGGCTCAGTAGGTTAAGCAACTACCTTCAGCTCAGGTCATGATCTCAGAGTCCTGGCATCAAGCGCCACATCAGTCTCTCTGCTCAGTGGGGAGTCTGATCCTCCCTCTCCCTCTGCCCCTCCTCTCTGCTTGCACTTTCGCTCTCAAATCAATAAATAATATCTTTAAAAAACTTGAAAGAAAGAAAGAAGAAAGATAGAAAAAGAAAGAGAGAAAGAGAAAGAAAGAGAGAGAAAGAAAAAAGAAATGAAGAAAGAGAGAAAGAAAGAAAAGAAAAAGAAAGAAAGAAAGAGAAAGAGAAAGAGAGAAAGAGAGAGAGAAAGAGAGAAAGAGAGAAGAAAGAAAGAAAGAAAGAAAGAAAGAAAGAAAGAAAGAAAGAAAGAAAGAAAGAAAGAAAGAAAGGAAGGAAGAAAGAAAAAGAAAGAGAAAGAAAGTAAGTCCCACCAGCATTCTTCTCTGCTCAGCTCAGCTATAGGTGTGTGGGATTTGGAGTTTTGTTCATGACATGGAACTAAAGATCCTATTTCCTGAATCAATATTGCTGTGCTTCATTTCTAAAAGTATCTTTAGGACAGCATATTTCTTAAAGCAAACAGTAAAGCCTTAGGTCTAGCAAAAGTTGTCATACATGAACAAGGGAAGCTAATTCCCTGAATAGCATTTGAGTAAAGGCGAGTAGACAAAAATATTCTGTTATTTTTATTACTTTATGAAACATATATACAGATATACTAAACAGGACATAATAGACAAAACAACCATAATATAGTTAATTCATTTCCTTCCAGCTATTGCTCTATTTTTCTGCTTCATGTTTGTGGGCAATTTGTTTAAGCAGTGATTTGCTTCTATTTTTCTAACCTTAGTTAACTGTTCAATGTATATTTCTCCCTTACCCACAAGCCCCATTTAGTTCTAAAATTACAAAAAGCCTCAATATTCCTAAGTATGATGGACACTTTTGCCATTCTCTCAGTCTTTTTTGGGGGGGAGTAGGTTGGAACTTTATTTTTTTTTAATTTTTTATTAATGTATAATGTATTATTTGCCCCAGGGTAGGTGTCTGAGTCATTAGGCTTACACATTTCACAGCACTTACCATAGCACGTACCCTCCCCAATGTCCATAACCCTGCCACTCTATCCCTACCCCTCCTAAGCCCCAGTCACCCTCAGTTTGTTTTGCGGGTTTAGGAGTCTCTTATGGTTTATCTCCTTCCAGATCCCATCTTGCTTCATTTCCCTCCCCAACATCCCCCATAATTTCCCACCTTTCCTCTCAAATTCCACATATCAGAGAGATCACATGATAATTGTCTTTCTCTGACTGACTTATTTCACTTACCATAATACACTCTACTTCCATCCATGTCATTGCAAATGGCAATATTTCATTTCTCTTGATGGCTGCATAGTATTCCACTGTGTGTGTGTGTGTGTGTGTGTGTGTGTATACCACATCTTCACATCTTCTTTATCCATTCATCTGTTGATGGACATCTAGGTTTTTTCCATAGTTTGGTTATTGTGGACATTGCTGCTGTAAACATTGGGGTGCACGTGCCCCTTTGGATCACTACATTTGTATCTTGAGGGTAAATACCCAGTAGCATGATTGCTGGGTCATACAGTAGCTCTATTTTCATTTTTGAGGAACCTTCATACTGTTTTTCAGAGTGGCTCTACCAGCTTGCATTCCCACTAACAGTGTAGGAGAGTTCACCTTTCTTGGCATCCTTGCCAACATCTGTCATTTCCTGACTTGCTAATTTTGGTCATTCTGACTGGGGTAAGGTGGTATCTCACCGTAGTTTTGATTTGTATTTCTCAGATACCGAGTGATGTTGAGCACTTTTTCATGTGTCTGTTGGCCATTTGAATGTCCTCTTTGTAGAAATGTCAGTTCATAACCTCTGCGCATTTCTTAATCAGATTATTTGTTCTTTGTGTGTTGAGTTTGAGTTCTTTATAGATTTTGAATACTAGCCCTTTATCTGATATGTCATTTGCAAATATCTTCTCCCATTCTGTCAGTTGTCTTTTGGTTTTGTTGACAGTTTCCTTTGCTATGCAAAAGCTGTTGATCTTGATGAAGTCCCAGTGGTTCATTTTTGCCCTTGCTTCCCTTGCCTTTGGTGATGTTTCTAGAAAGAAGTTGCTGCAGCTGAGGTCAAAGAGGTTGCTTCCTGTGTTCTCCTCCAGGATTTGGATGGAGTCCTGTCTCACACAGAGGTCTTTGATCCATTTTGAATCTATTTTTGTGTGTAATGTAAGGAAATGGTCCAGTTTCATTCTTTTGCATGTGGCTGTCCAGTTTTCCCAACACCATTTGTTGAAGACACTGTCTTTTTTCCATTGGATATTCTTTCCTACTTTGTCGAAGATTAGTTGACCATAGAGTTGGGGGTCCATTTCTGGGCTCTCTATTCTGTTCCATCGATCTATGTGTCTGTTTTTGTGCCAGTACCACACTGTCTTGATGATTACTGCTTTGTAATAGAGCTTAAAGTCTGGAATTCTGATGCTGCCAACTTTGGTTTTCTTTTTCAACATTCCTCTGGCTATTTGTGGTCTTTTCTGGTTCCATATAAATTTTAGGATTATTTGTTCCATTTCTTTGAAATATATTGATGGTATTTTGATAAGGATTGCATCAAATGTGTAAATTGCTTTAGGTAGCATAGACATTTTCACAATATTTGTTCTTCCAATCCATGAGCATGGAACATTTTTCCATTTCTTCATGTCTTCCTCAAATTCTTTCATGAGCACTTTGTAGTTTTCTGAGTACAGATTTTTTGCCTCTCTGGTTAGGTTTATTCCTAGGTATCTTACGGTTTTGGGTGCAATTGTAAATGGAATTGACTCCTTAATTTCTCTTTCTTCTGTTTTGCTGCTCGTGTATAGAAATGCAACTGATTTCTGTGCATTAATTTTATATCCTGACACTTAACTGAATTCCTGTATGAGTTCTAGCAGTCTTGGAGTGGAATCTTTTGGGTTTTCCACATAAAGTATCATATCATCGGCAAAGAGTGAGAATTTGACTTCTTCTTTGCCAATTTGGATGCCTTTTATTTCTTTTTGTTGTCTGATTGCTGAGGCTAGGACTTCTAGGACTATGTTGAATAGAACTGGGGATAATGGGTATCCCTGCCATGTTCCTGATCTCAGGGGAAAAGCTCTCAGCATTTCCTGATTGAGAAAGATATTTGCTGTGGGTTTTTCATAGATGTCTTTGATGATGTTGAGGAATGTGCCCTCTATGCCTACACTGTGAAGAGTTTTGATCAAGAAAGGATGTTGTACTTTGTCAAATGTTTTTTCAGCATCAGTTGAGAGTATCATATAGTTCTTAATCTTTCTTTTATTAACGTTTTGTATCACATTGAATGATTTGTGGATGTTGAACCAAACTTGCGACCCAGGAATAAATCCCATTTGGTCTTAGTGAATAATCCTTTTAATGTACTGTTGGATCCTATTGGCTAGTATTTTTGGTGAAAATTTTTACATCTGTGTTCATCAGGGATATTGGTCTGTAATTCTCCTTTTTGATGGGGTCTTTGTCTGGTTTTGGGATCAAGGTAATCCTGGCATCATAAAATGAGTTTGGAAGATTTCCTTCCATTTCTATTTTTTGGAACAGTTTCAGGAGAATAGGTATTAATTCTTCTTTAATGTTTGGTAGAATTCCCCTGGGAAGCCATGTACCCCTGGGCTCTTGTTTGGTTGTGAGATTTTTGCTGACTGCTTCAATTTCCTTACTGGTTATGGATCTGTTCAGGTTTTCTATTTCTTCCTGGTTCAGTTTTGGTAGTTTATGTGTCTCTAGGAATGCATCTTTTTCTTCCAGATTGTCTAATTTGCTGGTATATAGCTGCTCATAATATGTTCTTCTAATTGTATTTCTTTGGTGTTGGTTGTGATTACTCCTTTTTCATTCATGATTTTATTAATTTGGGTCCTTTCTTTTATTTTTTTGATAAGTCTGGCCAGGGGTTTATCAACTTTATTAATTCTTTCAAAGAATCATCTCCTAGTTTCATTGATTTGTTCTACTGTTCTTTTGATTTCTATTTCATTGATTTCTGCTCTGATATTTATCATTTCTCTTCTTCTGCTAGGTTTAGATTTTTTTGCTGTTCTTTCTCCAGCTCCTTAAGGTGTAGAGTTAGGTTGTGTATTTGAGATCTTTCTTGTTTCTTGAGAAAAGCTTGTATTGCTATATGCCTTCCTATCAGGACTGTGTTTGCTGTGTCCCAAAGATTTTGAACAGTTGTGTTTTCATTTTCATTTGTTTCCATGAATTTTTAAAATTCTTCTTTAAATTTCTGGTTAACCCATTCATTCTTTAGTAGGATGCTCTTTAGCCTCCATGTATTTGAGTTCTTTCCAACTTTCCTCTTGTGATTGAGTTCTAGTTTCATGGGTTTGTGGTCTGAAAATATGCAGGGAATGATCCCAATCTTTTGGTAGCAATTAAGACCTGATTTGTGTCCCAGAATGTGATCTATTCTCGAGAATGTTCCATGTGCACTAGTGAAGAATGTGTATTCTGTTGCTTTGAAATGGAATGTTCTGAATATATCTGTGATGTTCATATGGTCCAGCTTGTCATTTAGAGCCTTTATTTACTTTTCAATCTTTTGCTTAGATGATCAGTCTATTTCAGTAAGAGGGGTATTAAAGTCTCCTACTATTATTGTATTATCGCTGATGTGTTTCTCTGACTTTGTTATTAATTGGTTTATATAACTGGCTGCTCCCATGTTAGGGGCATAGATATTTACAATTGTTAGATCTTCTTGTTGGACAGTCCCTTCAAGTATGATAGAGTGTCCTTCCTCATCTCTTATTATAGTCTTTGGCTTAAAATCTAATTTATCTGATATAAGGATTGCCACCCCAACTTTCTTTTGGTGTCCATTAGCATGGTAAATTGTTTTCCACCCCCTCACTTTAAAGCTGAAGGTGTCTTTGGGTCTAAGATGAGTTTCTTGTAGACAGCATATGGATGGGTCTTGTTTTTTTAATCCATTCTGATACTCTGTGTCTTTTGATTGGACCATTTAGCCCATTTTCATTCAGGGTAACTATTGACAGATATGAATTAATGCCATTGTATTGCATGTAAGGTGACTGTTAACTGTACATTGTCTCTCTTCCTTACTGGTCTATGTTCCTTTTAGGCTCTCTCTTTGCTTAGAGGACCCCTTTCCATATTTCCTGTAGGGCTGGTTTGGTGTTTGCAAATTCTTTTCGTTTTTGTTTGTCCTGGAAGCTTTTTATCTCTTCATCTATTTTCAATGACAGCCTAGATGGATATAGTATTCTTGGCTGCATATTTTTCTCGTTTAGGGCTCTGAATATATCATGCCAGTCCTTTCTGGCCTGCCAGGTCTCTGTGTATAGGTATGCTGCCAATCTAATATTTCTGCTTTTGTATATTACAGACTTCTTGTCCAGATCTGCTTTCAGGATTTCCTCTTTGTCACTAACACTTGTAAGTTTTATTATTAGACGATGGGGTGTAGACCTATTTTTATTGATTTTGAGGGGTGTTCTCTGTGCCTCCTGGAATTTGATGCTTATTCCCTTCACCAGATTAGGGAAATTCTCTATAATAATTTGCTCCAATATATCTTCCACCCCTCTCAATCTTTCTTCTTCTACTGGGATCCCAATTATTCTAATATTGTTGCATCTTATGGTATCACTTATTCTTGAATTCTCCCCCACCCTCCCCCCCGGTCCAGTAGTTGTCTCTCTTTTTCTCAGCTTCTTTATTCTGTCATTTTTTCTTCTTTTTTTTTTTTTAAATATTTTATTTATTTATTTGAACAGAGAGAGAGAGATCACCAGTAGGCAGAGAGGAGACAGAGAGAGAGGGGGAAGCAGGCTCCCTGCTGAGCAGAGAGCCTGATGTGGGGCTTGATCCCAGGACTCTGAGATCCTGACCTGAGCTAAAGGCAGAGGCTTTAACCCACTGAGCCACCCAGGCGCCCCTGTCATTTTGTCTTCTATATCACTAATTCTCTCTTCTGCCTCATTTATCCTAGCAGTAAGAGCCTCCATTTTTTTTATTGTACCTCATGAATAGCTTTTTTTAATTTCAACTTGGTTAGATTTTAGTTCTTTTATTTCTCAGAAAGGGATTCTCTAATATCTTCCAGGCTGTTTTCAAGCCCATCTAGCACCTTGGTAATGGCAATTTTGAACTCTATTTCAGACATATTACTAGTGTTCATATTGACTAGGTCCCTAGCTGTCAGCACTGCCTCTTGTTCTTTTTAATGTGGTGAGTTTTTCTGCCTTGTCATTTTATCAAGATAAGAATAGATGAGTAAGAGAGCAAAATACTCCCAGAAAGTGGTTCATTTTCTGCTCCTAGAATTGCTGTTTTTCTTCTCTTCTATCTCCTGTTAAGTTTGCAGGCATTTAGAATGGTTTCATAACTATCCAGCTGAACTTCTGGGATCCACCACTATCTCAGCCTCCTACTCCTCTGCCATCTTGCCACTCCATTCTCTCATTCTTGATGACTTTTCTTAATTCTCTTCATTTCCAAGGCCATTCTTGGTCATCTTTAGTATTCAAATTTAAATATTGTCATTTCTATAAAGAAACTTCTGGGGCTCTCTACCTGTGTTTTTTGTTTCTTTGTTTTCACTCTTTCTTAATAGAAAGAAATAGAATGTGTCTGCCTATTGGTTTATGTACAATCTTTTATTGATAAATCTCATGCTCTGATATCCAATATTATCAATCTACCTCTATCAGAGTTTTATCTCAGAAGTGTCTGAAATGTAATATATCCTTATCTGACTTCTTGATATAATTATGAAAACTATTGTCCCCTTTATTCATTCCATTAAATCACATCATTATTAAGACCACCCTCAATATCTACATAAATTTACTTCTATCTGTAAAAACAAAAGTCTGTCCTGATTGGAATGCAGGGTTATTTATAATAGCCAAAGAGCAGACAAACCCAAATGTCCATCAACTGATGGCCAGATTACAAAATGCAGAATAGCAGTACAATCCAATATTATTCAGCAATAAAAAGGAATGAAGTATATAATGTATGCATCAACATGGGAACCTTGCTAAATATTATGCTAAGTGAAATCAACCAGTCATAAATATAGCAAGGGAGAAATTATTAAAATTGCTTTGTAGTGTCTCAGTCTATTGTTGTAATATTCTTATTTCAACATCATTTTTGATTTTTTTTATCTTGTTTGAAATTATTGTCCATCTTATATCATAGGTGGGCCAGGCTTCAGGGTCATTATTTTGGAGTGGAGAAAAATGAGGATGTGGGACTTATATATAAATATAAATAAATAAATAAACCATATATAAATTTATAAATAAACCATATATTGTAAGACTGCATTTAATTGTAGTCCAATGATAGGAAATGTCCAGGATAGGAAAATTAAGAGACAAAAAGCAGACTGATAGATTCCTGGTTGCTTAGGACTCAGAGCAGTGTTTGGGAGAAGAGTGACTGCTAGTAGACCCTGGCTTTGTTTTGTTTTTGTTTTTACTTTTTTGAGGGGAGGGCAGGGGGTAAGGGACATGTTTTAAAATTATTTTGATAGTTTCACAACTTATGAAGAAAGTAAAAACCATCAAATTTTACTCTTTAAATAAGCAGATTTTATGTTATGTGAATTGTATCACAATTAAGCTGTTTTTAAAAATAAATATAAAAAAAAAAAAATAAGTGGCTTACCAATACAGATCCTTCAAGATCTGTCCCTGCTACCTTCTCTTTCTTATCTTTAGTTAACTATCCATCACTCATTTTCCCTAGCCACATTGTTTTCTGTTCATCTCTGAAAATCTACAAACATTTATGTGGTTTTCTTACTATCTTAATACAACTACTCAGCCGATGTTCTCTATTCTAAAATATCTTGACTCATTAGATCACTGTTTCTTTGGCATTGTTCAAATCCCAGCATGAATTTATCAACTCAGACAGGTTTGCTCTCCCCATGGTATCATAAGCAGTTCATTCTGACCTTAGCTATCACAACATTGTCTTCATTATACTTCAGAGGATGGTCTAATTTTTTTAATCTGCTTATTGTCAGTTTCTTTCCACTAGAATGCGGTCTTTAGGAACACAATGACCATGTGATCTTCATTCACCTCTGTAGCCAGTGCCTACTATTATATTTGACATGAAATAAGATCAATTATTAATTGTTAAATAAATAAAAAGAAAACAACATTTACTGCATTCCTTGTGTCTACCTAGCAACTAAAATCTAATAGTGGAAAAAAAATGCTAGGCTAAATGTCAGAATGAATAGTAATTCTGCTGTCAGCAGTGACTGGATAAATAACTTTGAAAGAGTTTTTTGAAGTCCCACATCCTCATTTTTCTCCACTCCAAAATAATGACCCTGACGCCTGGCCCACCTACAATATAAGATGGACAATAATTTCTTAGGAGATAAAAAAAATAAGACTTTTATAAATCAAAAATGATGCTCAAATAAGAATGATATTGCAACAATAGACTGAGACACTACAAAGCAATTTTAATAATTCCTCCCTTGCTATCAATAGATTTCTTTCCTCTATCAGGAATTTCTTAGTCATAGATAACAATCTGGATCTTTTCTGTATTACTCTACTTCAAAAGTAAGGTTAGCATTTGCTCTGCCATTGATTTTCTTTTAAGAACACTATTAACTTTCCAATAGATTATTATCTCTCTCCACCTATTTATTCACCATCAGAACTGAGTTAGGTCTTTTAGAAAATTCATGAGTATAGAACAATTTGACTTTAACAACTGTTTTGACCATTAAGTTTTCTTTCACAATTTTTAGAAAGACTTCTGTTTTTCTTTAAACCCATAATTTAAAATGTATTGAATGGAAATGACAATCATATACCTTTTCTCACTATTTATAGTTTTACAAAGGGTGGTTTATAGAACACTTTGAAGTACAGTATGATATATGATTGTAACAATAACCTTTATTCTCCCTTTACAGATGGTAATATTGGCAATCAAGAACTTTAATATTTTGCTTCAGTTGACAAAGAAGGTAAAGTGCCCAGGATTTAAACTGAAAATATATTTATTTATTTTAATTTATTTTAAAAATATTTTATTTATTTATTTGACAGAGAGAGAGAGAGGGAAGCAGGCTCCCTGTTGACCAAAGAGTCTGATGCAGCACTTGATCCCAGAACCCTGAGATCATGACTTGAGCTGAAGGCAGAGGCTTTAACCCACTGAGCCACCCAGGCACCCATAAACTGAAAAATTATTATTATTAGCTCATAAACTCTTATTAAAGAATTAAAGCAAACCCCAGTTTTCCTGTCTTCATACTTTTGCCTCCTGTACTTTTTTTGTTTTTCTCTTGTCTATCTTCTTCATTCCCACCCTTTTCCTTCCTTATCCCACTCCCCTGAAACTTAACTGGCATGAGACAGTTTACAAACAACTTATAAGTCCTACAAAATAGTTCTAAAAATAACTATCCTCATAGCTGCCAAAATAAGATTATACCAAAGATTCTGAACCAGAGACAAGAAAAACAAATAATCTCCTAACTGTACAACCATAGCTTTTATAGTTGTTCAAAATAAAGAAAACAGCAAGCTGAAAAAGACCCTAAGTCACACAGTCTTCCCTTCCTTATAAGATACACCATAAAACTGCCTATAAAACTCCAATCTTTCTTAGCTCCCTAAGTTTCCTGGTTAAGGTGTTCTCTATTGTGCATTAGCTGATTAAAGCCTTCAACCTCTATTTGACAAATTTTTAAAAATATTTTATTTATTTATTTTGAGAAGGAGAAAGGGGAAGAGGGAGAGAGAATCTCAAGCAAACTGCATGCTGGGGCAGAGCATGGCTGAGGGTTTGATCTCACAATCTTAAGATCATGACCTGAGCTGAAATGAAGAGTCAGTCACTTAACTGACTGAGCCATTCAGTGCCCTGCTATTTGACTAATTTTTGTATTATTTTCTGATCTTGACATTGTTTAGGAGCAGAAAAAAAATTTTAATTTATTTTTACATATCAGTCACACTTCTTCAGACCTCATCAAACTCTCTTGTTCATAGTAGGCTGTCAATACAATCAGATAGATTCATAATCATTTTGTAGTTCAGTGAAAACAAGTCATAATCATATGCTTTGCGCATTTCCCAGATATCATTAGAAACTGGATAGAATGAGTTACTATTTTACATGCTAAATATATTACCCATATTTCTCTAGAGAATATACACTAAAATATTTTTAGCATGCTGTAGTCTTGTGTGACATTCTTTCACTATCACCTTTCTCCTAATTCAAGAACATAAAACCTTGACCTGAATTCACACTTGAAAATCAATTGCTGTTCTAAGAGTATCCCTGAACACTTCTGAGGTAAGACATGTATTAAAATCTCAACTTCCTCATGAAAGTGTTGTTATTATGTTCAGATTACATAATTTATGTAAGAATCCCAATTATCATATAGGTCACAAAGAATGTGGTTTGTAATTATTTTTTAAAAGCTCCATAAAATAAGATTGGGAACTTGAGGTCAATAGATTATGAGAAAAATATATGCAAAGAGAAAGAAAAGGACCTAAGACAAGTGAATATTCATGATTTTAATTAATCCTAGATTTGTGTGCTTAAGTTTAAGAATATTAGATAAGACTGAAAGTTTAACCTTGCAAATGTTCTAGTGTTTTTGATTTATGAACTAGCATAACATACAATAATGAAGAAATACAGTTGATTCAATAGCATTGATAATAATATGGAAGCATTTTTATAATTTGCTATAAATATTCCTAAAGGACATAGAAAAACTTCATGTTAGAAATTTTAACCAAAACATTGATAAGAAATGATCCCCCAAAGAGATCAGATTTCAGGTTGTTAGATTAGAAAATTAAAATATTTTAATAAATTTTTTTGTAGTTTCAAGTTTTTTTAGTTAAAAGATAGTATAATATTAGTTTCAGGAGTAAAATTTAGTGATTCTTTACTTACATACAATACCCAGCTCTCCTCACAACAAGTGCCCTCCTTAATACCCATCACCCATGTAACTCATTGTCCCACCCACTTTCCCTCTGGCAAACCTCAGTTTATTCTCCATAGTTAAGAATCTATTTTATGGTTTACTTCTCTCTCTGTTTCCCCATCACACCCATGTTCATCTGTTTCATTTCTTAAATTCTACATATGAGTGAAATCATATGATATTTATCTCTAGCTTTTTTTGCTTAGCGTAATACACTCTACTCCACCCACATCATTGCAAATGGCAAAATTTCATTCTTTTTTATGGTTGAATAAATTCCATTATATATCACCTCTTTATCCATTCATCAATTGTTGGACATTTGGGCTCTTTCCATAATTTAGCTATTGTAGATAATGTAGCCTTTGAATCAGTATTTTATAACATTAGAGTGAATACCTAGTAGTGCAACTATTGGATCATAGGGTAATTCTATTTTTAACTTTTTGAGGAAACTCCATACTGTGTGCAGGAGTGACTGTACCAGTTTGAATTCCTACCAAAAGTGTAATAGGGTTTCCCTTTCTCTGCATCCTTGCTAACATTTGTTATTTCCTGTTTTCCTGTGTTGTTATTTTCAGCCATTCTGAGAGGTGTGAGGTGGTATCTCATTATAGTTTTGATATGTATTTCCCTGATAATCTTTTCTTGTGTCTGTTAGACATCTGTATGTCACATTACTAGACATATCTCTGGAGGCAAGGGAAGCAAAAGAAAAGATGAACTATTGGTACTTAATGAAAATAAAAACCTGCACAGGGAAGGAAATAATCAACAAAACTAAAAGGCAACTTAGGGAATGGAAGAAGATATTTACAAGTGATGTATCTGATAAAGAGTTAGTATCTAAAATCTATAAAGAACTTATCAAACTAGGGCACCTGGGTGGCTAAATCAGTTAAGCATCTGCCTTCAACTCAGATTATAATCTCAGGGTCCTGGGATTGAGCACCAAGTCCTGGTCCCTGCTGAGCATGGAGTCTGCTTCCCCTCTCCCTCTGCAATTCTCCAGCTTGTGCTCTCTCTCTCTCGATTTCTCTGTCAAATAAATGAATATAATATTTTTAAATAAAAAAAGAACTTATCAAACTCAAACTCAAAAAACAAATAATCCAGTTAATAAATGGGTAAAATATTCTAATAATTATAATAGATACTTGAAACTTTTTCAAATTCCTTAAATTGAGCAAACTATCTCATATCTATAGTCAGATTTTCCTATAGAGTTGAATTTAGGTAGTTTGTTTTTATATTGTGAATATACAAAAAAATATATTTGAATGGAAAAATAATATTTTCAATATGAAAATGTTCCCTAAAGCAAAACCTTTACCAACAAGTTATGAAAATTTATAAATCTTTTTTGACTTTAAAAACATTTTTATTTCATTTTATTTATTATGTTCAATTAGCCAACATTAGTACATCATTAATTTTTGATGTAGTGTTCAATGATTCCCATTAGTTGGGTATAATACCCAGTGCTCATCACATCATGTGCCCTCCTTAATACCCATCACCTGTTTTCCCCACCCCTCTCCCCTCCCTTCTGTAACCCTCAGTTTGTTTCCCAGAGTCCAGAGTCTCTCATGGCTTGTCTCCCTCTCTGAATTCTTCGCATTCAGTTTTCCCTATAGTCCTCTGTGCTATTCCTTATATTCACATCTGAATGAGACCATATGATAATTGTCTTTCTCTGCTTGATTTATTTCACGTAGCGTAATCCCCTCCAGTTCCATTCATGTCGATGAAAATGGTAGGTATTCATGCTTTCTGATGGCTAATATTCATTGTATATATGGACCATATCTTCTTTATCCATTCTTCTGTTGAAGGGCATCTCAGCTCCTTCCACAGTTTGGCTATTGTGGACATTGCTACTATGAACATTGGGGTGCAAGTGCCCCTTATAAGGTTTGTAAATCTTATTAAAAGGTACACAACACATATGCAAATTTACATGTTTATATATTTTTATGGATTTCAAGTAAATAACAAAAATTTAAACATGACATAAATGACAAAGTAAGCATTATTTGAAACATACTAGGGGTTCTAATGCCCACTTAAAACAAACATCAGTATTAAAAATTGTGATTTCTATGTGATGGAACAAAGTTATGTATTATACTGCATCTAGTAGCTATGTCAGACTAAACAAAGACTATAACCAAGAATCATAAATATTGTATACATAACCTGAAGCACATTTTTTCTTAATTAGTATTAATAACAACTCTTCAGTTTATATAAACTAACTAAATTACCTAAAATCACAGAGCTAACAGTATCAAAGTGAGGCTTCCAGAACTGGTCTGTAACTACAAGGTCTGAGTGCTGGTGTGAGGAAATATTTTGGTTTCCATTTGAAAGAAGGAAGAGAGCTAAATATTGGGTTTTTAAACATATATATATATATACACATATATATGTGTGTTTAAAATATATGTTTGGGCACCTGGGTGGCTCAATGGGTTACAGCCTCTGCCTTCGGCTTGGGTCATGATCTCAGAGTCCTGGAATCAAGCCCTGCATTGGGCTCTCTGCGCGGCAGGGAGCCTGCTTCCCATTCTCCTTGCCTGCCTCTCTGCCTACTTGTTATCTCTCTCTTTGTGTCAAATAAATTAAAAAAATCTTTAAAAAATATACACACACACACACACACACACACATACACACACACATACATACACACACACATAGTCTTATTTGATTTAATGATTTGGAAAATAAGCTTGTCTTAGTCAGCTTGGGCTGCCATAACAAAATATTATACTGAGTGACTTAAACAAGAGAAATTTGTTTCTCACAGTTCTGGAGGCTGCAAATTCCAAGCTTAAGGTGCCAGCTAATTTGGTTTCTGGTGAGAGCTCTCTCTTTGGCTTGGAGACAGCTGCTTTCTTGCTGTGTGTTCATGTGGCCTTTCCTCAGTGCATATGTACACGTAGAAAAAGAGATCTCTCTCTTTCTTCTTAGAAGGGCACCAATATTGTTAGATCAGAACCCCATCCTGTGACCTTATTTAGTCTTAATTACCTCCTAAAAGCACTGTCTCCAAATACAGTGACATCGAGGGTTAAAGGTTCAGCATAGAAATTTTAGGAGGACATTAGTCTACCTATAGTAAAGCACATATATTAGTCTTCACCTGCCACTTGCCTTATTTGTGGTTTAATTTTCCAAAATTTCTGTTACCCATAGTCAACTGTGGTTTAGAAGCAGATGATTCTCCTTCTGACTTAGCATCAAAAGGTCAGTAGAAGTTTGACATTGTCACAAAGCCTCATTCACCTCACTTACAGTGTAGATATTTTATCACCTCATATCATCACAAGAAAGAAAAAGGGGTAAGTATAGTACAATATGGTATTTTGAGAGAGAGAACATATTCACATAACTTTTAGTACAGTATATTATAATTACTCTCTTTTGTTATTGTTGTTAATCTGTTACTGTGCCTAATTTATAAATTAAAATTTGTCAATGGCCTGTGTGTGTAAGAAAAAACAGTATATATAGGGTTTGGTACTATCTGTGATTTCAGGCATCTGCTGAGGGTCTTAGTAAGTATTGCCTGCAGACAGGAGGTGGGGCTACTCTACCGGCTTTTGGTACCACCATATAATCTCTAAAAGGGTTCTGCTGGGGAGCCAGAGGAATTCCTGGAAAACATATGCATTATCTCACAATAATAATTTTAGAAGATCTCATGTTCTTCCTACCAGAAAATCAAACAAGACAAAGTTTGTTATTTTTAGATAAAATTGACCTTTCAGTACAAAATGATTTGGCACTCAGTGGTCTCTTATGTAAAGCACAGCTAATAAGAGGGAAAATGAAGTGATTAAAGAACACTTCAGAATTAGGACTTAGACCATAATTGTCCACAAGTCAAGCCAAAACTATGAATAATGAATATCATGTAAGAGAGGTTTGAGATAATGCTGGAGGAAAGTGTTATCTAACTTAATTAACAATACCAAGATAAAGAGTTTTCAGTGAGAGATTTGAATTTCTCGTCTGCACATATATATAATATGTTACCTTAATTCATTAAATTATGTATATAATATGTTACCTTAAGTTGTTAAATTGTATATATATAATATGTTACCTATATTTATTAAATGATAGTTTTCTTGACTAGTATATAAATTTGGCATTATTTATTGAACCATAATTCTTGCAGATTAGAAATTGCTCTTGATTCAAGATAATACATCTGTTAAAATTTGACCATTGATTAAGAGTACTTTTGGAATTTCATCTCTCTTGTCATTTTTAATTAAACTTGTGAGGCTTTACACTTTAATTTACAATGTGCATGGCATTTATGCCCCACACATTCTCATACCACTGTTAGTTTCCATAAGTGAATAAAATAATGATCAGTTCATTGATTTTTAAAATGTTTTATAAACTGGAAATTCTAATTAAAAAACAAATGTAGCATGAACCACAAAAGGAGATTTCATCCCAATTTTCTGTGCATATAAGACCCCCAATAGAAATAATTTCTGAATAGCTATATCTGAAAGTGTATAGCTGCTCCCTCCTGTATAAGGTAGACTTCTCAATTTTGAGATATTCTCGTCTAAAATCCATCAGGCTTACTCACCCAATTCAGGAGTCAACTTTCAACTTCATAATTTATGGCTGAAAAAACTTGCACAGGAAACATGTGTCTATGATTTAGTTTTTGGAACTTCAATACCATTTGGGACATTGACATTTAATTAATCTACTCAGCATAAAACTAGAACTGAGGAATTAGAGAATCACTTTTCTAAAACAGTTTCAACCAGCTTTAATGGAATAAAATGTTTAGAATAGGTATTTATCTAATGACAATTCAACCTGAAACAGAAATGCTTATATGTTAATAGATCATCAACTTCATTATTTTGCATTTTCAAAAACACTCAGGTCATCTCTACGAAATCAAATAGAAGAGTATATATAATTAAGGCAAGTCTGTTTAATGCAAATAGATGGAAAACAAATATTTTAAGTCAATTAAACGACTATAACAGAAGTATGGTTAATGATGTCTTACACTCCTTTATTTTATAAAAATAAACATAGCTTAGTGCTCATAGTATAAAAATGATACTTTTTTTAGAAGCATTTATCTTCACATTTAAACATTTATTAACAACTACTCCTTACTAAAAAGTAGCCATAGGCAAAGTTTAAATTTTGAAATTTACCCACATTAGAATTTTTGTGGCCCATGGACAAAAATGAAACATATACTTCCTCCAGTTTCTTAACTGGAAAGTTCTGAGTGGCATTAATTTATGGTTTTGGAAGCTAATCACCTATAGCCTGGAACTTGAAGTGGAGAATATTAACTGTAACATAAATTTTAAGGAAAAAAAATTGAGCAATTTAAAATAATGCTGAGATAAATTTTTCCTCTGAAGAACTCCCACACTGTGCTTTGTAACCAATTTGTTTCAAAGATTCATTCAAAAATTAGTTTTAGGCACTGACTTTGTAAGTTCAAAAATACAAAAAATAACAGTCAAGTTTTGGCAATAACAAGACTGTTATTTTTAGAAATAATTTATGATTTTAAGGTAATCATTGTGGAGCTAGTAAATAAAATACAGTAGCTTGTCTATTGTTATGCAGTATAACAATATTATTATGTAGTATTACTCCAAACGGTTATTTTCTAGTAAAGCTCTACTAATTAAACTCAAACATCTTACAAAATTCAAGAAAATGTTATCAAACCCAATATTCAGATACACAAGAATAACTACCAAAAAGACCAAGAATGATATTTTCCTAATTATTTTATTCCCTCATTTTTGCTTTATGCTTGAGTTTCTATCAAATGTGCTCTGAGCTAGCTGGAATTTAGATAAGGTTTTGTTAGCCACAGGCAAGCAATCAAGAACACTCCGTCTGTATACTTAATTTCATTTGTTTAGGTAGTAATAATTTTGCGTTTTAATTGAGAATAGTGAGTATTTGGTAAATTGAGCTTTTTAAAATAGGGGAAATCTGGCATGCACACAGAAAGTATAAATATGCAAATTAATAAAATCTGAGTTTAACAGTGCCTGCATCACAAAATGACATTTTAGATCATTTTAACAAATTTGAAATTTTTTTATATTATATTTTAGTAAGACTATTTGTTAGTGATAAGATTGGAAATTTAGAATGACATGATTTCCATATTATTGGACAAATAACCTAAATGACTACAAATATTTAGCCAACTAGAATTCATTCCTTACTGTAGCTCTTTTTTTCTGTATCAAACAATATCTTTTGCTTTGTTAATTTAAATATTTTACTACATGTTAGCTTATACACTCAGAAAATTATTGCTTATTTAGTTTTTTTTAAACATATATAGAGGGGTAGATAATTGGAATTATCAATGATACAGAAAACACAGTAATTGGACTCTACTAAGTTTGAAGGTTGAAGTTGGAAGTCAGAAATTTGTCTAAACTTTGTCTCATCAGCAGTTGCAATCCTCGATTTCCTGTGCAAATATGTATACATCACTTAACTTTTTACTTTAGCCTCAAGTATGTAACGAATATCTCAATGTATTAAAATTCAATATATCTATACCATGTAAGGAAAACTGTTACAGTATAAATTGCACTGGAAATATAATTATTGGGAAATATTTTAAACAAACTAGAAACAACAACCAAGGTAAAATAAATCTTTTAATTGTAAAAATAAAAATAAAGAAACTATTGCCACTATCAGAAAAAAATATTTTCTATAATTTTTCACTGACAACTCAGCACAGGACCCACTGAATCTGTATACATACAGACAGGTAGCATACAACAGTCTAGATATTCCAAATTTCCATTTGAAGTCATCTGAAATGCTATTCCGTAGTAACATGTAATAATATATTTGATAAAATTTTTCTCAGTCTGTTTCAACAAATGTTGTAAAAGAGCCATTTCTAGTTTTATAGCCACCAAAATCTGTGAAGAGAAAAACAGTTCAAATAATTTTATGATCATGGCCTAAGAAAAAGAAAAAAATATATATATATTACACAGAGTATTGATTTGGCACTATGTTACTCTCAAATATTCATTGAATTTGACAGTATTTGCCAGTGTTGGGGTTAATACAAAGCAATAATTGTTCTAAACATAGCAGTTCCATCTGGCTGGGAACTGTATTTTTGTTGAGCATCTAGGTGTGTGTATTTTATTACACCTCAATCCAAACTATGTGATATTATCTTGGAAACTCCACTTTTCTGTATTTTTAAATGTTTCGAAATACCTCTACTTCTCCTTGGAACAGAGGACTTTTCTAAGAATATCATCAAAAACTTTTATATGTCAAACAACAACTTTCAAGAAAGAGTCTTATATGGTACTGTGATATTTAAAACAAAACAAAAGAAAAAAGAAAAGAAAATTTTAGCAGACAACGTCAAATGTTGGAAGATGCTTGTGCATAGCAAGCAACATTGTTCTAAAAGTCAAGTCACTCATTCTGCTAATAAGAGAAACCCTTCTGATGAACAATTTAATTGGGTTTAACAAGGCTGTTCATAGCTAATCCTAAATGCAGTAATAGGAAATAGGAGGAATAGCTAATCCTAAATGCAGAAATAGGAAACTGAAGGCCTGTACTCAATGTTAGTCTTGCTCCCCTTAGATCTTGCTTGTAATTACAGTTTGGTCTTTAATTATTCTACTTCTCATTCTCAATTTATGATTAAGACCAACAGCATGCCCTGGAGATAGTAAGTGCTGATGTGGACAGGAATAAAATGGAGGACAGCAAATCCTTTAGCCTATCGGCCCGGGTGGCCAAGATGGTTTCGTTTTGTTGTGGCTGTTGTTTTGTTTTTAAACCAGTTGTTCCAGAATAAAGATAAAGAGTCTATTATTCAAGGAAACCAGTATGTGGTACCAAAGAAGCACAACTAATTATGGAAAACAGGTAGTATTCTTCTCTTTTTATCACATTTTTAACACCACAGAAAACACAGTCTAATAAGTCATTTATTTCCCCAGTGTACTACAAAATGTAAAAATTGTTGCTTCAGTGTTTACTGGTAGTCACTCTACTCTCATAGCCTCAGAAACCATAATAATTGCTAATAATTGCTAATACATATTAAGAACTTGCTATCTTGTGCCAAACACAGCTCTACATTCTTTTCATGTATTATCTGGTTACTTCAAATTCACACCCTTGAGGTAAGAACCCCTATTTTCACCTCCTGCCCCCTTTTAGAGATGGAGAAGCTGAGCTTCAGAAGGGTGAAGCAGATTACCTCAGGTCATATCCTTCCAAAGCAGGAGTGACAGAATTTGAACCCGGGTGGTATGACTCCTGAGCCTGAAGTCTTTACTACAGGAAGGAAGGAAGGGAGGAAGGAAGGAAGGAAAGAAAGGAGGAAGGAGGGAGAAAGGAAGGAGGATTGGAGGGAAGGAGGGACTGATTTGGTAGCAAACTGAGCATCGACCTCTATCCTTAGAATCTCTTCTCCCTCTGCTAACTAAGCTTATGTTACTAGGTCTTTCATGGTTAGTTTTTATTCCACTGGATATCATCCAAAGTACTCAGAAATTGCAAACAGAGCTATCATTAATGATAGTCCATCATTTGTCCACACAACCAAAAATTTATGGCTCATTTGGTCTCCAACAAGAACCTATCTAAATTAGAGGTTGGTAAAAAATTTATATGAATGATGAAATCATGAATATTTTAGGATTTGCAGGCCATACAGTCTCTGTGGAAAATACTCAGCTCTATAGTTGTAGTACAGATAATACGTAAAAGCAGGGCTTGGCCTAGTATGAGGATGAGTGAAGTGTGAGGTACCTGTGACAGAATTTAAGGAACACTCATTTTCAGGGTTATTTGAATACAAGACCCTGCAAGTGAGTACCTATTTAAATTTTGTGTCTTGGGTGCCTTACTTGCCTCATCCTAATCCCTTTCCTTAGTACAGAAATGGATGTAATTGTATTCAATGGAACTAGTCATGGAAAGGAAGTACCCAAGATTAGAGGCTTCTTTCTATCTTGGAGAATTTTAAAGAAGGAAGGGGAGACAACATAGTATTTGGGCTTCAGGAAAAAAAAATAATAATAATTGAAAGAAGAGGAGAGAATGTGGATTTCTAAAAAGGAATGGGTTAGGGGAAATCATGGCAACAGTTTTGGGTAAAATAAACCAGCACAGAGTTAGGAATTATAATCCGGACTCCTGGCAGACAGAGATGAGTTGCTTCCCACAATGTTTTTTTGCATATTTAAACTGGGCATTCAAACCTAAACCTACATTTGGTCTACTCCAGGACTGACACATTGCCACATGTTTGTCATATTTAGAACTCTTACAAAGAATTTGTGAACTACTTTCTCTCATGCAATGAGAACGCAAGATGAATAAAATACATTTACACATTTTTGACACATAAAAGGTGATCACATGTCATTGCTGGTGTCCATCATTAGTAGCTATAGGAGACAGTGAAGGTAGTAGCTATACAAAGGCAGTGAAGGTAGAAAATAGTCTCTCAGTTGTCACCACATAAGGGAAGACAAAATAGGATGCAAGAAATGGTAGATAATGTACAGCATTAGACATTAATTATATGTACTAGTTGTATGTTATCACCTATGTGGAAACCTCTCAGGAATTTCCAGAACTAATTAGGGGGATGGATTATCAGAAGACTTATTTCCTATCAGCATCTGAGATCAAGAACCAGGAACTGTAGGTTTCAAATAAGGATCAAAATATTCATGTAAAACCATTTATGTATGTTTATGGTAAGTGTCAAGTATTTTTAAACTATATGAAATAAAAGAAAAAAAAACCTCCTCTGAAGCCTCATATAGTACAGTGTAAAAAATGACAAATTGAAATATATTAAATTTTATTTTCAATACACTTTTCTTACCCTCCATTCTCCATCCCAAAGTGGCATCAGTGCGTACTTAAAAGACTGATGCATTCTTTTAGTTACTTGGCTACTAAGGAAGTGAGGAAAATACTCAAAACTATGAATACTATGAAAAATTTTGGAGTCTTACACATTGAATTCTGCATTACCTACAATAGCTCAAGATGAACATTATAACTAGGTAAAAGTTTCCAAAAACAGGGATCCTCAGTAAGTCTTTATAGTTTGAATAGGCATAAAAATTAAATCTCATTTGCTATAATTAACAAATAAGTTGTTAAAGTTATGCCACTGGGAATTACTTTATATTCTAAACAGTACATCAAATTCTGAGGGAAAATAATCAGAAGAAAGTGTCCATAATGTAACTGGGATGTACCTTATTATACTAATCAGTTCTAATAAAGAAACATAATTCTTAAAAAAAAAAAAAACATAATTCTTCTCTTCAGTACATCTGCTCAATGATTTTCATAGCCATGCTAAAATTGGATATTAGAATCACTAGATTCTAGAGAGTAAAACAGAGTTGTCCAGTGTAGTTTAGCAATTAAAAATAATTTAATATATTTGAAATTAAATATATAAGGCATGAAAATAGTCTTATGCATTGTGTGTCTGTTTTAATTCTCCTTAAAAAACCTGAGTTAGAATCTAGATTACCTTGAGGTCTCTCATCTAGAACTTTAATTAGGCCCAGTAGGTAACTTTTTTTTTTAAGATTTTATTTATTTATTTATTTATTTGTTTGTTTGTTTGTTTGTTTATTTACGAGAAAGAGGTAGCAAGGATAGGGACAGTGAGGGAAGGTTTGTGGAGTTGGGGGGTGGTAAGAACAGAGCAGAGGGAGAGGGACAAGCAGACTCCCTGCTGAGTGGGAAGTTATGGGGGGCTCAATCTCAAAACCCTGAGATCCTGACCTGAGCTGAAATCAACAGTCAGATGTTCAACAGACTGAGCTACCCGTCACCACTGTCCCAGAGGTAACTCTAACTGAATCACATGAGAAATATGACTACTGTTCATTAGCTGAGCCCGAATGATAATATGCTGAACTTGGAGAATATCTCTCATTGAATTGTGTCAGAAATAGGAAAAAGAGTGATCAAAAAGCCATCCCATAAATATAAAAATGCAGAGGTAAGATGGACTTTGATGTCTCCTAGAAATGTGTTTTCATTTTCTTTCTCCTTCAGAGTTGACTTTTTCACCCTCGGAAAGCACATCCCTTCTTTTTCAAATTACATTTTGCATTGTCTGCCATTTCAGCAGTTGATTAAGTTTCATGTCACTCCTTGGCTGGCAGAGACAGGGTCAAAAACTGGTTCATCACATGCCCAGCACACACTGTGCTTTCTTCTTTTTTTATTTACAATGGTTTGTATATTATGAGGAGACTCGGGTGACCCTACACAGAATAAGATGACCATTTCTCTTATTAAATTAAAGAGAAAGTCTTGGTTGCATAGCTAAGGGATTTTGTAAAGTATATTACAAATTTGTATTCCTATTCTTTCTAATAGGCTTAAAATAACCAGTCTCTTTCATAGTTCTCCTTTTTGCCCTTACTTCTCTACTCACTTAACTGGTATAAATGTATAGTGTTGGCAAACTTAAATTGGGTCATATCCCATAGGAACTCAAGTTCAGAACCTTTTTTTTTTTCTTTTATATCATCTATGTTTTATGATGGGCATAAGAGAATTGATAAATGTGTCCCATCCTGGGATAGGAGGTTAGCACAATACATCTCTCTCTCTCTTTCTTTTTTTTTTCTTTTATCACCTTATGTATTAGAATTATAGCAAAAAGTAGGGTACATACCATATTTACTTGAAAAATCTGGCAGCTTTTAAAATCTGGTAATATAGTTAAAAGAGTGTGATAAGGCTTTTCAAGTGCAAAACAAAAGCAAATTCTAGCAATGGTGTCATTAAATAATGTTGCCCCAAGGCATCAACTCCTTAACTCTACTGAGCTGTTATTTCAGTGACAAAGTCAGTTGACTGACTATACAACATGAGTCATAGGACCCCAGCCTTGAGGTATGTAAGCCAATATAAACAGGCATCACCTATCCAGAAGGGGTTTTGCAGTTTGATGAAAAGGAAGGCAGTAAATTAATTACAGATCTATAATTGACTCTATATCCATCATGATCTTAGATCTCAACAGGCTTGTCCCATTCCAGTTTGTTTTACTCTGAAAAAAGAATCAGAATTACTTTTTTTTTTTCCTTCAGAAATCCTTTAGGGAGCGCCTGGGTGGCTCAGTGGGTTAAGGCCTCTGCCTTCAGCCCAGGTCATAATCTCAGGGTCCTGGGATTGAGCCCTGCTGCCTGCTCAGCGGGAGGCCTGCTTCTCCCTCTTCCACTTCCCCTGCTTGTGTTCCCTCTCTCGGTGTGTCTCTCTCTCTCTGTCAAATAAATTAATTAAATATTAAAAAATAAAAATTAAAAAAAATAAAAAAAGAAAAAGAAATCCTTTAGGATTCAACGAGTCAAAGTATTTTGTGGGATTGAAAATTCAGTGAGTCAACAATATTTTGGGGAAATAAAATATGCAAGAGAATATGTATACAAATAAATAAGGGCAAGAAACTTGAAAAAGAGATTTTTACAATTGTTTGACTGTTATCTGAGCACAGAAATTAACGAATTGTAGCTATTGTTCTATGGAAAACTCAATTCCACTTCTACCTGAGGTTGATTTATTTATTCAGTATATATTTATTGAACACCTATTTGCTAAGAACAAGGGATTTAAAAAGGAACGAAAGCAGCTTATTATTGTTTCTGTTTCAGGAAGCTTATGCCCCGCAGCAAATAAAATATTAAGCAAATGACAAAATAAAAACTATGGTGAGTTCTATAAAAGAAAGTTATCTGTGACATGAGATTCACTGAATTTCACTTAACGGATGAATAAAGAAATTTAGTAGAGATAGTGACATTTGAGTTGAAATACAAAGGACAAATAAAAATTCAAAAGATGCATTCGATATAGAGGAATAGAACACTCACTGGGCAGAAGGGACAGCATGTAGTAAGAGAGGACAAGGCACATCCAAGAAAGTGCAAGAAGGCTAGTGTCACTGTTAAACAAGGAGTGAAGGTATTGCAGAAGTAGGGGACACAGCTGCACATTCTTTGGGTGATGTTTACATCTTCCTCTTCATATCAAAATCAATAAGAAAACAACAAGTGTTGTAAATATGGATGAGTCTAATAGAGCAGGAGATGGGGATTGATACAAATAGCATTGTCTTTGGAATAATTACTTTGGCTATTCAAATAACAATTTTGCGGAGGACAGTGTTAGGAGAATAATTCTATATTCAAGGCAAAAAATAAATTTTTATTGTGCAAGATGGGGGCAGATGAGATCAGGGAATTAGTTCTGAAAACTTATTTAAGATATAAAATGGAGAGACTTTGATAAGAGATTACAAGTAGTTGTGACAGAAAAACATGATTTCTAGGTTTCTGATTTGTGAAAATGGTTGTACATCCATGTTAGTCAATTCATATTAGAGATTCTAGGGGAAAAAAAAGTACTTGAATGTTGGGCTGTGGCAAGGGGCAGAGAAAGGACAAGAAGACAAAAGGATCCCTAGGAAAATGTGACGTTAATAAAGTGGTACTATGTAGCACTTCCTAAACTTCTTTAACATATATCCCATATGAAATATGTTATTATCTATATCTTTAATAAAAAATAAATAATGGCAGTGTGCTTGGGTGGCTCAGTCGGTTAAATGTCTGATGTCAGCTCAGATCATGATCCCAGAGTCCTGGGATCTAGCCCCACATCAGGCTCCTTGCTCAGCGGGGAGCCTGCTTCTTCTTTTCCTTCTACCTACTACTCCACCTACTTGTCCTCTGTGTGTGTGTGTGTCAAATAAATAAATAAAAATTCATTAAAAAAAAACCACCTTCAAGGCCTCTCATTGCTCTTAAGATAATAATCCAAATCCTTCTCTGGACAATTTTACTATGGTCTTGATGTGATTATTAATAGTTACTCTTTCACTCTCAGAATTACAGATATATATACCACATGTTCCTTTCTTTTTCAGAATGCTTGGATATATTTTATCTTCTATATTCTATCTTCTGATACCTGCCTCTTATGGCTTACTTTTGTGAAGCTACTTAGCTTTTAAATATTAAATCAATAATGATATTTTATTTATTTTTTATTTTTTAAATAATGATATTTTAAATAAAGCAATATACAGCAAACCTGTTTGACTTGCCGCATATTCCCTATACAACATAATCCCATATAAGATAAAATCTGGCACTGGACTTAATCAGATACCTCAGATATGAGTTCTTATAGTTCTCGGTATGAAACTTATGTTTAAATACTAAATCACATAAATTGCCTTTTAATGAGTTTTTCTCCAGCAGAATATAAACTCCATGAGATCAGAACTAGGTCTGTTTTATTTGGTATTTATCTTCCTTAATAGAATGCTAACTCCTTGAGGATGGGGATTATAATCTTTCCTTTTCACTACAGTTTCTTCAACAGTCTGGTACTTTGGACAGGTGGAAGGCTCTCAGTGAATATTTGCTCAAAGAAAAAAAGGAGATAGATTCAAGGAAAGAATGAGACAGTGTCTCAAATTGGAAAATGTGAGCTTCATTCTGAGTCAGGAAAATTGATGATCTTATTTTTCCATCTGAGAAAACAAAATGATGGAATGATTTACCAGGAATTTCTCTAAGTATGACACAATGGTACAAAATAGGCAAGTTTTGCTGATGTAATTTGCAAGAGAAAGTCTAACAGAGCCAGAGTTGAGATTCAACAAAATGGTGCTGAGGAACCTTTCAGATAAACAGCAGTAGAAGAATGAGATACCCCTCAGATAAGGGAAGCCAGTTGTACCAACAGACATTATCTGAAAGGAATTGATAAAAGGCTATTGAATAGAGGGGAAGTTCCCTCTAATTTGCACAGCTTTGGAGAGCAACAGAACCAGGGAGGGACGTGATCTTACTGAAAGTCTTATGCTTATCCCGTTTCTCCAATCATAGCCAAAGTTGATATTTCGTTTTTTTCAATTGGCATATATTGATAACTTACTTTCTGAAAATGTGTTTGTGTGTTTGAATCAATAAAATCATTTTCCACCTAGAAATGGGTGCAATTGAAGAAGTAACATCTATGTGGGCTCTAAACAAGATATAACACATATGGAAAGAATATGATATCTCTTCAAAATGAGCTGTTAAATACTTTAAAGTGTTCACATTTTAGAAGTAGATAACCTAAATATAAAGCAGTTTTACTTGGGGTGGCTGGGTGGCTCAGTGGGTTAAATTCTCTGCCTTTGGCGCAGGTCATGATCTCTGGGTCCTGGGATCGAGCCCCACATCGGGCTCTCAGAGCCTGCTTCCTCCTCTCTCTGCCTACTTGTGATCTCTCTCTCTCTGTCAAATAAATAAGTAAAATCTTAAAAAAAAAAAGCAGTTTTACTTATATATAGTAAATCATTTTGATCAGCTCTTCAAAGTAAACATTATTGTATCTAGTACTTCTGATACACATTTTGAGTTGCTTTAAAAATTATATTCTCAGAATATCTATAATTTAGGTCTACAGTTCACATCACATAAACCAACTCATAAAGTAGCCAAATTAAATATTTGTGGTTAGAAGAAATGAGCTTATGAAGCTACACACACATGCACACACATGCATGCACACCCACAATGAGGTAAATAAAAGTATTTTGTAGTTCCTTTAAATTACAGTCTTTTTAAAATTATGTATAATTTTGAAAGGTATAAAAATTATTTTATTTGAAATGTAGAGAACCTTATTGCTTTGACAAAGTTTGTATTTTTGTGAAAGATACATGATTTTTTTTAAAGATTTTATTTATTTACTTGACAGAGAAAGAGAGATCACAAGTATGCAGAGAGGGAGGCAGAGAGAAAGGGGGAAGCAGTCTCCCTGCTGAGCAGAGAGCCCGATGTGGGGGTCAATCCCAACCCTGAGATCATGACCTGAGCCAAAGGCAGAGGCTTTAACCCATTGACCCACCCAGACATCCCTACATAGATATTAAAATTGATAAATAAATTGCTACAGAGACATTAAATATTATATATATATATGCCAAATCATCATAAAAGTGGGAGAAATTAACCTGAGCTGATGAAATACAAAGAATGAGTGGTTAAATGAGTCTAATTGCACGAACCAAGTTAAGCCTTAAGAAGTGATTGAATACACTTAGGAAGAGAAATAAAGGATAATGATGAGCATGTGAAGAGTATTCTAAGAAGCAGAAGTCTTGATTTCTCTTTTTTTTAAAGATTTTTTATTTATTTATTTGAGAGAGAGATCACAAGTAGGTAGTGAGGCAGGCAGAGAGAGAGGAGGAAGCAGGCTCCCTGCTGAGCAGAAAGCCCCATGCGGGGCTTGATCCCAGGACCCTGAGATCATGACCTGAGCTGAAGGCAGAGGCTTTAACCCACTGAGCCACCCACGCGCCCCAAAGGTGCATGATTTTTGAAAGATGTGATTATTTTTTAACCTTCCAGGGATAAAATGAACAGTAAAAGATAAAATAGAGACAACCAAAAAGCATCGTAATTCTTATCTTTGATAAACTTAGACCTTTGGGGGAAAATTTTAAAATCAGGAATGTTTATATTCACCAATATTTAGCTTTTAGCCAGTTCTGGCTTCTCTAAATACTTGAGAAACTTATCCACTTTGGTGGCTTCAAATTTACCTCTTTAGGTACATTATATATTAAATATAGATATTTGGGGCATTAAAATATAAGTCTCTTCCCTGATCATTATTTCCAAGTGCCAGCTGATGATGCCCACTGAGCTTCTTTGCTGTCATCTTTGTGGCAGCATATCTTATTCATCATCTTCCCCTCATTCAGAATTTTCTATTTCTAGTAATGTAATACTCACTAAGGTCAAAATATTACTTCTTATAACTTCTCATTTTCACTAACTTTACCTCCATGACTGATAAATGGGTAACATTGGATGTCCTTTATATTTAACACCCTTTGATGCAGAGAAAATTACAAGTAAGTAAAACAAATAAATTTACCAATAAATAAGAACAAAATCCGTTGTTTCATCTTAATAAACAGGAATAGAAAATTTTTGATAAATGTTTTCTTGATTAATCCTTCCTAGGAGCTCAAATCCATCTCTTTCAACCATGTCACACTTGCTTCATTCTAATTTAGACCATCATACCCCAACTACTCAAGTTAAATCCTCCACGCCTTTCTAAACCACATTCTGCACCACTAGGGATACGTTCATCTTACCAAAAACAAAAACAAACAAAAAACAATAAAGCAATCAAATAAAAGAAACAAGAAAGAAAACAAAGGAACTTAAAGCAATGACAACAAAAACAAAAAAGTTTATTTTGGCCTCTATAAAGTGGTCAGCCAGTTAGCATCTTGCCGACTCTAACCCCCAATTCTACTTTTGGTTCCACTTTGTACTGCACTCATACTTGGAGTTCAACAACTAACTGTGTTCTTAGGTCTTCATATCTATGTTCACTCTGCCAGGAGCAGTGTCTTCTGCCTCTTTGAACCATCAACATGCTAAGTAATATCCTTCAATTTGCAAGTTAGAGATGGATTTCTCTTCACATCCTCCTAGAAAGATACTGATTAATTCAGTACCCTTGCATATGTCAGTACCCTTAGTTTGTAATTTTTTTTGCTCTTCCTCGGTACAATTAAAGTAATTAAAGGTGCTGGTTAATGTTTTTATCTCACTATTGCATTACACATACATACTAAATTCATACCTCAAACTCTATTCAATGACAGAGATTTTCCAGCTTGATGCCCTACCAACTAATTTTCTGCTGAAGCTTTTTACATATCCAGACTCTTTTATCTCACCTTCATACAATATATGGACTATAGAAAAAGATTTATCATTATCATTTTTTGTTACTGCTTTAGAGCTCACAAATCGTACTGATATTGGGACTCAAAACCATATTATCTTTAGCTGGAATTATGCTGTTAATCACAATAATATGATGATCTATAATGTTATTCAGACAGTTTCAATATTGAATTTTACGTATAGATTCAGGTGGATGTGTGGAATGTCTTCACATAAAGTGCAACCACTTTGAGTCCAAATACTGGGACATATTAAATAGGTATTTAATACCTATTAAATAGGTATACTTATATATATAAGTATACCTATTTATATATATATAAATACATATATATATGTATTTAATGCCAATTAAATAGGTAAACTTTTGTGATAACTTTTTGGTATCTCAATCAAACATGCATAAGTGCATTTTATTTAGTATATAATCATATAATTTCTTAATTTTAAACATTTTAAATTTAATTTTTACGTTAACATTAACCAGTTAATTGTCAAAGAAATGAGAACAGATTTTAAAAAGAAAATGAGAGAGGAAGAGGAGGCAGAGGAGGAGGAAAAAGGCAATGAGGACAAAAAGAGGAAGAGAAAACTGAGACAAGATGAGAGAAAAGAAAATCTAACAATTGGGTGACATAATGAAATCAGAGCCTCAAGAATGGGTGTGATATCACTGCTTCTTCCAGATAAGACCGATTTTGTCCCATTATATGGGAATCTACTATTCACAATCAGGTAGAGAAAAAATGTGTTTTTTGATCATTAGCTTTTGGATTATACTGAATTGAATCCAATTTTAATAAAAGAGTATGGCAAATACTATAATAAAGTTATTGCATATGAACAGTAACAAAGGAAATGGGAAGATTCGCTTTGTAATAAGAGTTGGTTTTAAACATTGGAAGGGAATATACTAAGGGCACCAAGAGATTTAACTAAGAGAAAATGGAGCTCTAAGAGGAAGTCAATTTTAGTTTTATATAAGTAATAAGTTTTCAACAAAAAAAGTTGTTTAAAATAATATGTACTGCCATGGAATGCAAAACAAATTGAGTCATTAATATATCCATTTATTTATCAATTCACATTTATGGAGTATCAACTGATAAACAGGCATCATAAGAAAAATGATAAGAAAAATGAATAGTTCTGACCCTCCAGAAGCTTATAGTTTAATGGGGGATATGACCACATAAAAAAAAGATAATTCAAAAATTAGAATTAAATATGCATGCAGGAAAGTATGCATACTCATTTTGTAGCCAGATGGCCTGATGTCAATTTCCAGCTTAACCACCTGTTTGCCTTTGGGGAAGTTAAAAAATTCCTAAGAGCTTTTATGTCTCATCTGTATCACTAGAATAACAAAGTTCATTATAAAATAAAGTGATGAAAGTTTAATGTGTTTTGCACAGAGATG
The DNA here is from genome assembly GCA_028533885.1 of Nasua narica. Classification (NCBI taxonomy): domain Eukaryota; kingdom Metazoa; phylum Chordata; class Mammalia; order Carnivora; family Procyonidae; genus Nasua; species Nasua narica. The sequence continues at coordinate 22,764,754 of CM052800.1, read as the reverse complement.
GAGATAGAGAAAGCAAAAATTGGTACCTATTTTAAGATAATCACTGAGCTGAATCTTGAAAAAGAAGAAAATTAGCAAAAGGTAAGAAGAGCATTTTATTTTATTTTATTAATTTTTAAGACCATTTTACACAGAGGAGGTACCATGGGCAAAGTCATAGATGAGTGAGGGCTCATACTGCATCATGAAATAGAGTATATTAATTTATCAGAAAACCATAGAAAAGAGCATCCATACATCTAATTTAGATGTAGTATTTTGTAACACTATACATATAAAAAATGAAGTTTTCACGACTATAGGTCACAACTCAGGCAAGTTACATGGGGACATAGAAGAGTTTTCTCTTAAGATATGTTTAATGTGTGGTTTAACTCAAAATATCAGTAGTACGTTCAATTCGAAAATCAACAGTTGTGCGGCCCCTGGGTGGCTCAGTGAGTTAAAGCCTCTGCCTTCGGCTCAGGTCATGATCTCAGGGTCCTGGGATCGAGCCCCGCATTGGGCTCTCTGTTCAGCAAGGAGCCTGCTTTCCCCTCTCTCTCTCTGCCTACTTGTGATCTTTCTCTCTCTCTGTCAAATAAATAAAGAAAATCTTAAAAAAGAAAAGAAAATCAACAGTTGGATAACCATGAGATGCTTGGTGTCTTCAGGAACCCTCAAACATGAAATGGTAGTTGTATGAATACTCTGTGTATTGATATATGGTCACTAAATAATTACATTTCAGGATTAGGACAATCAAGTTTAAAACAGGCCAATTCAAAAAAAGAAAAAAAAAAGAAAACCAATTCAAGGATTTACTCGTCCAATGAACAATTAATTAATTTATAGCATCTATTACATTAAGCTAACAATCATTACAATAATAGCCACTATTTCCTATAAGATTACTATGTAATCACTTAATGATATTTAATTACATATGTCTACACATGTGTATGTGAATGAAAATCATAAATCACTATTAAAAATAACCTGATACATATTTAAATGCAAAATTGGCATAGAATATAAGTATCCTGAATTCAGATCCTCTTTACTTGGTTCACTGCTTTTTTCTTATCGTTTAAATCAGATTCTTAATTTTGGCAAGTGCCAAGAAATATTTGCTGAATGAACAACTTGATATGTAAAGAGGATCCATCCGTTAATTCACCATGATTCTGATCCAGGATGACAATCACCACATTCCTATAAATGCAGAGTTAATATGCAAATGATGTCCTATGTTCAGCTTAACTTCTTGCTACACTTGGGAAATTAGTGGAAGATAAACATTTCTACATTAAATTTATATGCATTCCATAAAATATCAATTTTAGGTGCTAAGCAGAAGTTATTTTTGAACCCACAGGATCCAACGTATATTTTTAAAATATTTGAATGTAACATTTTCTCTTGTAAGTTGCAGTAAATCTGAAAAAGAAGGAATGAATCGAGTCTTGCAGGTCAAAGGAAGTACTGTAACCAAATGACAAAATAATAAATATGTGTGGAGTTCTGCATTGTACAATACCATAGTCCGATTTAAGAAATGAACTGTTGATTCAGTGGCAATTTTCTACCTTAAGTGGTATTCCTTTGATGAGTATCTAAGTTCCACAGATTTTATTTTACACTGCTATCTCCTGACCCTTGCAGAACTTTTTATTACAATCATTGCACCACAGAATTACAGACTCAGTGAACATGATTTTCCAGCTTATGGCCTGAATATTTTTATTTTCTTGTTGTGTTTATTATCAGATCAAATGCTGATAAGAAGAATACAGTCTGAGAAAATTCCTGTGAGTTGTTAGAAGTGTTCCAAAACACATGGGAAAATAAAGAAAGGCGTAAAAATTGGGCCTTTTTTCCTTCTTATACAGATTGAGACATGTACACAAAAAATTTGATGCAAAACTGTTTGCAGATATTAACTAATTTTCCTGTCTTGTTACATATTTCTAATTTTATATAAAAGGAATGAAATAAAAATCTCACAATCAGAATGATCTTTACGTATGTGTATATATACATACATGTATGTATATACATACACACAAACTGTTCTCGTAGAGAAAGGAAAATCCCAGATCTGAACGGGGATCTGAGAAGCCATGAGTGATGGCTGATTTGTGGTGGGCTTTTGTCTGCATCATAGTGAACAGCATCCCTCAGAAAGGCAAAATTGAGAACCACGAGATAATAGTGCAAAGAGTCAAATGATGGTTTGTGAGTGGGGACAGCCAATGGTATGGATTCAATCTGAAATAAAATCTCTACAAATGTCAGAAGGGTAAGCAGGAGATGAACCCAAGAAAGAGCTGTGCAGGGTATTGGAATTTTTTTTTAAGAGTGCTCATGATTTAACCATGTTCTACCACAAGATACTCTAGTTCTCTGAAATCCCACAGAGAAACAAAAAATGAAGCTCATCCATAAATGAGAGAAACTTTTCTCTCCCAAACCCAGTGAGGCAAAAATGGAGTGGAATTATTTCATCTATGAAAAAAAAGTGGAAATAAAAAAATGCTTAAAATGCAAGAAGATACTGTCAGTTATATGCCAAATCAAATCAAACATTGTTTGCCTTCCCTTAAGACATCATAAACATTAGCTTCTGTGGTCTCTGTTAGGCTGACTATCTTATAAATTAACTCAAGAGCAAACATTGCTTTTTGATGTGAAATTGAGATTCATTCTCTTTTGCTAATGATTAAAATGTCAAGTTGTGTGAACACAGAGATAGTTAAAGAAAAGTGGTCATTTTTATTGCTTAGATAAGGATAAGGGTATTTTAGGATTTAATTCCTATAGTAATAACTCTCTACAGCTGAGATACTGATTAACCATGTGACAGGATTGATATTTTTTTTCATGGCATCTGGCCCACATTGTGGGAATCTATTATGTGTATAATAAATATATATAACTAGTCATAGGAAAATAACCAACCTAATCAATCTCTAATGTTGTAAAAGAAAGAAAATCAGTCAGCCACATGTCCAACTGGTCAAATACACAAGCAAAATACCTCATCCTTCTGAGGGAGGAAGCAATGGCTTTCCTACAAGCCTGAATGAATGTCACTCTGACTTCCAGGAGAGGCTGAAATGTGTCAGTAGACTTTGAGCATTCCAGTATTTAACAGCCACTGTGTTAATGCCTTGTAAGCTCCCTGGCACATGAGTTGCAGAACTGATCACTGAATCAGTAAAGACTCTAATCCTCATAGATCAATGATGTCCCACTAACATGTGCTATCTTGTCTTATATTTAGTTACTCCAATGGGTGGTGAAAGCTTTATTTGGTTGTCTTGCACAGTAATAATTAAAACATGATGTAAAAAGATCTAAAATGTATAATCCTTTTCCAGACAATACAAATTAGAGATAAACTAGAAAGTGAAATCATCCTATGGAAACTAAGAAAATATACTTCATGAACCTGTCTCAACGAGCGTTCAAGCCAATGCAAACTGTGTTGAATATATATATTTTTTGGATGCCTGGGTGACCCAGTCAGTTAAGCATCTGCCTTTGGCTCAGGTCATGATCCTGTGTGATCATGATGGGTGCTGGGATCGACTCCCACATTGGGCTCCTGGCTCAACTGGGAGCCTCCTTGTCCTGCTGCTTGTGCATGCTCTCTTTCTCTCTCTCACTCTTTGACAAATAAATAAATAAAATATTTTAAAAAATAAATATCTTTGTATCTTACTCCTCATTATGTTAATTTTTGGCGTTAGGTTTATATAATCATTAAGACTCTAAGAACATTACTTAAATTACTCAGTTATTCTGTTTTGTAACTCTACCAGATGTTATCAAATTTCTCTACTTCCTGTTATGGAAAGATTAATAAAAAACTCCTCGAAAGACTTGTATGCCTTTATTACTTCCAGACCTCATATCCTATCCTTTCTTGAATCCACAGCAATCAGGTTTTTGTGCCCACATTTCCACTTAAACTATTCTGAAACATACCAATTCTGAGTTTTCCTTGATTTCAGCACTTTTGATCGGCAACAGTGGTTCAGCTCCCTCTCCTGAAGCACTCTTCTTTCTTTTTGCTTACAAGAACCCACACTCTGCAAATTTTCAGTCTTTCAGTCTTCTTTAGTCTTTCGTTTGTCCAGTTTCTTACTCTCTGTATATTAAGATGCTCAAGGACTCAAGCTATGAACCACTTCATCACTTGTCTATTTACATTCAGATTTGTCTTTTTAGTCCATGGATCTAGATGCCCAATCACTTTCATCACCTAGGACTTTGAAATAAAAGGAAATAATAAACAATCATTGCATATTTGAGAAATCATTGCCTCTTCAGAGAGATTACTAATTGTCCACGATTATGTTACTGGCACTAAAAGTTTGGCAGAGTTATACGTGATAAATTGGTATGAGTCATGGCTACATACTAAACAGATTTTGTCCTGCTACCTAGACATCATTTGCTTCTGTTACATTTTCTGCACCTGATTCCTTCCATAGACTATTGCTGATTTTCTTAGAATTCACCTGCCACTTAGAACAAGGAAACCTGGTTGTTATATATGGTCCTTAAAAATGTTGGAGTTGCAGCAATTAGAAATATGATGCTGATTTCATTCCTTTTGATATATACTCAGAAGAGGAATTGCTGGATGACATGGTAGTTCCATTTTTAATTTTTTGAGTAATCTCCGTATTCTTTTCCATGAATGTTATACTATACTTTACATTCCCACCAGCAGTGCACAAGAGTTCCCTTTTCTACATCCTCACCAATACTTGTTATCTTTTGTCTTTTTGTGGGAATATACTATGGTATATTTTCATAATAGCTATTCTAACAAGTGTGAGAATATATCTCATTGTAGTTCAGATTGGCTGATGATTAGTGATGTTAATAAACTTTTCATGTACCTGTTGGCTATTTATATGTTGTCCTTTGAGAAATATCTATTTTCAGTATTATTCACAATTACCAACTTATGGAAATAACCTAAGTGTCTGTTGACAGATGAATGGATAAAGAAATACACACACAAGCACACACACATACACACACACACACACTATAGAATATCATTTGGCCTTAAAAAATAAAATTCTGGGGCACCTGGGTGGCTTCGTCGGTTAAGTGACCAACTCCTGGTTTCGTCTCAGGTCATGATCTCATGAGTTGTGGAATGGAGCCCCAGGTCAGGCTCCATTCTCAGCAGGGAGTCTGCTTGAAGAAGAGGACTCTCTTCTCCTCTTCTTCCCTTCCTCCCACTCACCAAGCTTAATCTTTCTGTCTCTGCCTCTGTCTTTCTCTCTCACAAATAAATAAGTAAATCTTAAAAAAAATCTGCATTTGCTACAACATGGGTGGATCTGGAAGAAATTATGTTAAATAAGCCAAATGCAGAAAGACAGATACTGAGTGATTTCACTTATATGTGGAATCTAAAAAAGTCAGACTTTTGAAAGCAGAGAGTGGATTGGTGGTTGCCAGGGGATGGAGTATGGGGAAAATGGAGAAATGTGGGCCAAAGGATAGAAAGGTTCAGTTATGCAAGACAAATAATTGCTGGAGATCTAATGTATAGCATGGTTACAACAGTTAACAACACTGTATTGTATATTTGAAATTTTCTAAGACAGATATTAAATCTTATCAACACACACACATCCACAAACATACATACTATACTGAGCAGATGGATAAGTTATTTAGCTTGACCATGGTGGTCTTTTTTACAATGCATGAATATATATATATATATATATATATAATTGCAAACCTTAAAAATATCTAGTAAATTTGTAAAAAAGGATGTATTAAAGAAATTTCATTTTTATATTCTTTTATATAATAATTACTTCAAGTTTGAGTCTCAAAAATATTCCATGTTTATCAAAAACTGCACTAGTGCATATCTTAATTAATTAAAACTACCATTTATTGTTTCTTTGCGTCTGTTAAAGTCTTTTCACATAATACCTCAGTTGAAGGGACTATATATCATACTATTACCCTCTATTTTGAAGGGGAGCTGAAAGAAATTTAGAATGAACAAAACAAATAAGGTCATAAAGTTGGTAACTCGGAGCAAGTCCTAGGTTCTTACTACAGGACGTGAATATACCTGATCTAGAAAACAAAGGAAACCATGCAATGATGCCCAGAATGTCCCAATGATAACAGAGCGTTTTTGCTTTGCAAGTTTTTACAAATCACAAGATATAAAATATCATAAAGAAGGGAGTGAACTAAACCACATTTTGTGTTAGAAGTTTTTAGTAGGGCTTATTTTCTCTGAATTCTAGACATCAATATCACATGTAAGGTTTCTGAAGCCAATGTGTCCAGGCCCCAATTCAATCCTATGAAGTAAGGATTGCCATTACAGTTAATATAACTCCCCTCTACGGTTTGACAAAAATGAAATAATTCTCAAAATGATCCTGGTTGTACATAAATATATTATTATTGTCTCTATTTATTAAACAATTAAATGACTTACTTAAGTCATACTGCTAATAGAAAGAGAGTCCTGATATTTACCCAGGACATAAATGTACAAATTGCTTTCCTACTGTGTAAGGGAGATATTATTTTCATTTCAGTTATAATTATAGAAGCTGAGGTTCAAGGGCTTTGAAGAAGTTGCTTAAGCTTACAGAGAGTATAAGTTGTGAAACCTTAATTAGACCACAGTTTTTTCTGACCTAGACTCATGTACTCTTCCTTCTCCTCAAGGAAACAAATTGTGTCATCTTCACCCCACACAACAATCTCCAGCCCTCTGCTAAACAGCATAACCATCTGAAAAAGTATCTGAATTAAATCTTCAAATCTTGGCATATATAAATTTGAAAATATCATAGGAAGTTATTTTTTTCCTCATTTTAAAAAATTGAAACAGACTCAAATGTAGGCTTGTTGAGTGTGAATCCAACAGCTTATTATTTCTTGAGGCTATTTTCTTCCTAGAATTCTTGTCACTGTTGAAACTGAATGGCTTCACAAAATGCTGACATTAAACAAAGGGGGCCAGTTTTCAAAGAGAGACTTTTCCATCAGATAAAGTGTAGAACTTATTTTCAACCTGTAGTGTGTAGTTAGAAGGAAATAAGTGTTCAGTACTTGATACTAAGGGTGTGAGCAAGTGAAAATATCACCTCAGAAAAATTCTGAATAAAATCAATTGAATTGTCTGCTACATTTTCTTTTATTAACATAAAAATTATTGTTTCTACTTTCATTTTTTTTCTTTTCCTTTTAAACACTTCGGTTTAAGTAGTTGAAGAAATATTACATTTAACATGCTTGATACAGTGTCTAACATAAAGTAAATGCTCAATAAATATTAGCTATTATTATTTTATTAGCTCTCACAGAAGCATATATTAGTTATGCTGAAAGCCAACTCCCTTAGAGCTTTATGATTAATAGCATAATATTAGTATAATAACAGTGGAACCATAATAAGTAAACAGAAGAGAACAGAAGAGGAGAAAATGAAGCTTGAATTAAACCAAAGATGTGCAGAAACTCTTCATGTAACCAATAGTGGAGGCCATTATAAACTAAAATCACTTCCATTTGTGAGTCAGGCTGGATATTAATATTAATATTAATTAATTAATATTGTCCTGTTATTTAGTTCAATAACCCACAAACTGACAATGATAATTTTGGAGTGGCATTGTCCTATAGTACATTCATAATGCTTTCTTGGAAAGGAGGAAGGAAAGAAGGAAGGAAAGAGAGGTAAGGAAGGAAGACAGTAAAAAAAGTAGGAAAGAAAAGAAATGTTTTTACTCCAAAGTATATCTTTTAGAACTCTTGCTTTGCTTTACTCTGCTATATGTTTGTCTTAATTTTTTGTTTTATAGTCTTCTAAGGAAGATTCAGATAAGTAGCATTAAACATATTCTATATGTGCCCTTTCTCTACCTCAATTCACCCAGAACTCCTGACAGAAATATAAACTATTGAAATTTTATAATTTTTAATATGGAATAATTTGGCTGATGTGTGTTATAGTTTTTGCTCCATCAAAAAAAGGCAACATACTACAGGACTAATCTGTATATTTCAAAAGCCAATGGGAACAGTCACGATGGCTATTTAAAACTCAGTTGGTACCCTACTATTTTAAATAAAAGTGCTTAGTTAGAATGGCTCACATAGCCTTAGTCTTTTATAATTTGATTTTTAAAAGGAGAAATTAGCTATGGTTCACCTATGTTAACCTCCACAGTTTGAGAAAATTTGAAATACAGGCAAGGACTGCAAGTAAAGTAAATCTATATAGTATTTATTTATAGATACCTAGAAGCTACAAATATATGAGATAATTATTCTTGTAGATATCTTTAAAACAGTAAAAAATTATGTTGCTTAAATATTTCCCCCAAAAAATAATACAGGGAAAAAATCTGTTACTTGGAAATACAAGCTGATACCAGAGAACTGAGACTGTTTTGTGCTTTTTTACCTTTTATTGCTGGCATGATTCTTTATCCCATGAATCTTCCTGTCTTCAAATGACGTATGCCTCATGGTCCGTCGCTATCACTTCCCTCCTACCTAGTTATTTAGCACAGTTTCAAATACCAATTCATGCTGTCCTTGAAGAATTTCTTCTACTTGTCTTGCTTACAAAAAGTCATTATCAAGCACTTTGGAATAATCCCAAATATTCAGATATAATGAGAGAGAACAGGTGCACAGAGAATGAGAAGAATTCATTATGCACATTATTGGATTTTTTTTTTTCATAGCATGAATCTAATTCATTAGATCTATCAAAATAAAGCCTACTATCATGCTAAAGGATTTATCTCTACATATTTAAAAAGGTGAAAAAAGCAGTCTAGAAGTGTGAATCAAGCAATGGACTAGAAGAACAATGCCTGTGAGGAATTACCTCTGTATTTACTAATTGAGCTTGTGTCATTAGAAAGTTACTAAATATTCCCGACTCCATTTCTTTTAATGTGCTCAGTAGAAAGAAGGAATTCAAGCAAATGTGGTAAGTTAAAATAAACCAAAAAAACACAAATCCAAAATACTACTTTCAATTAAATTAATATGGTCAAAAAATGATAGAATTTTCCATGTGGAAGCATATTTCTCTAAATGATGAATACATGAATAAACTGAAAAATTTATGTGTTTGTTTCATAATCCCAATTACTACATTAAATGTTTCATAAATATGTATATCACAAAAATACATAAAAATATACATACATTTATATGTACATAAAATATACATATATACATAAAAATACAAAATTTTCTATGCAATATATATCAGAGACAATATGAAGGTATTTGGACATTTATAACACAGTTGCATATTTATTTTATAAAGTAACCTAAAACTATCAAACTATTTCATTTATAAAAAGATGTGCAAACTTCTCAAATTACTGAGAAAATATTTAGTCAATATTATTATCCTCCTTAAAGGTATACATATAATTTTGTATTAAATTTGCTTTTGACTATATAAGGATGAGTATTAATACAAAATATCCTCTATTTTAAAAATTAATCCTAATGAATTTATATCAAAAAAGCTTAAATATTTAGATATTTGGTATACTTCAGGATATAATTTTCAGAAAAAAATTATAATGAATAGAGATGTGTTTGAATATATGAACTTTTGCACGTTAATGTTCTATTATTTTTTTTTAAGATTTTATTTATTTATTTATCTATTTGAGAGAAAGAGAGAGAATGAGAGAGAGGAAGAGGCTAGATGGAGAAGCAGACTCCCCACCGAGGAGGGAGCCCGATGTGGGACTCGATCCAGGGACTCGATCCAGGAACTCCAGGATCATGACCTGAGCCGAAGGCAGTTGCTTAACAACTGAGCCACCCAGGCGCCCAATGTTCTATTATTATAATAATTTTTTTCTCTCACCTATAAAGTCTAAGCAAAATACAAAAATAATTTTTTTACTTTGATATAGTATTTCATGTTTGCTTAGAAAAAGAATTATGAAAGAAACTCAAAATGTAAAAGCTAGATATACATGCAGAAGCACTGTAGCAAAAAGCAGGTATCTGAAGCCTTACTGACTGCTTCAGATCTTGAATTTATCACATATTATTTGGATAATCTTGAGCCTCTTACCTAAATTCTCTGTGCTTCATTTTTTTTTCTCATAAACAATGTAATATTGATAATACTATACCCATGGTATTATTGTACGAATTAATTAAATTATATAATCCATAAGTGTTAAACACAAGGCTTGGAATAGGGTAATTTTTCAATAAATATTAGTTATTATTATTAACCACAAAATTCAGAATACTCTCATTCTTATTTTATTTGCCCCAATAAAAGACTTATAGGTAAATAGAAGTATTTCATATTTTTATGCATAAAAAGAAAGTAAATGATTTGCTCAAGGTAAACTTTTTTTAGTATAATTTTTTTTTTTTAATATAAATTTCTGTAACTGAATCCAGGAGTACAGATTGGAGTGTTTATGAAACTTTCTAATTATCATTACTTTCTTTATTCATCCATTTATTGTTCACTCGTTTGCTCAAAAATATAATTAAATAATACTTTATGCTGGGCACTTGGATACCTCCTGGGAATACATGGTAAATAAAATGAATATGATGTCTTCTTAGAATTAAGAAAGGATAGAGAAGAAGGCAGACATTAAACCTAAATATAAATAGGGAAGTAAAAAAAGAAAAGGGAACAGTCAGTAGGATTATGTAACAAGTCTAAAGGATAAGAAAAACAGTCCCAGGAATAAAGATTAAGCTGAACTTGGTTGAGTTTACCACCGTCAGCAAGATTATTAGCAATAATACGATTATAAAAAATAAAGTTTTTGAATTCTTCCCACTTTCCAGTTTCGGTGCTAGTAAGAAGTTTGACTTCATAGTTTAAGCTATGTTTAAATCTTCTGCATCTCAGCAAATTCCCAGGCAGAGGAAACAATGTGTGGTGGTTAAGAGAGGGATTCCTTGAGGGGTACCCTCTCATCTAGGCTAAGAAGTTTGAATTCTAATATCAGGAATATAGAAGGACAAAGTAGAATTTCAAGTAGAAGAATGATAGATGTGTGGTTTCAGAAGATCGCATGGATCAGAAAGGAGGTAGACAACAGAGGATTGAAGGTGAGATAAGGTTAGATACCACCCACAAAGACAGATAAGACTATGGCAACTGCTAAAGAGCTGGTGACTATTAAAATTCAAAAGAGAAACACAGAAGGCACCTGGGTGGCTCTGATGGTTAGGTCTCTGACTTTGGCTCAGGTCATGATCTCAGGGTCCTGGGACTGAGCCTTGTGTAGGGCTTCAGATCCCCCCTCAGCAGGGAGTCTGCTTGCCCCTCTGTGCCCCCCCCGCCACCTCCCACCCTCACTTGTGCTCTCTTGCTCTTTCTCTCTCAAATAAATAAATAAAATCTTAAAAAAAGAAAGAAAGAAACATAGAAACAATATTATTCTGTGAGTGGGTAACAGTGAGCAGTAAGGTCAAGAATGGAGCCTGATCTAAACCCATGTGAGAAGGAAGATGCTTGAGAAAAATGCAGAAGAGATGACAAACTTTATTTTAAATATGTTGATTTAAATATACATTTAAGGTATCTAGTTGTAGGGTTTGCTATTACTATGCCTGTATGATGTTGGTCTTGATGAGAACTTGATGAAGATGATGATGGCCATGATATTGACATTTATTTAGGGTGAACTCTGTGCCAGTCTTGGTCCTTTCACATGATAGTTTTTTATAGCTTTTATTTATAAAACTGAAAAGTTTCTGTGATTATCTAGAGCCACAATTTGAGTGTCTTCTTTAATATTAAAGAAAAGTACTACAACTTCATTAATAGTAAACAGAGACATGGCAGTTTTGGTTTTGAAATTTAGATTACTATATGCTAATGGAAGAAATTTAAAACAAATGTATTTAAATAGATATTTTAAATGTGACTGGGTAGCATAAATTTGATAAAACACTCATTTTTCTAATTGTGTATGATTTCTTTCTCATAATAATAGAAATCACAAAGTGTGTGTGTGCTTTCTGATTTTTCTTTTTTGCCCTTAAAACTTTTCTTTGGAAATTCTAAAAGCCATACTTATTTTTTGGTCCCTAGTAAAAGTGTCTGAACAGTGATACCCATTAGAGGAAGAATGATAATCTGATGATGATGCTAGCAGGTGGTGCCATAATGAATTCTCCTTATAGAAAAGTACATTCTTAACTATCATTTGTCCTGAGAGTTCCATTTTATCACAAGAAATGGGAGCAATCCTCTCTGGGGTGAAAAATGACTATTAGATATATTTTTTTTTAAGATTTATTTATTTATTTGAGAGAGAGAGAGAGCACAAGCATCATGGGGGAGGGACAGAGGAAAAGGGAAAGAGAGAATCTCAAACAGACTCCCACACTGAGCCCAGGAGCCCCACACCGGGCTTGATCTCAAGACGCTGATATCATGACCTGAGCTTAAATCGAGAGTGGGATGCTTAACTGACTAAGCCACCCAGGTGCACCCAACTATTAGATACTTCTTAATCCAGAAACGGCATCATTATTTGGAATTATTAAGTAAAGTTAAAAAAATGAGAATAAGCAAACTTTAAAAGCTTATCACACACATATTCAAAAATATTGTTCTGCATACAATCAAAAATCCTCCTCTTTTCAATTAAGTTTGTGGCCAAAATGTCTGAATGCACATTGCTCTGTAGCAAAATAAAATGAGGAAGATTAGGAGAATGCACAGGAAATTATACAATAGAATACTCAGGAAGAGCTGTCACTGGCTTAGTGGAATTAACTATGTATGGGAGATAAAATACCAAAGCAGTGGAGTTATTCATTCATGAAAAAAATAAATAGTTAAAGAATGCTTATTTTGTGTGAAGCATAGTGGTAATTACTACGTATACAGAGATTTCATTCCTGTCTTCATAAAGTTTACATATTTCTAAATGTAAATAAAAGGTACAAAGAATTTAAAAAGATACATGAACAATTTTCATTTACATTTAAAACATCACAGTAGTCCTATTCAGAAGGTGGAATTAATGGGGAAGGTTGTGTGAGTGACGGCGGGCAGAGCCTGGAGGCCCCGTGGATTTCTGCAAGCTGTCAGTAAGAAATTTCATACAAGCTAGAAATGGGAATGCCCTGGACTTGTGTAGTGGTTTAGAAATGGAAGGAAGCACATGGACTGGAGACAGATTTTTGATGACTTGTTCACGGAGTTAATGGAATTTCTGTGACAACAAGGGATTGAGGGATAAATTCTAGGTTTCTGGTTTCAACATGAACACCTGCTAGTTGGCTATGGTTTTGAATTAAAATATGGTAGATAGAAGGAACCAGGTAAATATTGGGAGTGGGGGATAAGGACAAGTGTAGTTTTAGTTTTAGTATTGAAGTAGGCTTATCCAGAATGAGAGAGCAGGGACCTGAGGATATGGAATCCACAGCTGGATCTGTGGAGGAGGAACTCTGCAGGTACGTGGGCTGGAAACCAAAAAGTTTGTACTGATTTATGACAGATTTCTAGCCATGCACTTCCAGGGTCATCTGTATAATCTCTCAAGGACAAAATGTTCGTTCTAAGGACCTACGGAACCAAAATCAACAAATGTCTTAAGGGTACTAATAAAAGTATGTAAATGAGGGATAGGAAATCTGGTTACTCTTCAGCAGTTAGACTCCTTGGAGCTAACTACGAGCTGTCCTGTGAAAGATGTTTTCGAAGAGTCGACTCTTAGAAGATCTTTTTAAAGGGTTGAAATCTGAGCTGCTGGTGATCTCAATAGTAAGACTTTAATTTAAGACCTGTCACTTTTGTGTGGATACTCTCCAACAAGTTCAGGGTTCAGTAGATTTCTCAGAATGCAGTTTTGTGAAAATCATTACCCTTTACAATCAAGGTAACACAAGTAGTTTAAAAGGGTTTATTTCTTGGCATTATTTCCACTCTTATTTCACATTTATTTCAAGTTTTAACTTGTATGGACTGCTCATAAAATAACTGGCTTTTTCTAAATACGCAGCTAAGTACAGCTCATTCCTGTTCTTGCAAAACCTGTACAACAAAAACTCAGTCATTCCAGACCCCTGCTGACTATACCAAAGACTGAACGTCCACTTCAAATGCCCTTGTACTTTCATCCATTAAGTTGTATTCTGTTACCTCAAAGTTCTCTCCCAGGGAGCCTTTCTTGTCTGTACGGGGAAAGGGAAGGATCATATAACTTTCAAAGCACCAATTTCCTTCATCTTTTTAAATCATCTATTTCAACAGAATAGGAATTTATAAAATAGGCCCTGCTTTCACAATGCATGATCTCAAAACACGGTTGGGTATACCTTTAAAAGTAAGAAACTCTCCAAATTACAACTGAATAATGAAATAGAAAGATACGGAAGTCATCTTTCCTCTTCCATAGTTTTTACACAGCCAAACAAATGATCAGGCCAAGATTCAAATCCCTCTGAAGATTTACAACCACTATTTTCACTGTTGACATGAGGAAGAAAAAAAATAAAATGAAATTATTCCTATTAATTTATCTTATAAAATGCTAATTCATGCAAAATCTCATATGTATATTATGTGTTCTCCATATATTATGCTCTTCCTTTTTAACTGTGAGATTGGCAATTTCCTAGGCAAAGAAACAGATTCAGATTTTAAACTTTGCTATGTTCCTGAAAAATCTGTTCACTCCACAGTTAAGAATTAACTCCAGGCAAACATGATTGCTGGGCATGTTAAAATAATATGATTTTAATTTGCTTCACCCACAGTGTGCCTATTAAAGGGGAGAGAAGAGCGAAATCTTGTTAAACAAGAAAAATTAATATGAATTAGTGGATTTTTTTCTTTCCTCCTTCCTTCCTTCCTTCCTTTCATTTTTAAGATTTTATTTATTTTACAGAGGCAGACAGAGATAGCAGCAAGAGAGAGCATAAGGTGGGGGTGGAGGGAGAAAGAAAGGGAAAGCAGGGGGAGCCTAATAGAGGGCTTGATCCCAGGATCCTGGGATCATGACCTAATCTGAAAGCAGATGCTTAACCAACTGAGCCATCCAGGGGGCTCGTGGATTTTTTAAATTTGGGGTTGCAAAATTACTTTTGATTATAAATTACTTAAGTAGTTTATTTCTATGTTTCATTTGTGCTGTTTAGCATATTTTAGGAATTTGAGCAACATTAGTGATAATAATGAGGACATCCTTCTGGTTAACAATCACCTGAAAGGACGTAACACCAATAATTTAATGAATGATGTGACACCATAGTAGTTAAAGATTAAAGAGAAAAATTTACTCCATATTGTTTACTATGTTTCTGTCTTATTTCTATCTTATATTTGAAACTATATCCCATTTTAAACAAAAATGGTTATTTTAGTTTTGAAATATTATATAAATCAACTTAAAAATCTAAGTTATTTCACTTAATAAAAGATATTATCAGATATGTGTATAATTATTGTTTATGATAAGTTATTTGGAAAAGATAAAAATTATTGAAGACACATACTGGTGTTACGTACTATTTGATTTGTCAGATAATTGCCAATTGTTAATTTGTGCTATTAGAGACTGCTATGAAGCCTAAGGTCATATTCATGATGCTAAGGTCATATTCATCTCAATTGAAATATTTCCAAACTTATTAAATTATGATGATATGAAGGATGAACTATCAAATTTCTAGTTATACTAGATTTCACGTGGCAAAGGAATATTCTTAAATTGGTTTTTTTGTTGGTTTTTTTTGTTGTTTTTTTTTTTGCACCCAATATGCTTCCCAAAGCCTGCTCGTTTCAATTTGGAATGTATCAAAGTTGAGTTTTTCTAAAAAAACGATCTGCTTGGCATCTGTTGCTGTTACTCTGTGGAATAACTCACCCATTGTCTAGATCTCAGTGGGGGATATGTGGGAGGTCCCACCGTTTCTTTCCAGCTGTTACTTAGTCTGGGATAATGTTTTTGGTTTCATACAACTCCCAGCATGCAGTCCCCTCCTGACAGCCTCAATAAAATTCCATTTAAACAAAATGAATTAAAAGTCGGTGTAAACAAAGTTTAGAAAGAAACAATTAAGAACTCTTCCTGAACTGGCTTATGACTTGCAAAGTTTCGTCTTGAGGAAACCTGTCACCTGGAAGGATCTAACACCACAGGCAGCTTTACTGTAGCCTGAGCCTACCTTTTGCTTCTCTGAACAAACTCTTAAAAGAGTTTAGAAGAGCTTCTACGGAAATGTCTGGGGCTTAAGAGCTGGCAGCGTGTGTTCAGTATGATAACAGTAGCAGCCTTCTTGGCGGCAGTCTAAACCCTGAAATCCCCAGATCTACCCCAGACCTAGCCCTGGAGAAAAAAAGGCCTGCATTAAACCATCATTTTTCAAACTTTCCAAAGGGAATTACACCTGAAAGAGAGTTGCAACGCACTCCCTCCCCCTCTCTGTTACACACACACACACATACACGTACATACACAAGTGCACACACAGTCAAAGGGAAAATAAGATGCTACAAAACAGTCCAAAGTGAAGTGAAAGTGCCGTGTGTTTCAGAACACTGAGCAAAGGGAACGTCATGATTGCTCACTGAAGTAATCACTGATAATGGTGATTTGTGGATAAGCAAACCAACATGGATCAGCAATATAGCAACATATGAATAAATATAGATTATCAAGAAATCTTAATTTTCAAATGCTTTGCCTACACCTATGTTAGCAGGCTTTACTTACATTGGCTCTGCCCAATGTGTGCATATTATACTGTCATCATCCCTCACCCATGCTGCTGATTATCCAGCCTATGCTGGGATTTCCACTCTGCCCCTAATTAGCTGCCCCTGGGCCTCGGTTTCCTCGCCGGCAAGTGACCATGATTATAGCACCTATCTTCTAGGTGCTTCTTCTACAGTTCTATCTACAGTTAGATATCTTCTATCTAACAGTTATTATATCTACAGTTCTATCTACAGTTATTATCTTCTATCTACAGTTATTATAAAGATTAATGAGTGAAAATACTTAAAGATCTTAAAATAGTGTGAAATAATAAAGACATGTAAATGCTTGTTATTCTTATCCTTCTCTTTTTTCTAATAACTTACACTGTACTGAAATCAATCATTATATTGAGGTGAAAGCATTAGCAAATGAGCTGCAAACTAGGAAAGTACATTCACATCTTATAGTTTCCCTCTGAAATGATGCTATTGTTCAAATAAATGGGACTCTTAAAATGTGAACACTCTGACATCTCCCCCAAAGCATTAATGTTGTTTTCTGGATATTTCACATATATAAGCATTGACAGGAAACAGGCTTTATTTCTTTTCTTTTTAATTCAGTATCCATAAGTGACCTATTAGTGATTGAGTATATAAAAACAACAACAACAACAACAAAAACAACAACAACAGTGTAATACAGGAAAATATTTTAACATTTTTCAAAGGCTAAGTACTAGTTTGCCATTGATTTCAGAAAGAAAAAGAAGTGTCATATAGACCTAAATGGTTAAGAGTCACTTCAGGGCCCATATATAGAATCTTTTTAAAAAAATCACTGTTAATGGTTTTGTGCTATTCTAACAGGTTTCCTGGATTTCTTCATTTTTCGATCCCTTATACTACTTAGAAACTATAGGATTACTCAGGAATTTCTCAGGAAGCTGTCAGATTTCAGTGATTTAAGTAAAATTTTAGTAATTCCTACTGAACTTTATTTATGGAATTCCTTAGTAATACCAAAATTTGACAGACTATAGAATAATTAGTTATCAAGATATAGCCATAGCAAAATTTTATTTTAAGAAATATATTTTTGAAAACTAATGACATAAAGAGCACGCTCACATTAAAGAAAATTATACCCAGTGTGCAAATGGGTTCTATTGGTCATCCATATCTAATTGGTTTAAACATGATGGGACTTAGAGTTTGAAATGTGAAAAGAGTATGATGGTCATAACTTAGATCATTGTTAGTAGTAAAATAGTAATATTTATTTTTGAAATGCTCAACTTGGTCTGGGGCTATGTGAAGGTATCTTAGCCAGTGCCCCAGAGGCTAGCACAGGATGACACAGGCCGGCCCCAGAGGTGTTGGGCTCAAGTAAACCACCAAGAAGTCTGTGGATGCTGGGATACATGATGCCTTCTCCCCAATTTCTTACCTGTGGTACTTGTGCTCCAAGGAAACTCAAGCTTCCTAGAGACTCTGTTCCAGCTTCATGTCCTTTGTATTTTTCCCTTAAATTCTGAGCAGCCCAATTTGATACTTTCAATTTTTAAATCAAATATTCAAATGGCTGGAGGTGCTTCAACACCTCTAACCATTGAGGCTTGCGATCAACTCCCACTGGTAGAGTCCCTCTGTATCTCTGCTTGTCTATTTCAGCATTTCATAGATCAAAATATGCTGTGTGTTATATTTTGAACTCTTTTTCACTCAAGAGTGCTCTAATTTGAACTAAAAATTGCATGTTTACTCTAGCCATTGGAATTCAAAATCTTGGCAGTTGTAATATGCATATATTTCCCTAAGAAATATCTTTTCTTCCAAGAAAAGCTCCATCAATGAGTGCACCTCACCCCAAGCTCGGGGGCTACTTTGCTTCTCTGTCATGACGGCACGAATGAGATACATTCTATAATCTTTATTTTTCCAAGCTCCTTAGTAATAAGAATGCCCTGTCCTAAACCTTAGCCTAGGGCTTTTGATCTTGGTTCTCTCACCTATCTGTGGCTTCCCTTTCTATGACTGTCAAATTCTCCATAGAAATAAAATTTATTATCTAGCCCTGGAATGTTTAGGAGGACACACTTAATAAAGTTTGCTGAAGTCTTTCTGCTTGGCAAAATGTTAAGAGAGGAAAGAAGAAGTACAAAATAATAAGGTCCATGGTGCTTATCTCCTTTTCTCTCTCGTATTTTACATTCTATAAGTACTTCTTACCTTTTTTCATTTAGAGACTGCTTTTTAAAAGAGTAATTGAAGAACAATAGGATCATTTTGAACAGCTTCTTTCTACAGGGAAATTGTTGATAGAAAAAGAATGCACCCCTTTAGTTTTTACCTTAACAGATGACAGGGTATATGTAGCACAAAATGCCTTCTAAATTCTTTTTTTTTTTTAAGATTTTATTTATTCATTTAACAGAGAGAGAACACAAGCAGGCAGAGAGGCAGGCAGAGGCAGAGAGAGGAGCAGGCTCCCCGCGGAGCAAGGAGCCCAATGCGAGACTCGATCCCAAGACGCTGGGATCATGACCTGAGCCAAAGGCAGTTGCTTAACCAACTGCGCCACCCAGACGTCCCCCTTCTAAATTCTTATAAAGAAATAAAACTATCTTTGGATTTAAAAATACATTTGTAAAGATCTATGACTCCCTGCTTTTATCAAATTAGGAATAAGTTTTAAGTTCAGATATTCAATGTGTTTCTGTGTATTATCCTTAGAAATAGGACTTTTCATGAATGAGAAAAAATGTTGGATACTAGGTCCTAAATAATTGTTTCACATTTTTACATGGAGCCTTTCTTCCCAGGTAACTTGAAGCCCAATGGTTGCTACATCTTATTGAATATATGCTTCCTTCATTTCATGGCTTCTATGCCTCTTCCTCAGATAGTCTCCTCCCTGAGAAGGCCGCTATCAAACTTATAGCTACTACTGAAGAGTGTCCACCCTTCACTATCCATTTTGATATCTCTCATCTTCAAAATGCTGCTCCTGATGCCCTAGGAAATAAGATGGTTGATTACTTTGTCTACATATAATGATTTTCTGAAAATATTTTAGGGCTCCCTTTGGGTACTGCAGTTCTTTGGAAATAGGGATTATGATAATACTAATCTTACTTCTCTCTACAGTGTGTAGAATGTGTAGGATGAAAGATAGGACTGTATAAATTATAAACATTAGATATTTATTGAATTAAATTAGTTTTTATAGGAAGTATACAGTTTAAATCAATCATTTTGAAAGTAGTTTTATGTATAAAAATATTGTGCATGATATATAGAGCATTCTAAGTAATAGCTGCATATTATAAACACATTTATCTATATGTATAATCTTTCTAAGAAATGTTTTTCAATTCTCCATGATTGTAATACTTAGAATTATTTATTTGTGATAATGCTTTATTTTTATTATTTGTCAATGAACTTGATTTTAAGTTCTCACGTCAAAAACATGAGTTCCAAAAGTATATGTTTCCTTTCAGAAGAAAGTTTCCCTGTATTATGAGGCATATTCTAAGGAAACAAATACAAAAAACAAGCAATTGTCATATTTTCTTCCCATCCTCCTAAAATATTATTTTAGGAGGACAAGGATAAGAGAATTATAAAAATAGTAATTATGTTTAACTTTTATAATAATTACATTTTCAATAAAGATATTTTAATATGTAGGTAAGTAACAAAATACAGTGTTCATATGTCTGCTTTTTTATACTTTAGACCTTATAATGACTTGATTTATAGTTATTTTATAGAAAAGAAAGCCTTGTCTGAGGGGCATTTAAGAAAATGCTTATTTTGTAAAGCAGCTGATATTTATACACTCAGATCTTTCCTGGGCCTCCTCTACCTCTAGTTATCCTTTTCCATTTATTTATTCAACTTGGGATGATGAAGAAAACAATTGTTTTTCTTATAAAAATGAATGATGATTTCTATAGTTTCCCAACTGTGTTTTCAAATGTGTTGTAGATAATGTATCAGAAATATCTTTAAAACTTTATTGGTTCAGAGAAGTTGTGTAGTACCAAATTTATCCTGGCACCTGTAATGAATTTTTGATGTACCAAATGTTCTTTTGAAGACTCATCTTATGTTTTGCATGAAGCATTTCCATTTTTCCTCTGAGAGTTTGAAGGAAAGGAAGTGAAATCACTAAACAGTTTTTCAGAGGTTAAATTTGCTCACTTATAAAAATAAGCCTAATTACTGCTTAAACACAAAATGTACAGAATTAACAAGAAACTTCACTTGAGTACTATAGTTTGTGAAATACAAAACATTCAAAGTTTTACTGGCAAGATTACATAATTAGGACTCTCTAAACTGAATAATCACACTGTAAAAATTAGAATTATTTAGGCATGCAAGATTTTATCTATGTTCTAAATATTGTAGCCATGGAGTACACAATTATCTTTAGGTTGGTAAATAAAGTTTTACATTAACTCTGGCAAGAGGTAAGAACAAAGAATGAGGATGACAATCTTAAAAGTTGATTGAAAAAAATATCTCTACCTACTGCTTTTCTTGTTAAGATTTTCTGATAAAAGTTGGCAAAGCAAATTTACCTCATACATGTTATATGTCCACATATATAAGTACATATAATGGAGATAATATCATGAACTATTAAGCTTTTTCAACCCTACAGAAGATAAATCAGGTCCCTCTATAGCCATTCAAATATTATAGAGACAGTAAAGGATCAAGGGCAAGAACTACTTCATGAGGAAGGAGAAAATATTGCAAGGAAAGTCCTGCTTCCCTGGCAAGAAAAGTAAAAGAAAACACTGTGTACAGAAGGCTCTGGAACACAGAAAAAGGAGGTAAAGGAATAAAGTAGTTAGACATGAGTATTCTGGTTTCCTGTACACACACACACACACTCACACATACACAAGATTGGGAGATTATAAAAGAAATGGAAGTGAAAGAAGTTTAAGGTAGACCCAATTCCATGTTGGTACTTTGGAAAAAGCTTATTGCCATAGATCATCCCTTTCTAAGTTAGCATGAAGCGATTAGGCATAGAAAGAGATACAACTATTGCTCACCATTGTCTTTCAGCTAGCATTGTTAGTTAAAGTCTAGAAATTGCAAATGTTTTGTGGCAGACACAGAAAGTGCTTACATGAGAGTCAGGGCCTGGGAGGTTGATTTGGGCAAGAGTGCTTCAGGCTTACCAGTAACTCGAACAGCTCAAGTGAGGGACCAGTTAGAGAATGAAAGTGTGATTCAGAAGTATGTGGTACCATGCTTAGCTAAAGATTGACTAAGTCAACAAATCTGGCTTGCTTTAGCTAAGAATTGTGCTTCCATACTTCCTAGTGAACAGAGGCAGAACAGTCAGTGATCAGTTAGATTGGAGACATCTCCCAGAGAGAAGACTTAGAAAACAATACATAGCCATTCTCATCCTTGATGACAGAAGGATGACCCATCTCTCCATGCCTGCAAACCTGAAAGCTCATCTCTCCTTGGACATGAAATCTCATATGTCCTCCCACGTATTGCTTATCTGTCTGTGTTCATGTAACACTACAGAAGTGAGATATGTCAACTAAGGGAGATTTGTTCTGTAAGTTTATTCAGAAGTCCTGTTCTTCTGTCTTGTGGTTTTTTCCGCTAAGCACTAAGGTGTTTCCATCATCTATATATTTGAAACTAGATCCACGCCATTATTTTTTTTAGCTCGTAGGGAGGGGAAGTGAGGATTTTGAGGTCAAATGATTTCTTTACAAAAAGTGATTCAGAAAGTTGTACACATCAGTTTTTGCACACCACATTGGGAAACCCAAATTGCAAGGAAGCTGTGAAATATTCTAATCTCAGTTTCCATGGACCTACTAAAACTATACTATCTGGAAAGAGAAAAAAAATAAAGAGAATTTACTCATCTGCCACACTTAATATTTTTCAAAAAGACACTGTGTTTGAAAGAAATTAACGTCCAACACCCCACCACTAATTATGTATGCCTACAATGCACCAGTGCCCAGCAAGAGGGGGATAACACAGTAGATAGAATTAGCTACACAAACTAAAAAATTATAAATTGGGTTTGCTGACTTAATTGGAATTATGAAAATGCATAGCCATATTATGCATACGTTCTATTGACTTATGTGTTTAAATTAATTGAGATTCTTAGTGAATAATACTTCTTTTGCAAGTTTAATACCATTTCCATAACATAATCTGAGATTCCTGAGTGATTATGGGTCTGTAAATTTCTCCAACATCATCTCAATTGCTCTCAAAATTCCTCACTGTGATCCAGGCTCATTGAACTCCCCCTCTATTCCTAGAACACACTGATCCCTCTTTTTCCTTAGAAGTTCTGCACTCTTTGTGTCCTTTAGCTTTATCATACCTCTAGTTCTTCACCCACTTGGCTCCTCCTTCTCCTTCAGATGTCTCCATAGCTTCTCCAGAAACAGTTGCATTTTGCATGACCGTTCTGTCTAAAGCCATCTCTTCCCTATTTCTCAGTTACATCAACCTGTGTATTCATTTCCTTCACTGAAATTCTCACAATCTGTACTTATCTTGATTGATTTATTCAATAGTGCACTGCTTGTCTCCTATATACAAATAAAAGTCCCATAAGTTTTCCATGTCTATCATCCCACTATCCTCTCTGCCTATTGCAGTAAGTGACACAAAATGAGGTTTAAAAATGTTTGTTGATTGAGCAAATGGTGAAGATAAACCCTTTGAGAAACAAATACAAATAGCTGTGTGTGTACATGTGTGTGTATATGTGTACTCTGAGCTCAATCTTACTATTCCTCAAAGGATGGGCTAAGAAAACCTTGTTTACAGAAATCTCAGGCAAGTTTTTCATAACAAGTACTGATAATGTATGGCTATAAAAACCATGTTGTTACCCTCAAGGCATTATGAAATCCAGCCAAAAATGGATTGTTGATGACTAAATCAACACTGTTTCACATTCTGCTCCATACTCAGAATAGAACATATGCCTTTGTAGCCCCTGCTTTATGCAAATCTGTGTTGTTTTATATTAGTTCTTTGATTTTATTTTTACGTTTGTGTAAAGGAGTTTTAAGAGCAGATTTCCATAAAGATGGGGCTTAAATTACTCTAACATCAGTAATTACTCTTTAGACTACATGATAAACAGCATGATTGAGTAGAATTTTATTATATTGTTTTATGGAATAGTATAGTATAGGTTTTTCTAATGACCCCTAGATAAGACTTTGTGCATGTTTAATGACCTCAGGCAAGTGATGAAAACTCTTCAGACTTCAGTTTCTTCATCTACAATAATGGATATAATATCAGCTTTAATACCTTAGAATTGTTGTGAGGAACAAAGATATATTTGGAGATACTACATACCAGAGGGTCTGCCACATAGCAAGGATTCAGTGAATCTTAGTATGTTACTGGATGACCACCCAGGGGTTCTTTGCTAAACTTTGGCACTATTAATGTTGACTTGCTTAAATTTACCAAAAACTAAACAAGTTAGAAATTATGATTTCTATCCTTCAGATGAGAAAATTGTAGCTCAGAAATGTAAATTCCTTACTGCTACACGGGTTGTGGGCAGCAAAGCCAATTTATTTTCAATTTACTTGCATCATCTTGTTCTTAGTTAATAGCCTACCTTCAGATTCCTTTCATTTCAGACAACCTGGCAACCAGAACCAGAAAATAAATCTTTAAATTATTGTTTCTCTTATTTGAAACTGTTGCTGTGTTGGTAGTTAAGCAAGAGAGGGTAAAGATAAGAAAAAGTGAGAAAGGAAGGGAAGAAAATAGGAGAAGATCAGAAAAGAAGAGTTTTAAGTGCTAGTGAAAACATAAACTTTAAGAAAATTAGACAAGTGAGTCATTTCTCTCTTTTCCCTATAAAGGCCCCAGTAGTATAATCTTTCTAATTATTGGACAAATGTTTTTAATACAGGAAGAAATCAGGGGATTTTGTGAAAGAATACATTCTTATTATACTTATTCTCTTTTAAACATTTAAATTGGTGTTTAATTCCAAAGATGGGGGGGTCAAAGATTTGAGTATTCTGCTCCCACTTCGGAAATGCATTCCAGAGCACAGTTTAAAACATTCTATGCTGCCCTTTCTACATGTTTTTTTTTCCCCAAATTTATTTTAATTTTTCAGTTGTTACAAGATTGATTGTTCATGCACCACACCCAGTGCTCCATGCAGTACGTGCCCCTCTCGATACCCACCACCAGGCTAACCGCCCCCCTCCAAAACCCTCAGTTTGTTGCTCAGAGTCCACAGTCTCTCCTGGTTCAA
>CM052800.1:22677989-22739196 GCA_028533885.1 Nasua narica | reverse complement strand
TTTTCCACTGGATATTTTTGCCTGTTTTGTCAAAGATGATTTGACCATAGAGTTGTGGGTCCATCTCTGGGCTCTCTATTCTGTTCCACTGGTCTATGTGTCTGTTTTTGTGCCAGTACCATGCTGTCTTGGTGATCACATCTATATGTTTTTTTATAATTACTTCTCTCTTTCTGTCTCACTCAAAGGCATAAGTAGTTGGTAGGAAAGAATGTGAAGTTTTGAGGACATTAAAGGTGGAAACTATTTCAATCACTGTGGTGCTCTGATGTACTTTCAATTGTGAAACAGCCCATAAGTTCATATAGGTGATTAAAATATACTATTTTTAAAAATCAACATATTTCATAAATCATACTCCCAAAGTACACTAGACATGGGAGACAAATGGAAATTTGATTCCTGAAAAAACAAAGTTGAGATTTTTCTCTATGTTAGCATTTTCTCCCTTGGCAATGCAAGAGTGTTTCCATTTTATTTAAATATCATCATTTAAGATTTAATAATATCCATCCTCTCTTGGTTTTTGCTCTCTCACACTGGTGTGGAGATGACTCATGTCTTGTCCTGAAGTCTCTGTATTCTAGGATCTTCGGCATCACTGTGCATGATTTCTTCTTAGAACTGAACAGCTTCAGCTGTTTCTGTCTCTCACCTCCAAAAGGGCATCAGTAGCAAAAGGAGTCTTGAATTATCAAAGATTCATAAGTTATTTTCCAAATAGTTCTCTCTGGGAACACAGAAGTCTGCCTCTCACATTCATCTGAAGGGTTCATGGCTGCGTGACTCTCTCAATATTTGCCACAGAGCAGCCCTGAGCGCCAGTGGACCCTTCAGGTCCTTCCCAGCAGCATGAGAGCAAAGTGATCTAAAAGAAAACTACTCACATCCTGTTATCTTGTTTCATTGCATTGGGACCATGTTGACTTTTTTTTTTTGGTTTTTGGGTTTTTTTTACCTACATTCATTGACTGGTTTTTGAAGAATTTTTCTAAGTTCTTCGCCATTTTTTGACTTCTCTTTTACTCTTAAGATTAAATGGGAATAGTGCTAACTTCTAATTGTTTAACTTACATACTGTAAATCAAAGCTCTTAAGGAATTGGTGGACATGCTTTTTTTTAATTTTAAAATAAATGCAAGTAAAACAGCACAGAATTTTTTTTTAACTGAAGGATCTTAAAAACACAAAAATGCAGCTACAAAATCCTCTCACTGTTCAATTCCTGATGTCTGAAAGTGACCTAGCTACAGGAAAACAATTCTGGGCATCATTTGTGTAAATGCGAAAGGAGCCATGGGAAAGATTTACTCCCGTGTGTGGCCATAGAACAAAAGCACAACCATCTACAAAGAAACTTCAGCAGTTAAGATTCCCTTTACAACAATAATTTGCAATGCGATTGTACACCTCACCAAAGATGCCCAAACAACAGCACTGTTAGCTACTCCCGGCAATCAACTGTAGAGAGTAATCGCCAGTTATGTTTGTGGTTTTTGCAAGATGCATCCTTAAGGCTACATTCACAAAGACTTTTTGATCACACTCTGCCTATCAGAAATACGGTAGATCACATGCCAATGAGAAGCCAAGGTATCACTGTGATGTTAGGTGTACCTGGGTTGGATTAGCTTGCTTCCTTGGGCTAGTTATCTTATCTAAGTCTTAATTTTCACATTTCTAACTTTTAAAAAATGGATTTACCATATACAATTGGCATATTCTAGTGATTTGAAATAATGTCTCCATAGAGAAAATGCTAAATAAAGTATTATTAAGAAGTGAGTTCCAAATTCTGAATCATTGTTCTTGTTTTCCTGAATCTTATTTGTTGGGAATTCATTGATCGCTCTTTTAAGTTTAGATTTGTTAAGTTTATCACTCAAAATTTAGTTATATTGAGAATGACCAAGAAAAAAATAAACTACAAGTGGCCAGTCATAATACTTTTAAAAAATTGAAGTATTTTTTTCTCTCATTCATAGAAATTAAGTACAGAAGAAGAAAATCTAGGGCTAATGTCACAGCTTACTCTACTACCTTAAAGATATAACTTTAGTAATAGTAATAGTGAATATGCTTTTAGTGCTTTCAAAACAACAGGAACATAGCTAATAAGCTTTACTTGTATCACATTTAATGCCCATGACAATCATAACATTTCCCAATGTTATACATGAAGTAACTGAGGCACAAAGATAACACATATATTGTCCAAGATCACACAATTATGACACTTGTCATGGCTAAAGCCACCACATCTGCATTCAAGTAAACAAGAAGGAAGAAGGACACAATGAAAAGCATTATTTTCGGGAAATTTCCTAAACTTTACACATGAAATTCCACCTTTATCTCATTGGCCTCAACTCAGTAAAAAATACTACTTACTTGCAAAGGACGCTGGGAAAGATGGTCCTTATTTTTAGAGACATGTACCTCCTTAATTACTTGGAAGTTCACCTGTTAGAGAAGAGTGTATATTGAGGGACAACAACCTGTTTCTTTTAAAAGGATACATGCAGTCCTGTTAGATTTTGTCCTCATGGTTTAGAGCTATAGCTTTTGAACAAAGACATACTTTATTCAAATCTATTGTTTTTTTTTTCTCCCTGTAGTATCTTTCTACTAATAGTAGACCTGAGATCTCAATCATCCCCAGAAGACATTTATATTCCGTACAATACAGTTTAACCCTCAAATCAAGTTTACTTCAAAATCTTTGCTACTGGTGATCTCATAGTTTTTTAACTTAATATAGAAAAGTTAGTCTTTCATAGACAAGTTCAGAAATTTGGAATTTCTGATCATTCATTAATTATATATACTTAAACCATATGGTATTTTCCAGGCACTTTCTTAGCATAGGCTTGAAGAGATAAATAACTCTCTATTTTCACGGATTTTACACTCAAGTTAGGGGAAATAAATAAAACAGTAAGATAATATAAATTCCTATACTATTTACTGGATGATTGATATATAAGTTACATTTTCTACTTTTGAGTAGATTTTTAAAATACCATGTGATAAATAAATATACTCATAGAATTACAAGTACAATCCTATGTTCTTAACTGATGGGATAAGTGATATTCATTGTGGATAATATCAATAACTATGAAGGGTCTGGAGTTTTACCCTATTTGCAAACCAGTGAACTTTATCGTACTTGCAAACCAGTAAGTTAGCCTGCCGTGGTTTCATAGATGGTGATTGAAGACATAAGATTCCTGTGTCAGAGACAAAGAACACTACTGCTCAGAGCACAACACACAGCATGAGTTGTATCTTCATATTAATTCCCTTCACTTTCCAGGTCCTATGAGGGTAATGCAGACTAGCCCAGTCAATGCTGCATATACAGTAGGTCTGTGTCATAATGAGAAACTCAGAGCTTAGCAAGCCCTGTTCTTTTTAAAATAGGACCTGCTAGCAAATCAGGTCAACTTTTCCATGAAAGGGGATATGATGTTTATTACTCAGGTTAGGAAACAAATTTTCCCTCTGCTCTGAAGAGAAACACTGTCTCCTTCTTACAAGACAAGTTGCTATACGAACATCAATTAAAGGTAATCCAGAGCAGGAACTGATCCCAAATGTTCAGAGATATCATGGAGAATTGATTTCCACCAAATAGGTAAGACCACAGGGTTAGTCATTGAGATGGGTTTCCACAAAATGAGAAGTGCAGGTATTTAAATAACTCAAACAAAAGATCACTACTTCAGTCCAGATACATAAAGCAGAGATTTTTTTTATGATAGATCACATGAGCTGGTGAAGATGAAAGTAAAATAAGGATACTATTAAGCGCATTAGAGAAATCAGACTCTATCCTGGGGAATACAGAGAGACAGTTAAACAAGAAAAATGGTGGTGAAATAAAAATTTG
Source organism: Nasua narica (assembly GCA_028533885.1). Taxonomy (NCBI): domain Eukaryota; kingdom Metazoa; phylum Chordata; class Mammalia; order Carnivora; family Procyonidae; genus Nasua; species Nasua narica. Next base: position 22,735,301 of record CM052800.1, on the reverse strand, counting down.
GGGAAGATTTTATAGCCTTGCTGGAGTGGGATCATTACCACCAACCCTGGTGAGAGACACAGGCACAGGGAGAATCCCCTGATCAGATAAGAAGGACACAGCGAAGGAATATATCCAACACATTTCCAGTATTTTGAGCCTGAATCATCATGAAATGTATGACATACACAGAGAAACAAATAAGTCAAGTCAGAAAAAGAAGAGTTTTACAGCTGGTAGAATCAGGCTGATTTAAATTACGTTTAATTTGATCTAGTCTGAAAATATCTCGAAGTGGAAAATATCCAATAGGATGTGGGGGATTTGAGATTAGAAGATGTGTTGAAATCAAGCATTTGATGGATGTGAAACTGGCAGACTCACTTGTGAGCTTGGAAGCAAAATAAAATCTCAGAACCTTCTCAGTTCCTGATAATCTTGGCCATTGTGGTTGGGGAGGGGTACAGATTGCCTAAGTAATGCTAAGAAAAAGAATATGCTGTACAAATTGAGGTCACTTCCTGACATAAAAGAACTTTTTATTCTAAATGTTAATAAGTTTCTATATTTCACAGACCTGAACTTTAGTTTCAATCTGAAAAAAATAAAATAAAATTATGCTTCATGCAGTCTGGCAAGTATGGTGCTTAGTCTCTTGTTGGCCCAGAGCATGTAAGTACACTGGATTCAGTTAATTAGTAAACTAAATCTTCCCTGTCTAAAAAGTCCCTGAATATTTCTTCATTGCTTTATATACTCTGTGGAGTTATATCAGAATTTGAGGATGATTTAGCTGTAATTTGAGTTAGCTGAATGGCACAGAATACTCTTCAACTTTTCCCTCTGGCGGTTGGTTTATTCATTTCTTCACTCACACATTTAATTATACAACAAATTCTTCTTTATCAACAAGTTGGTTGCAACGCTTTGTGCTAGGTATTATATATTAAACAACAATGAATCAACACATTTTATATTTCATTTCTTGTTTTAAAAAAAAAAGGTCTGCTTTGAAACTTAAGTTTAGTAATTGAAACTGTGGTTGTGCCTAAAAACCTGTCATTGTGCTTACCTCAAGTAAGACTCTCAGCCCACAAGCAGCATAACCAAATGTAGTTGGCTTAGGTAGAAAATACATTTGTTTATGATACATTTTTTAAAAGGAAAGACAGGAAACTACCATCACTCTGGAAGGATGAAAAATCAAGGCCAAAACATGAGCAGAAATAAGGGAGTGCATGGGGCCAAGCAAAAACCAAACGGGAAGGGGTTTGTTGAAAATAGTATATGTTTCGTGCCTGTACCCTGAATCTTACACAGCCACTGCCAAAAGCCAAACACATGGTATATCAATGGCCAGGCTCTATGGATATGGCTGGACATCCTGCTACAAAGCATCTCTTGTGTTCCAACCTTTGACCTAGACTCCCAGACCTCCATCTTCCTAGCACGCCCACATCCTCCTCATGTGTTCTCATTTCATCTACTCATCAGCTGATCCTCCTCCAATATTCTACCATTGGGACTACTCAAAAATTAGCAGAATTAGTTAACCAACCATGAACAAATCCAGTGTTCAGACACTTTATTTTACAGTCTTAAATGAAAAGTATTTCATTTTAAGTAACAGTTAACCTTTTGCAAATATTTTGGAAAGTCTAATAAACTCTTAGGCTGTGAAATGTATTTTGCACACAAAAAGAAAAAACAAAGACACTAAATTTGCCTTCAAGATAGCCACTGTCTAGGGGAAGAAGCCATAAAAAAGCTAACTAGCCCTTATATTAACTATTATAGAATAAGTATTCTCATGGAGTTTTGTGTCAAGAATTATAAAAATGCAGATGAGAGACTAATTCTGCCTGCGATAGTCAAGAGAAGCTGCAAAAAAAGAGAAGCACACAGTCTTTAAAATACCCATTCAGGCATGAACATTATTTCTCTACTTGTTCAGAGTGTGTATCTCCCACTGTATTTTCAGTCAAACATGCACAGTTAATTTGTACTTTGCAGGGTTGAAGTAGTAAACTGTACCTCAATGAACATAATTTGGCTAGCCTCAAACAGCGTCCCAAAATCTACAGTCGTAGAGCATTTTGGTCCTATCCTCCTAAAGCCCTGGGCTACACAATAAATTTCCTTAATATTACAGTTGTTGGATGATAAGGGGAAAATAACATGTAACCAGAAAATAGAATTTTAAAAGCTGTTTTTAATGTACCGAGGAAACGTATTCTGGAAATGAATTCTTTATCTTCAAGATTTAATCTGCCTGGGATACATTCTTGGGATGAGAGGAAGACAAGGCAAAGGTAGACATAAATAGAAAAGTATTCAAAAGTTTACATTTTAAGCTTTCCATTTGATATTTTAAGGTGTTGTAGATATTTTTGTGAGCTCTCTCTGTGTGAGCTGAATACATCAGCTTGCTTGTCTGTGGAATGCCGCGAACAGCTCAGCAGTACGCTCCACACGGATCATGCTTTTCTACATTGTTCAGAATTTGGTGCCATCATTGCAAAAATGTCACTAAACTTTGGCATTTACATCAATAGAAGCCTTTTTTTTTTTTTTTTTTTTTTTAATTTCACGAAGTGGAATTCCTGGGATAATGGCTTTATCCGCTTGTTGACAGATTCCTACAGGGACTGGGTCACCTGCTTCAAAGTGTCTCACTTGTCCAGTGCATCTTCTCACTCTGAGAGTGTATGGGCCTCGTTCTTTCAGGGATGGAAACTACCTGGCGCTTGTGAAATATCTCCTGCCAGTCTTTAACTTTCCCTTGAAAAAACATCCTGGGTTTGCTTCTGTGGAAAATAATTGCTCTGAATCAAAGAAGTGTCTGTATGAGAAGATCTTTGAAAATACAAATATATAAGAAAAGTTCAATATTCTAAGAAGTTGTACTTTTCTAGAAACATTTTACTCACCAATAAATTGCATGATATAAATCACTAGGATAACCAAGTATGGATGTATGAGTAAGTGGATGAATGGAAATTAGTTGGCTACACTTTTGACAGCAAAACGTGCGGTAAGTAAAGACTGAGACTCAGGGTACATCAGATTTCTACACTGTAAAGATTGGTAAATCTCTAGTGCAGGGGAATTTTCCAGAAATAATAGGAGCAGAGGTTCCATCAAAATTGGAAGTAAACCAAAATATAGATAACCTGTCTATAGAAAATGAATTGAATGGAAAAAAAATGTCCCCTGATTTGACAAATACATGTTGGAGGATTTACAGTGTAGTCTGCGTGTGTGCATGAGCACGTGCATTTGTGTTTAGCAAAAATTAGTACCAAAACATTTTGATGGGCATTAGTCCCAAAAGGCTATGACCAGATCCTGCAATTGCCAGCTGATACTCTATTAATATCTTTAATACGTTGCTCCCTTGATTTTCCTAAAAATAAATTTTACAAAAACACCCTCTTGATGTTAAGGATTATCTGCAATTCAGATGAGTGTTTACACTGATCATTGGTTATTTGATTAGGTTTTTTTAGCCTGATTTCCCTTGCCATAGAGACAAGATGCTGAAAAAGCCCAGGGGCTGAAAATTGATTGTACCAATTAAAGATTCATGGAAGTTGTGAAACAAGTGTCTGATCTGCATTGTGCAGATTATCTTTGTTGGCCCTCGTATTACTTATCTCCTGCTTATAAAATATGACCCTCAAAACTTAGCCGATCAACACAGCATGCCAATTATTGTCTCATGGATTTTGTGGGTCAGAAATTGAGAAGCGATTTGGCTGGGTGATAGTGAATCAGGGTGTATTATGAGTTTACAGTCAAGACTTGTCAATAGAAGGTTCAACTGAAGGATAATCCACTTGCAAGCTCACTCCATATAGTTGTGGCTGTCCTTACTTAGTTTCTCACTGGCTAATGGCAGGAGATCATAGTTCCTCATTACATGGGCTTCTCTTTAGCTGACTCGGGTGACATTACATGGTAGGTAACCTCTCTGAGTGAGTGATGAGTGACAACATGTAAATACAGATGTACATACAGATGTAGATGCTGATGAGAGAAGTAAATTCAAGACAAATATTCTTTCTTTTGTAACCTAATTTCAAAAATTCACATACTGTCACTTCTGCCATATTTTGCTGGCTATCTAAACTAACCTTGGTGTGCTATAGGGGGAAATTACAAAAGGATCTAGACTAGGAGGCATACGTAACTGGAGATCACTGAATGGTGATCAAAAAAAATTTTTTTTATTAATCTTGCATCCGAAAATCTGTAGTTATTCTCTAATGGGGGCGCCTGAGTGGCTCAGTGGGTTAAAGCCTCTGCCTTCAGCTCAGGTCGTGAACTCAGGGTCCTGGGATCGGGCCCGCATCGGGCTCTCTGCTCGGCAGGGAGCCTGCTTCCCCCTCTCTTTCTGCTTGCCCCTCTGCCTACTTGTGATCTCTCTGTCAAATAAATAAATAAAATCTTTTAAAAAATGTAGTTATTCTCTAATGGTTAAGACTAAACAATAATGAAGAAAATACAAGAAAAGACAAAGAAAACATAATAAGTTTTGGCTTGTCAAATACAATAAAATTCTAATAGTCTTGGGGTGCCTGGGTGGCTCAGTTGGTTAAGCATCCGACTCTCGATTTCAGCTCAGGTCCTGATCTCAGGATCATGAGATTGAGCTTGAAATTCTGAGGTATGCTTGAAATTCTCTCCCTCTTTCTTTTCCCCTCCCCCAGCTCATTCTCTCTCTCTCTCTATCTAAAATAAATTTAAAAAGCTTTAAAAAATTCTAATAGTCTCATTTTCAGAAGAATAAGTTAAGACTCAGAGTCTTGCTTGATGTGAGAAGCAAGCATTACTAATCAATATGTACCCTCCCTGTGATATTTCACGGCGTAACGAACTACCCCCAAAATAAGTGTCTGAAACAAACTTTGTAATTTTTCACAACTTTCTGATGAGGCTACACAGTGATTTTTGTCTGAACCAATTTTACTGATTTCTGTAGGCAGCTGCTGGCTCAGCTGAACCTTGACAGTGTAGAATACCTCACTCAGAGGTCTGGTTGTAAACTTGTTATGTGGGGTGACAAGGATGGTTTGCCTAGGTGTCTCTTATCATATAGATAGTTAGCCTAGACTCCTGACATGGGTGTAGTCAAAGTTTTTGCAGGATTAGCTAGAGATAGGAAGCTTACTCTTTTGAGATTGTTTCCCAATCTGTGCTGGCATTACATTTGTTGCTATCTGTCCTCACAGTCTCATAGACTCTGCCTCTGCATGTAAAGTGCTACCAAGTCATATTGCAAAAGGACCTGAACACAGGGATGGGAAAAACTGGTTGCTCATTTTGTTGTCAATAAAATCCCCAATTCTTGTTAACACCAATCTATTATTTCTAGGAACAATCTAAGAATGTTGTTAATTTTGTCCTGGTGTGGAGCCCACTCCCACTCAGCAAGAGAAAGAATGAAACTAGGGTTTATATATAATAATTTAATTTGAAAAGTTGTGCCAAAGAGCAAGAGAGGGACTGGTGAGAAAGACACTAAAAAAATAAAAAATAAAAAAAAAAAAATAAAACCAATACAATGGTAAATTCCTTAACTGATCTCCTTGGGACAACTGAGGTTTGATCTAACCAGAACCTTCTAAGGACACATGCTCCATGAACCTCTGAAGTATCAAATCATGGAACAGGGGAGCATTTCCTATCAGCCGTCACTCTCATTTTGGTCAGTGCTGCCCCATGGCATATAATGCCCTTGCACTCCCAGTTCATTCTGGCATTAATATGGATTTTCCTTCATGTAAACTTCAATGTATTTAATAGGAATTTCCTGAGAGAAAACAAAATATGCACAATGTAGCTCAGAGGCTGGTTACCATACCAATGCCTAGAGGAAAATGTGGACCAAGAATTATGTGGAGCACAAAAGATTTCTAAATAGCATTTGAGCCTAGTTATCACATTTTATGTAAAGAAAGTATGCAAAAGTTGTTATATGTGTTACCTCATTTAACCCCCACTACAACTGTCAGAAAAATTAGGTAAATGCCCAAAGCCACAGGATTAGTTAGTGGAAGAACTGAGATATGAAGGTAGGTTTTCTAATGCCAATGTCTGCGCTTTTTCAATGTATTTTACTTCCAAAAATTCTTGTATATATGTTTGGAGAGTGAGGTGTGTTCCCTTTTTTTGTGTGTATGTGAGGGATAGAGATAGAATGTGGGTTTTCAGGCATGGATTGACATTATGGGGTCTTTCTCATTACTCTATTATGCAATGTAGTGGATCTTACATAATTAACTCATTCAAAAACAAACAAACAAACAAATAGGTTTATTTAGAGAGAACTTTCATGATGGAAAATAGGGGGGTTATGAAGCCATACACATACAAATTGACATTAACTGAGTTGGAATTATTTTTCTCATCAGAGTGAAGTTGGCTGATAGTATTTTCTCCCAGGCCACATAATTCCTGGTCCCTCGAGTAAGCAGACAGGCAGGAAAATAAAGAAATAAGGGATATTTTAAGACATGGTGGGGATAATGCATTTGAATGAAAATTGTATTTCTATGATCTAAAAAACCTGGTTTACTCTCCAGTGCTTCAGCCAGAACTCCTCATTAATGATCGTTTCTTTACATCTTTCAGTAAAATGAAAACTGATAGACATAATGATGGCCCTAATATATTGTGAGACTGTAAAAATGTCTTCTGGGTTATCGTGGCAGTGAAATAACTCTCACCATAGTTTTCTCATTGATTTTATTTTATTATAAGTTTAGAATATTACTGGTTCATTTATCATACATATAACTTCATTAACCCTAAGATTTGATTAAAAAGAAAACTTCATCCTCCAGCTGTGTAATAAAGAATTACTATAGAAGCAGTTAAGTGTATATGTGTTGCTTTCATGAATGAACAAAAGAGGTCAAATAGAGAAACCTACTGAGTTTTATTGCTGTTTCATAAAGAGTGTATATTGCACCCATAAAGAATATGGTAGGAAAGTAAATTATTTACTGTGAGAACCTTGGCTGTGAAATCATTTATATACCACTAAGAGATTTGCATACAGTGGAGGAAGAAAAGTCTGAGAATCATATTTCTATGCCTTCCTTTACTTTTCCATCTGAGTATAAGCTTCTTATACTTTAAACACATGATTAAAATGTCTATCACAAATTTTCTGGGGGATAATTGCTGAGTGGATTTCTGACATTTTAAAATTTTAATTATGGTTGTCTTTATTCCTTAAACAATATATGGACTTTCTCGCATGTTTAGTGTGCTTAAAAGTGTATTACCAGGCACTTCAAGTGTATATTATGTAAATTGAAATATTTATTAAATACTTGACATTGTGTTCCTTAGAGAATACACTGAGACTCATGTATAAAAGAAGAAGAATCTATGCCACCTGCAAATAGACCGTGGCTTATGGGAGTCTTCCTCACTGTATAAGATACTCTGTTAATAGTCCTGCATTCAGATTTCCTGGATGGCTAAGTTGGTTAAGCAGCTGCTTTCAGCTCAGGTCATGATCTCAGGGTCCTGGGATCAAGTCCCACATCTGGCTCCTTGCTCAGCAGCGAGCCTGTTCCTCTCTCTGCCTCTGCTTGTGTTCTCTCTCTGTCAAATAAATAAATAAAATCTTTAAAAAAAATAGTCCTGTTTGGAGAATATTCAGAAGAAAGAAAAAAACTCATTTTGCAAACCAGATTGCCTCTTCACTGAAAAGTAGAATGGCAATCAATTATTTATGCTTTTTAAAGCCACTAAATGTTAATATCTTGGCACATTTGAGAAGGAACAACAAAGAAACACCTTTATAAGTTTGAAATCCCATCTTTTTTTGCATAGCACATTAGAGTTTAGGAATGAGTTCACATACATTGTTTCAACCTCAAAGGAAACAGTGGTATTAGAAATAAACATTGTGTCATTCTCACTTTACAAATGGAAAAGCCGAGACTTGAGGAGGAAGTGACTTTTCCAAAGTCAGGGAGAGAGGGCAAAACTGGAGCTGGAATTGATTTATTTTGTCGTGTACATTATTTACTTAGAAGCACCATCCCTTCCCCAGTCTTTCTGAGTACACAGCCATGGGCAAGCTGCTCCCTAGTCCCCTCCCTCTCTGCAAGTGTAAAGTTGCACTCAGTTTCGGATAAAGGGCCCTTGCTCTCAGGTTGAGCAAAACTAAGTGAGAAATTCCTGAAGCGATTTTATTTTCTCAAAAATTGGCATAATTTTTCCTCTGCAACTTTAGCTCATCAGCTGTAATTTTATGCACATAACTCTGTGGAAATAGAAAAAGTAAGATATCAACTTTTTTTATTATACTTGTACTAATATCAGAATACCAAAAAATAAAGTTGTGGATTCTATTCTGTTAGGGTAGTAAATAACCCATTTCAGTGCCTGGTTGACTGATTCAGGGCACCCTTGACAGAAAGACTAATTCCATATACATTTTCCGACAAGCTTTTATCATCACTGATGCAATGCGAAGTAATGATATTTAAATGTCCTGATAGTCAAACTAATGTATTTGAGGGAATCCCTCTGTCTCTGTCTGTCTCTGTGTGTGTGTGTGTGTGTGTGTGTGTGTGTATATATATATATATATATATATATATATATATATATATAAAATATAATAAAGTATAAAATAAAAATAAAATATAAAATAACACTGCAGTAAACATTGTTTTCCCTGTATTTCTTACAATAAATTTTATTTTTTTTATTACCTACCATTTTTTCAGGAAACTCCATAGTATAAATGAAGATTGAAATTATAAATTTGAAGATAAAAACTAAAAATTGTTAAGCTATTTATGAAGCATACTCTTTGGTGATGTATTGTACACAATTTTTTATATCACACATTAAGAAATAGTGGCCCAGGATAAATCAAAAGTTTGTGAGTCAAGTTAATGGTACATATAGGAATTGACACTAAGTCTCCTAACCCTTACAAAAATCTTTTAAAAGTTTTGTCTATACCTTGAAGCCATTTATTTATTTTTATTTTTTAATTTTTTTAAAGATTTTATTTATTTATTTGACAGAGAGAGAGAGATCACAAGTAGGCAGAGAGGCAGTCAGAGAGAAAGGGGGAAGCAGGCCCCCCACCAAGCAGAGAGCCTGATCCAGGGCTCCTCCCAGAACTCTGAGACCACGACCTGAGCTGACGGCAGAGAGTTTAAACCACTGAGCCATCCAGGCGCCCCTGTGAAGCTGTTTATAATTTGCTTACTTGTTAAGTCACTAAACACGAATTGTGTATCAGGAACCGTTATTAGCTAAAAAGTGATTATTAATTCAAAAAAAGAAAATTTTGAAAGGATGGCTCCAAAAATGATCAGTAGCTCTTATAAATGATACTCAGAAAATGGTTTGAAATCATGGTGGCTAACAACCAGAGGGAAACTGAAAGCATGTGCCAGGAACACCACAAAAATATAAGATCACTCCTGCCTTTGGACAATGGATGTTGCTAATCCCATTTTTTCCCCCAAAGTGCTTATCCCTTACTGGGAGGAACTAAAAAAAATGATATGCTGAATTTTGGCTTTAATTATGGAAAGGCTTTGGTCTCCCACCAAATCTTCCTAAATCAAAAAAAAAAAAAAAAAAGGTGCTAAGCACTCATAAAAAGAAAGGATAATTATACATTGGAGACTATTAATAATAATTGAAAGTATGCAATTCCTAAATTATTGAAAAATTTATTTGTGTACTTATATCAAAAATATGTTACATTTGCATATTAAAATTAACAATATAATTTTATATCTTTAATTCATCTTTTTCTTCCCAGAGAAATCCTAATAGGTACTGATAATAGTTTCTCCTCCTTTATATAAATTCCTAAGGACACTGATTATAGAGAGTTCCAAGAATTGGTCAAATTTTAACTGAAAGTGATAGCAGAGAAATAACCAGAATCTACAGATAATTTTGATATCTCAAAAGATAAAGGGACAACTATAGAAACAGTGCCTACAATGGAATGTGATGCCGTTTTATCTCTGTTTCTTCAAACTAATAATGTAAATATCCATATTAAATTCATTATATATATATTTAGCTTCAAGTGTAGAATTTAGTTCTCCATCATTACACACAACACCCCCATTTTCATCACGAGTGCCCTCCTTTATCCCCATCACCTATTTAACCCATCTCCCCACTCACCTCCCATCCAATAACAATCAGTTTGTTCTTTATAGTTAAGAGTCTGTTTCTTGGTTTTCTTCTCTTTCCCCACCCCCATGTTAATTCCACATATGGTAAGAGTTTCCAAGTCTTCAAAATTTTGAGCAATTATTATCAGAAAAAAAAGATAAGATAAAAGTCACTTTTCCTTCTTATGTATTTTTTTTGTTCTCAAATTGTTATGTAATGTTAAGCTACATTTTTTTTATAATTGGACTACTACAAACACAGAAGATATTTTCAGGTGTCTTTTTGTAATCCTTTAGAAAACATCAAGAGTTTTCAGTTTGCATTGTTATTTTCCAAAGTTTAATACTTTGTAAGTAAGGATAAAAATGAAAATAATGGAGTCTGTAGGCTTAGCTTCATACACATGTCACAGTATTTCTTCTTGCCACAACAATTTTAATATAGTACACTCAGTTGATAGATATCAATACAATCACATTTAATATTTGACTTTCTGTAGTAACTTCTTCAAGACTAGCAGAGAGTGGGGAAAAATGGTCTTTATTAAGTCTTTGCATAGAAAATATTTATTTTTCTCATAAAGTTACATCATACTTATTTGAATCAACAAGGTCAAATTTACACTTCTACTTTCTCAGGTGTAAATCGGAACAAGAAAAGGAGATAAAGAAAGAAAGAGAGACAGGGTATATTAACTAACTCCCACTTACCTGACTCACTCCTGGTCTCCATTCCCTTGTAAATCCTGTGCCTACAGCACACTATTCCTCACAAGAAAGCCAGTCCAATGCTCGCAGAATTGAATTTTTGTTCCCAAACCTGTAATGTCAGTTATATTTATTATTATAATTAAAAATTAATTAAAATTACTTAAACATATGAAATATATTTGAAATGAAGATGACTTGTTTTCATCCAATGCACTTGTTTGTTTTTGGAATACTTAATTAAGGTTTGCCAATGAATTTTTGTGTAGGGCAATGGTAAAAGGTTAGGATATATACTAATTTTAAAGTTACTCTCAGATTGCTTTATAATGTCTAACCTTGTTGAAATGACAGAGATGCATTGGGATTTGAATTTTCAGCAAAACTCAACGCAAAGCTGTTACCAGGAGGTTAAAATAAGGAGAAGGGGAAGCTTGGTTCCAATCCGGAGATTGGTGCATAAATATATTGTATGTGTTTTATGTGAAACTAAAGTATTTAAAATATGGTAAAAGGCAATGTTAAGGTTTGATTTTTACTTAAATCTTGATAATTGATAAATTATCTCGATTTATTTATTATCTTAAATCTTGATAATCACCTTCAGCTTAGTTCTATTCAGAATTCCAATAAAGTAGGTCATCTTCACTTACTACTGCAGACATATGCTATTTCCATGATCCTTGTGTATTCTATATGTGCCTTGAAAAATTCATGTGTATCTGTGGAATTGATGCATGTTTACTGAATTCTAATTACATTTAGAATGGCAATTAATAATACAGATATAAATTAATATTTCTTAATAAAAAGAAAGCATACATTTATTTAGTGTAAAATCATTCTTTCAAATTTGGAAAATAATTTAAAATAAATAATATTGGTTATTGAGGAAAAGAACTCTTAAATAATTCTCTGATTCCCCATTAACTAGAAATATGTTAATATATATGGGGTACACACTATGTGCTTATTGTCTACCATATTGTAGACTTTTAATTTTGAATTTTAATTATAGATCTTTAATTTTAAATTTTGTTTATATTTGATTGATTTGTCTCCATTACCTATATATATATATATATACATATATATATATATATAATATGTGTGCATGTGACAATGCACACATTTCTATAATTTTACTAACTTAGTGACAAAACTGATCTGTATTTTTTTCTACATTGTGAGATAGAGATAAGTTTTTGTGAAGACTGAGAGGGTTAATATATGCAAAATACAAAGGGAAAACTAATTTTTGACATTTTTAATGATCATTAAACACTATTAACCAAATGATATTGAATGCTGTATTTTTAAATTTATTTCATTGTCAACTATTAATCTCTCCTTAAATATAGAAAAGGAAGACAAGATTTAATATTATTGTTTTCAGAGTACATGCTCTACTCTTGGTGAGCAATGCGATAAATAAATGACCTCTTTTTTTCCTTATATATATAAAGTCTCATTCTACTTTCCAAATTTCTAAAGTTGGCGTTTTTAACATTCAAAAAAGATAAACTCACAAAATAAATCACCAGAAGACTTGAAATCATAAATTTATTCTATGATCATTTATTTACACTTGATATACTGACAAGAAACTACAATAACTGAACACACGAGAAATTATTTTTGTAAAACAAATACAGATCATTCACCGAACAGAAATTTAGATCACTTTGAGAAATAAGGACCTTACTTAGATGGAATTTCTTCCAAGAAACTATTAAATTAACTCTCTTCAAATTCTTTTTTTTTCTTATTAAGAAACTGTATGATCCAATTCAATATACACTAAGTTATCAAGCTCTTAATTTTAATTTATCCTTTATTTCTCTTTTTGATGGATGTGAAGACAGTAATTGTTACACTAAAGAACAGTAGATGTATTTTTGCAATTTGTGTTTTTGGTCATGTCTTCTGAGAAAGCTAATTGAAAGTAACTAACTAGCATTTAAATAAGATCTTTTAAAAAAGAGAATAGGTGACTTATTTATTTCTTTTATACTCCTATATTTTCCCCTTTTTATAGATGTTCTATGTAAATGAATGGAAAGACACACATATCACACACTGCAAAAGTTGTAAATACTATGATAATTGTCAGTTGGATATTGTCAAAGAAAAGGTTCTTCAGCAATATTTCAATTGCATATATTAGGAGAGATGCCAGCAGATATTTGGTTTAGATTAGATATATTGATATATGCACCTATTTTTGCTTCTTTTTTTCTATACTTATACCAAAATGTAAGACATCATGAAATGTATTAATACATTATTCCTTGGTTGAGCTTATTCTTTTACTATAAAAGATACAGTGACCATTCAAAAACAATAATATAAAACACTTAAAAACTCTATAGACATTTGAAATTATAAACTGTGATGAAAAAATATTTCAAATGTCTCTGCATGTGTCATGTTTTGTACAGGTGATGGTCACAGAATTATTGAAAACCACCTTTTCATAAGATTAGACCATAACAAGAGTTTCTATCGGTTATTTCTCTAAAGAGATGAAGAGTGGAATCCTCCACTTCCCAGTTCAATCACCATACATTTGCTCCACTGGGTCACACCTTATTGTTAGAGAAGGTACAGCACAATTTAATGCAGCAGCTCTTCGGGATAGAATCAACGACATATTCAGTCAGGGTATGAAACTTTTCTTTAAGTTCTTTCTCATTTTTCATAATACATAGGCTAAAGAAATTCAGGCGAATTTGATTGTAAATTGGTTCTAATTTGATTTTTAAGACTCCTCTTATAATTATCCAGGTTCTTAAAAAATCTACTAAACAATGTCTAGGAATCGAGTAGTTCCAGTGGAAAGATGTTTTAGTGACTTTGTATTTTCCTAATGATGTTAACATTTATAGATCATTATATAAATCTTACAATGTGTTCTCCTCCTGTCTTTTTGTTACTTTCTTTTCAAAATGACCATGTGATTTATAGAAACTGTGATACAGGAAAGTGAACATCCTGGTCCTTGACCACAACCCACAGATAACAAAGTTCAGAATTGTTAGATTGCACATCCTTATCTTCCAATTCTAAATCTTGAAACTTTTCCCCAAAGAATAGTTGCTTTGATATATACATCCTAATTTCAAATCCTGAGAAATAAATGTTGATATCGCAACTTTATGTGAAACTTCTGGGGAAGGAATTTTAGCTACACCATTGATTTGATCAATTCTTGAAATTTTATCTTATAACAACACAGTACTACAAGAAGTCTCTGAATTTTACACAATTTTACCATTTCATAAAAAATCAAATATATTTATGCCAGGAGATATGGACAGCTATGGCAGGGTCTGGACTTAAGTCTAATACATTTTGAAATCTACTAGTTTGTCAAATGCTTTCTTCTAAAAGAATTGTCATGCTTTATCTTTAAATCTACAAGCTAAGGAATCCCCATTAAAAAATGCTTAGTTATATTTCCAAGTCAACCAATAATTTTTCTGAGAATGAGTTAGTTACTGCACTCTACTTGGTTTGGTGAAGCTACCAGCTTCATATTAAATATGACTTGTTTATTTTTCTGGGATACTCAACAAGATGATGGTTAGGATCTTTCTTTAAACCACAAAATATCTATTTTAGTTAAATATAAAAATTATGTTTTTTAGTTTTTTTTAATGCTTCAAACATGATTTTTTTTAGGTATTATGCTTTTTTTAAAAAAAAATATTTTATTTATTTATTTGACAGAGAGAGAGATCACAAGCAGGCAGAGAGGCAGGCAGAGAGAGAGGGGGAAGCAGGCTCCCTGCTGAACAGAGAACCCTATACAGGGCAGGATCCCAGGACCCTGAGACCATGACCTGAGCTGAAGGCAGAGGCTTTAACCCACTGAGCCACCCAGGCACCCCTAGGTATTATGCTTTTAAGCAAAAGTTCTGCGTCTAAAATTTTCCCAAGCACAAAAGACTTGGAGAACTTTGAAACTAAGAATAATAATTAATAGTAAAGTTGATTCAGCTCACCTAATATATACAAATATTCACCAAATTAAGTAGTGTCTATGCACTTGACATAATTGGTCAGTTCCAACATTTTACAAAATAAAAGGGTTAAAATATCCTGCTATTTCAAATAACAGAATGAGTGTACACTGATTTAAAAGTAAAAAGAGAAAAAAGACTATTCATTTTTGCTCTATGTCTTTACTTCAAAAAATAGATGCTTTAAAGAGACCATTTGCTTATTATTAATTTTTAAAGGATTGACCAGGGAATTTAGTCTTAAATATGCAATAAATGCAAATTGATGAAAATCTCTTGGGTGGTCAAAGTCAGTATCTGAGTGTGTATATCTCTTGAGACAAGCCAAGTGTTTCTACCTCCAAAGACTGAGTGATTACACCATAATCTAGGATGTGACCATCAGTATTTTAGGACAAGACAAGTCTATTTGTCAAGGGTAGACTTGCACTGATAAAATTCATCAGACTAGGAAGAAAATTAAAAAGAAAATTGGTTCATTTATAATGAGAAATAGAGCCTCTAAGGAAGCACTCTTGGATACAACAAATTCATTCAATATGTGCAAGATAAATTTGCATAGTTCTCTTATGATTCATTATGTATTGATATGAAAATGTCAGTTTTAAGGACATTTTTCTCATTTCCATATTCTTTGGGAAATCACTGAAGACTCTTCCTCATTTCCCATAATATGATACCCTTTCTTCACCTCCCCAAAGGGAGAAAAATCCAATATTGTTGACAAGTGTAAGGTCTATTGTGCCAATTTTTAAGTCTGTATCTGTTGTGAGAACATTCAGCCAAATTTCCACCTAAATATAATGTAATTCTGTGCTTACATCTATCTAATTGCATTTTGCCTGGCAGTCCATTATTTGTGGTTTTTGTTTCCTTTGGTTTTCAGATACATTAGTCTTGGAAATGCCTTTATTCCAGTGCACAAAATGGCTCTCTACCTCTGTTATGTCCCTTCAGAATCTGTGGCAATCAGCTTTTCTTCATGTGCTGGAGGTGATCCTTCCCACCTAGGGCAGCCATGTCAGCTTCCAAAATAGAAGTATACAAGATGCCCCTTACCACACGCTTTCACAAATCTCATAGGAAATTGAACATCTTTGTTGATAAAGCTTGAGATTCTGGACCAATTCACTTTTAAAGTGCCCTCTTTCTATTATATTTTAAATAATGCATATGTACAAAGAAGAATCAAGTGTATTTTATTATTCCTACTAAAGTTTTTCAACAGCATTCCAATTTAATGAATATCTTTAATAAAATGTTTTGGTATGAGAGGCAACAAAAATTTTAGCAGATTTCTCAGTTTATAGTTTGTCCACTCTATGGGCACTAAAAATTCCAACAATTTATTGTCTCTCATGAAGTCATCTTAGCTAAAAATCTTTTCATGGTTCTGTATTTATTGCCAAGGCCTGAGAAAAATGTTTAAGATTAATAATAACTTTTCTTTGTTGGTATGGCACAGTTAGTAGTAGTTGGAAAACAGAACTCCCAAATACTCTACACTCTCTGATCCAATTTTTTTTCATTTATATCCACAGGGGAATAGAGTTCTAAGAGTAGATTCAATAAACTATTTAACATAGAAAAAAATTTCCATTTTTAACTCAGTTCACAATGAAACTTTAAGAGTCTAAAATGCAAGTTCAGTTCTTTTTATAATATGCTAAAAGTGCTCAAGATGACATATATTGAGTATCAGTGTAGAACCTACACATAATCAGTGCTGCTTCAGCTGATAGAGAGATAGTCAATATTAT
Organism: Nasua narica; assembly: GCA_028533885.1. Taxonomy (NCBI): domain Eukaryota; kingdom Metazoa; phylum Chordata; class Mammalia; order Carnivora; family Procyonidae; genus Nasua; species Nasua narica. Next base: position 22,718,648 of record CM052800.1, on the reverse strand, counting down.
CTCGGTGAAAGTTTCTGTATAACTGAAAAAAAACATTAAAATTGCAGTTGTCTATGAACTATCTAATGGAAAATTTAGCATTTCAATTAGGATGAGCTTATGATAGGGTCCTTGGAAACTGTAACTACATACTTCTCAATAAATAACCTTTCCTTGTGGAATTATATGCAAGGGAATAATATGCAAAATAATGGAGTAAGACAAAACAATCTCTACTTACTATGAGGTGAAGTTACTGCTCTGATCACATCATAGAATCCTATTAAATTAGAGTGGATCATGTGGAAGATTCTTTTGGCTAAACTTAGTCTAATCAATGCTGTACAATTTCCTGAGAACATTATAACATTTTTCTCAGGTGAACTATCAACAGGTACGCCATTCCTTTTGCACTTCCTCAAAGGCTCAGTATGTTCCTGTCTGAAGACCTCTGCATTTGCTGCTCCCTCCCCATCTGTTTGTCTTAGTCTCTCACTTGTGAATGTCCTGATTAAAATTTCACCTTTCCTAGCCTTTCTACTTAAATTCACCACTGTTCCCTACCTCTTAAAATTCCCTATTTCCATTCTTTTTACTTTTCTCATTATTAGCTATATGCACAAATTCCTAAGACATCTATGTCACTCATTTTTCTTACTTATTAAATCTCTTCTTAAGATAATATCTCCTAGACAAGGATGGAGAGTCTAATGTATATCTCCAAATAATATGATATACTAAACGTTACGAGAGTCACTACCTGAAAGTCACCTGAGAGTTACTAACTCAACCAACACCATGGACCCTGGTAGTTCAATCTTCATAGTCCATAGCACATAATATTCAATAAATAATTTATAATGGGTGGATAAATGGCTTACATTTATTTTTTAGTCTTTTCTTGGAATCATAATGTATGCATCTTTATGAAAAACTTCACTTTCTGGAAGCAATCACATTTCCATTTAGAAATAACTTATGTCTTTATAAATGATAATGCACACATACATGTGTATATATATTTATAGTTTTATACACAAATGGGACCATACCAAAATAAGTGGCAAGATATCTTAGAAATTCTTCCATATTAATATATAGGAATCTCTCATGTATTTTTATAGCAACATTATATCTCATCATTTGTGTGTGTATGTATTATGAAATGTTTAATCTCTCTAGGGCTCTTTCGTGAATATTTAATATAGTGTCATTAATAAATATGATTAACTATGATTATTTTAAATATAATAGTCCTCTGCATGGAGACAGAGAACAGGGACAATTTTGGAAAGAATGGTGAGAAGATCTAAATTGGTGATATTTGAGTCAAAATTGGAAGGAAGTGAGGGGACAAGACAAAAAGGAATCTAGAATAAGGATTTCTAGCTGTGGAAATAACAAGTGCAAAGTGCTGGAGCTGAGAAAATACTTCTGATGTGCTTGGAAAAGGTCAACAAGAGTAAGTTGGCTTTTGCCAGTTTTCCTGAGAAAAAGTTGAAACAATCTTAGGAAACTGTAAACCATGTTTTCTGGAGAATGATATCCTGGAGACAAACAAATAAACAAACAGGATTACTTAGCTTAGGAAAATATTATTTAAAAAAAAACTTGCAGAAATAATACAATGTTCTGTTTCTCTACCTCCAGCCTATTACCTTAAAAACATGTAATAGTTTGGGCTAAAATGGTCTCTTCAGTCTCCTCCATAGCTGATATTGTATGCATTAATAAATAATATTAAGTAAAGGGATCCAGATTTCTAAATTTTCATGAAAAGAAAGTGAAAATGTAAACTACCCAGATTCACCATGGAAGTTAGTGGCAAAGAAGAGACTCAGATTTGGATGTTTCGAAGAGAGGACTATGAACTTTATCATTAGCTATATTACAGGAGCATTTATTTATTTATTTTTAAAGATTTTATTTATTTATTTGACAGAGAGAGAGATCACAAGTAGGCAGAGAGGGAAGCAGAGGGAGAGGGGGAAGCAGGTTCCCTGTTGAGCAGAGAGCCCAATGTGGGGCTCGATCCCAGGACCCTGAGATCATGACCTGAGCCAAAGGCAGAGGCTTTAACCCACTGAGCCACCCTGGCGCCTCTTACAAGAGCATTTAAGTGTTTGATTATAATTAGGTACCTCGGCTCTTGCAAGAAGGAAGACATTGACACACCTGGGTGGCTCAGTGGGTTAAAGCCTCTGCCTTCAGCTCAGGTCATGATCTCAAGGTCCTGGGATTGAACCCCGCATCAGGGTCTCTGCTCAGTGGGGAGCCTGCTTCCCCTTCTCTCTCTGCCTGCCTCTCTGCCTACTAGTGATCTCCTCTCTGTCAAATAAATAAATAAAATCTTTAAAAAAAATAAAAAGAAGGAATACATCAATCAGACTTTCGACTGAATGGACATTGCCAAATTTCTAATTTTCAGATATCTGTGGCTAATACACCATCCTCTCATGAACACGGTTTTCCTGCCTTTTTAAGTGAACAGCTGTCTGGTCATTGTGAGGGACTTAGGGACGCAGAACAAGAGGACTAAACCGTATATGCCCAGGACTTCTCTTAACTGGTCTCTAAGGAAGTGCTCATTCTGGGGTAAACTGGTGAGATGTGAGTATTGGGAGACTCTCACGACTACATATAGAGAAAGTCTGTTCAAAGAACGGAAAGAGACAAAGGGGCATTGTTGGAGTCACTGGGCCTAGCCAAATCTGAGGTCTACTAATGGACTTTTCCGTTTCAAGGGTCAATAAAAACTGTTTCATTGCATCATTTCCTTCCTTCCTCCTTTCTTCCTGCATTCCCTCCATTCTCTCTTTTTTTCTTCGGCTTGTTTTAAATTGTGTCTTTATTACATGTAACCAAAGTGTTCTCAGTTAAATTTATTAATCTATCTAATATTTAATCTAGTTTCTATCTACTTTACATCTTGTGCCTAGAACAGTATCTAGGAAATAAGTATTGCCGAACAACAAATGAACTTGCTCAGGATACAATCAAGTCTTAGTCACCTAGATGTATTTCTTTCCCTGTAATGTGATTTCGCATATTTCTGCTATGATCTTATCCTCAGAAACCCATCTCACCCTTCTTATTACCAACTTCTTGATGGGAAAATGACTGTAACTGATTTGATAACATTCATTAAATAATTCTATGTACCTAAATTTAACATTTATTAAAAAGTTTGAAGCATAAAGCCCTGTGCTTGGTACTGAAGATAACTTTTAACTTAACCTAAATGTTTTTTTTCCAATGCTTAAGAGACTTCTGCAAAACTTTTAGAAAATAGAGTGACATAGGAAGATTAGCTTCTCTTACCTAAAAGAAAAAAAGATGAAAGTTTATTTAATAAATGTTGGGCATAAAAAATTAAAAAAATAAATTTTGAGCAGAACCATTGTTAAACAGCCTCTAAGAAGGCTAAAATGCTAATTTCTCTATCACTTTATATTACAACCATAGGACATGCATGGGTTAAAATCTCTGAAAGAGACAGGAAAGCAAGACACATGGTTTGAAATAAAGTATTTTCTGGAAACATATTGTCCATTCCATCCCATATGCACTGTCCCCAACTCATAATGGGGACATGGTATGACAAGGAGGTTATAAGTGCTCTTTTGCTTTAATTCATCTTGGCATTTCCCATTTTGCAATTATATTGCAATTATAACAAAATTCCTAAGATACAAATGTTAATCTGTTGCTACCAAGCTTGAAGCCTTTTCAAAAAACCTGGACAGTGACCTCAAGATAAATTTCTCACTCCTCTCCCCTGACTCTCAGACTCTCTCTCACCACCCACTAACTGGCACTGAGTCATCTCAAATACTATTGAGACTATGAAACTTGATTATGTGGTTCGTGGTATTTTTCATGTTCCTCTCCTCCTGGTCAAAAATTTTTCATCATTCAGGTCTCCCTTTAACAATTTTTTTTTTCTTTTCCATCTCAAAACTTTTCCTCATCCCCTGAAGATTTCTCCATGGGAAGAATTTAGAATAATGAACCTGCATCTCTGCTACCTCGCACTTGGAAAACATTGAATTAGTATCTGTTGAGTGGATAAATCAGCGAATGAGTGAATGAATGATTACTGAAAAAGACTAACTTGAATTTCATCTAAGACCTTGATTCATCTCTCTTTGCTGTTTTTAGGTTTACCCCTGGTTAGAGAAAGAGCACAAGATTAAATGATTTTCTGAGGCTTCATTTAGCTTTTGCCTTGAAAAGTAAATTATGTATTTTTTGCCTTGCTAGATATCAAAATGGCTCTAATCACACCTGGAGAAAGCAGAATGATATCTATACACCTCAAAATAAAATTATAAAAAATTCTGTCTGTTTCCTAAGCTGTGTTTTTAGCTCAGCAGCAGAAAATGCAAGCCTTTTGTCATCTCCACTTTCTGTCACTGAAGATAATAGCAATGCTTGGTTAATGGTTCAGGGAAAATAAAATGAACCCACCGAGTTCTCTGTTTTATTTATTCTATTATGATATTTTATAGCATCGAATTTCATTTATGGCACTATTTATCATTAAGTAATATACCATAAGTGATGTGACAGAACTTGAAATAATGAGAAAATATAAATATAATAGTTTATCTGGTTTAACTTCAAATTTAGGATTAGAAAGAATGCCAAGGCATCTGAAGGTGGAATTTTTAGGGGATATTGACTCAAATAAACACATTGGAAAGTTCTAAAGAAAAAAACTTGTTCTCAAATGCCTTTAAACAGGTCAAACCAGTAACCATTTGTTGACTCTGATTAGTCTTTGATCATTTAAATATATTTCTTAAAATAATATGAAATATTATTACTACTTCCTGCCAAAAAAGCTTTCAAAATATGGCTGTGCCATTAAGCATTTTGAGATTACTGGTATCTCAGCATATTTAAAGTAGTTTATATCTGTGTTTATTTTTTTTTTTCCTTTTGTTGTTCACATGACTTAATGGAGTCATTATAACTCTTTTACAATTAAGACTCTATCTCTCCATTCATGATAATCCTCAAATTGTCTAGCTAATTTTTTTTAGGCTGAATTCACAATATAAAAGAGATTGTTTCTCCTATTTTTGCCTCATTCTCTTTTGACAGCCAACATTTGTAAGTATCCTCAAACATATTAAATGAAAATAAATCTATTGACTCACATTTATAGGCTTATATTAATATAGCTGGATTATTCAGTACCTCAAAAAATATCATTTTATTTCTTTCTCTTAGGTCTTCTGCCCTTTGTTTGGGCTTCAGATGGTAGGTCCATATTCATACTCAGCAGGAAAAGACTGACTCTGTTGCAACAATCCCAGCAAAAATCTTACCATATATTCCTAAGGCTTGTTGGATCACATGTCTTTCCCCAAAGCAAAGATGTTATCCAGAATAATTAAAAGCCCAGTGGTCAGACTTGAGTTACTAAAATAGCATGGAAGTATGATGAGTAGTCTAAAAATGATGAAACTAATACTAATAATAACACTGATGTTCAAAACAGATAAAGTATTACAACACAATTTTGTGCTAGTGATTTAAATACATATATGTCAAGGAATATATTCTTAGAAAAATAGAATGATTTGTATTTTTCTTATAAAGACAGGTATGTCCCTGCCTACTGTACCAAATTATCCTAAATATGCTACATAGTATTTTTTTCTTTTAATCACAAAGTTATGTTTTCACTGTTTACCCATAGAGAGGAGATAAGGAGTTCTAAATAAATTATGGACAAAATAAAAAAAAAAAAACAAAAACCTTGGAGACACTGATATATATGATTAATTCCTTTGGCAAGTTGCTATTATTTAAACATGTAGTTGATCCCGGTGTCTTATGCAAAAATAACTGTATAGAAACCTAAAAAATGAAATATCATTGATATTCATGCAAATTTCAAGTTTGTTTTCTACCAGAAAATGTATTTTTAAAACAATGCTATATTAGAATTTGAATTTTTAAACCCTATGTCGATAGGAAGATGGATATATTTCCAAATGTATGATTAAATAATGGAGTTCTGAAACATAGCTACTTAATTAATTCTGTTTTATTATATACAGTTATAATATATAATAAATGGCTTAATTGAAAAAAATCCAATCTATTTATTAAGAAAACATATGTTCATCCAACAAATTGCGAAGTGTTCAGTCATTCCAATTTTGTCAAAGTAAATTTTGTTTATATCTTACAACCCTATATTGGGAGCAAAATTTTAAATTTTTCCCTATATATATATATTTTTAAAGATTTTATTTATTTATTTGACAGAGAGAAATCACAAGTAGGCAGAGAGCAGGCAGAGGGAGAGGGGGAAGCAGGCTCCCCGCTGAGCAGAGAGCCCGACGCGGGGCTCGATCCCAGGACCCTGAGATCATGACCTGAGCTGAAGGCAGAGGCTTTAACCCACTGAGCCACCCAGGCGCCCCACCCTATATTTTTGTAATAGATTTAAAAGGACAGTGTCAGTTAGCATAGGCAAAAACTTGGATTTAGAATGCTCAGAATTAATAAGATAATGATCAACATTTTTATACTCAAATCGAAAAAAAAAAAGAGAAATTGCTGCCAAGTATAAGTGGGTCTATAATTAAAATATTATTTACCAAAAGGATATGAAGTGGAATATTGAAATGACAAACAAGAAGGGATAGCAGATTACAAAAATGCATAAATTAATGAAATTCTTTATTAGAACATTAGGAATACATGAAGTGTTGGTAAAAGTTAAATTTACCCAGGGACACTTCCATCAACTGAATGGCTAGAGAAAGATTTGAACAAAATTTTGCATTTTTTAAAAGTGTAGGAATAAAAAATATAAAGAAGTGATGTAAAAGCTATACACATAGTAATTCACAGAACAACTCAATGCACTGCAAGTACAGTGAATATTACCAAAAGTTATAGAGGGCATTAGCCCTTGCAAGTGCTCAACTGATAATTAATTATTAGTGAGCCCAAGTGAGCTTCAGATTTAAGATTAAATCTTAAATAAAATTTAAATAAAATAAATAAATAAAAGCAGAAAACTTACTAATGAGTGCATAATAAAAAATATTTATTTATTCGACAAAGTTTGTAGTGTGTTGGCAAGTTATTCACTCATTCCCAAAAGAAGATAACGAGAATAAGAATAATGATTGTGATCAGTTCTATTTAACTCACAAGTGTTTTATTTAAAGTTAAAATACACTTTTAAAAATGAGATATAATAGAACTTCCTATTACCATATTGTCGGAATGATAAAATGTGTGTATATATGTATATATATAAATATTTCACGTACTAATAGTTCATAAGAAGAAAGTTTTTAAAAGTTTTTTTTATCAGTATATGCATAATAATGAAAGATTTTAAAATAAAAATAACACTTCATTTGTCAATTGAAATAAAGGACAGCTGATGTAATCAACAGTTGTTGATTGATCATTTGGAAGAATAGAAAGATATATTTATAGGACTAAAAGTAATGCATTATTTTCTCAATACACAACGTAGTCTCATATTCTTAGAAAAGATGCTTACAAGCTGTTCAGTAATTTTGAAAATGGTTATGATTCCAAGTGACACTGAAAAATTGATTTTGTAGTTTCATTTATTATTTTGCAAGCATATTGAAATGGTATAACCTTTTTATTATGTCTATTACAACTATTAGATCAGTTAAAGAAAAAGTACTTGGTACATGATCTATCTTAAAATGTATTCTTCAGAAATATTTCTACATTGACTACTATGTTAGTTCTTATCTAAATATAAACTTTAATCAATAGGTGTGAGTAGCACAAACTATTTGATCATTGATATAATTTTATATGCATTTATTATTCATTTGTACATCTTTGCATATGGAATATTCATTCCATATGCAAAAAATTAAACTAAACATAAAGCTACGGTAATTATAACCACAAAAAAGGATCAAAAATAATCTTTTGAGTATATACTTAAATGAACATAATTTTAGCCATTATCAAATAGTTTTTATTTTAATCATTTTCAGGGTGATCATGACAGTTTAAACTTTCATTCTTTATAAAATCTGTTCATTCACATTAATATCAAATTTCTGCATTGAAATAATAAAATTCTTGTTAATATTGATGGCAAAGGCAGAAAATAGAGCTGAACATGTGTAGTAACATTTTTGGCAGAATTAAAATTGTACAATTATTAATAGTTTTTTGGGGGGTATTTAGGAAAACTCCTCTCATCAATATCTCAGGACGAATAGAAGTTGATTGGCTATTGCAAAAAGTTAACATAAATGAGGAGTCCAAGTCAGTGGTGCAAAATATTCTGAGAGATTTGATTTTAAATTTACATTTGGAAATTTGCTTCCATTCACCAATATTTTAGTGGCAAACCAAGAACTTATCTCTTAGAATAGGCAAAACTTGAATTAAAAACCACAGTGAAGAGTGTTTTGTGACTCTTAATTTTTTGTTCCAGTTGTTTTCAATGTCTTAGTTTAAGTTAACTCTGAAATATTTTAACAATTTGTTTTTTCAAATCTTTTCAAGCATCTACTTCCTGCATAATAGATCTTTGCTAAAATTATTTGTTTTTACTCAACACATTATACGTTTTCATATCCACCTTCATCAAATTATGATGATCCTTGTTCTTACACTTCAGTGTTTCTGACTCTAGTTTGATCAGTATTAACAGCTTGTTGATTAGTAAAAATAACATTTTTTTCCTCCTTAAATTACTGTTATAAATTACGTAAAATTTTCTTCATTGCCATTGGAAGAATCTTATTAACGTCTTACACTAATTTCACTTTCACTGTTTTTATAAAATACTATATTCCCATGATCATTGGATTTAATTTTAATTCTTTAATATCTAATTTAAAACACCCTTTTAACTCTTCCACTTTCTATCCCCTGTAAGTCAGGGACTGCAACTTTGTTGTCAAGGGGTTGGCATACTTTTCATATACTCCTCTTTTCATATCCATGCCTCAGGTGAGCTAACTTATTTTATAATGCAGAGAAGCAGAGGCAACATATTTTGTTCCACTAATATATCATCAGTGTCTAGAATAGTACCTGACATATCAAATACTCAATAAAAACTTATTTAATGGAAGAAATAAATAAAATAACAATCTTCTTATTTTATCATAGTCCCTATGGATTAGCAATATAGTTGCTTATGGACATACAGTTGCTTAATAGTCCACTGACTGAAATGAGTCTTTTTACTCCCTAAGACATAAACACTTTAAATAATATATTAGTATTTTCCCTCTATTTATTTTTTCAGCATTATTAGAATTATAATAAATAATGCTTTAATTAATGATAAAATGAGGGTTTTTTGTGTGTGTTAGTAGAAACAAAAGGCTTATAGCACCAATAGAATTATTGCAGTATCAGGATTATGATAAATAGTGCACTCAATAAATACATCAGATCTTTTTTCAGGGATTATTAACATTAGACAATTAGAATTCTCTTTAAAAGTTGAATATTTAAATTCACAGCATTTTCCTTTATGTTAATTACATAGTTACACCATAAAGATTGTGTGAACCAAATATATGTATAATAAATTCACAACAGATAGACACTTTTGGTCCTTTAATTCATTTCCATTGGGATGCAAATTAAAGTCACACATTTAATAAAGTCTTGAGTTCTTAGAAGTACATTAGAAAAGAGTTGGAGCTTATAATCACATTCTTTTCAGAATTTATTTCACATGCACTGAAAACAGTCATCTTATTTACAAATGTTGATCCATAAATATGAAAGAAATGATGTGATAAAGGTTAGGCTTTGAAGTAAATGGAAACATATGAGCAAAATAAAACTATTTTAGTGACAGAGCAATAAGACAATAAAATCCATTAGTATGACGGCCTTGTAATTTTTTTTTTAACAACAGAAGAAAATGGAGTGACAAAATAATAGTGGTAGTACAATTAGGCAGTTGAAAAATACAGAACAATTAAAAGAAAAAGTAATATTCTATTTAAGTTATTACCAAATATCTGATAGTATTTGGTAACATTTTTAAAATATAATCTTTAACATATTTTTAACATATAATTTTTAAGATATGATCTCTAAAGATAATTTATATTTGATAACCTTTTTACCATATAAATATGATCTTTAAAAATAATATAATAATATAATGACATGTTAAATTATGCACATTTTTTAGTTTAATACTAAATACAGACATTTTGTTCAATATAGTAACCAGATTTGTTCTAATAGTGATTATAAAAATAAAAACAATGGAAGGTAAGTAACTTGAGTAAGGATGACAAAATTGGTGGTAATTTTTGTAGTGATCTTTTCTATACTCATTGACTATTACTGTACAAATTTCTCTGTATCTACATATAGGTAAATATTAATTATATATAAATAGATTTCTCTATTTTAATGAGCTAATTCATTTTGTTAAGAAAAATATCTCTGAAAATACAGTTCTATAACACTATGAGAATTTAGTTAATAAATTGACCTATATTCTGCAAAGCCATAGACAAACCACTAAGGGGTGATCTGTAGGATCCATATTCAGAATTAAGTGGGAGAAATATTCCAGTTAATATTGAAAATAATGCTAAAAAGTATATTTAAACTCAAAATAAAATTATTTAATATAAATAGTTTACATTATTAGTACATAAATAATTTATTTAATATATAATAGTTGCATTGGCTTCATATCAAGGGACATAGTGATTTTAACAAAGAAACAATTTTATTTAATAAAAAGCCTAAGAAGATGGAAAAATATTCTTCAAGTTCATCATATGTATATTTTTGCAGTATATACCACATGATTAAAATATCTGCAGACTTACTGCATCTGTAACTTATTTATATATATATATTTAATTCAACAAACTGCTCTGAAGACTATATATACAAGCTTATAGAAATAAATCTAACTGACTTGACAAAAACACATAGGAAAAAACTATAATAAATCTTATTACTCTTACTTTTTATGTGAATGAGGAAATTGACGCTCAATTGGCTATGTGTATTAGTCAAACAAGGTTAGATTTCTGAAGATAAATAATTGTTCTTGACACTATTTTTGTATGTGATGATTGAGAATCATGTCATGTTACCCATTGTTTTAGATTCTATCACGTAACTGAACAGTAGAAAACTAGAACAAATTAAATCAATTAAAACATTTGTCTGTGGACACAGCAGGATCAACTCTACTATCTCAGAAAATAACAAAGAATCAACATATCACAACATTCCACAGTATTTCTCTATATTACTTTGTAATGCATAAGTCCAGGTCTATTTCGATAATATTTAATATACTGTAATAAAATAAATAATAACTATTCAGTGAAGCCTGTGACATTGAATAACTTCATTCCTAGATGTTGCTATAGAAGACGTAGATATATAAAATTTTAAAAGTGGAAATTAGAATAAGCATTTTTTAAAATAAGTCTTTTAGGAAAGCATATTATTCATAAAGGTATTTCTTACCTCCCTTCTGTAGTCAAATTAATGTCATACAGTAATAAAACTACAAATTCAAGGCAGATGGAACCTTTGATGAGGAGATGTTTCAAGAAATTTTGGACTTTTGGGGTGCCTGGGTGGCTCAGCGTGTTAAAGCCCCTGCCTTTGGCTCAGGTCATGATCACAGGGTCCTGGGATCAAGCCCCGCATCAGGCTCTCTGCTCAGCAGGGAGCCTGCTTCCCCCTCTCTCTCTGACCGCCTCTCTGCCTACTTGTGATTTCTCTCTGTCAAATAAATAAATAAAATCTTTAAAAAAATAAATTTTGTACTTTTGCTTTATAGCCTTACCATGGTAAGTATTTTCAGAAAGACTTTCAATAATAAGACCCTTACGACTGCTAAATAAATTACACTGACAAAGTGCAACTCAAAATCAATTAAAAAAAAGGAAATAGTGATCCAACACAAAAGATTATACAAAAGAAAATAAAGGAAGAGCATAGAAGTAAATTAGAATACACACATAATTAAAATAAATATTAATTTTCTAAATTAATTAAAAGACAAGGATTGTCAGAATGTGTAAAGAATAAAAAAAAGAATCATCTGAGTGTTTTCTAGAAATACATAAGTTTCCAAAAAGCTAAAAGTACTACGACTAGAAAGATGTTTAAGATGTTTCACTGCTAACCAAAACATACGACAAACAAATGCTAGCAAGGATGTGGAGCAACAGGAACTCTTATTCATTCTTTGTGGGAATGCAAAATGGTACAGCCACTTTCAGCCACTTGAGAAGATAATGTAGCTGTTTCTTACAAAGTTAAACATAGTTTCACTCTATAACCCAGCAATTGTAGTCCTAGGTATTTAAACAAATGGGTTAAAAACTTATGCCCATACAGAGTAGGAGGAGTGGGAGGAAGAGGTGGTGGAGGAGGAAGAGGAAAAGGAAGGGGAAGAGGAAAAGAAAGAGGAAGAGGGAAAGGAAGAGGAAGAAGAAAGAAGAAGAAGGAGAAGAAGAAGAAGAAGAGGAAGAAGAAAGAAGAAGAAGAAGAAGTAGAAGAAGAAGAAGAAGAAGGAGAAGAAAAAGAAGAAGAAGAGGAAGAGGAGGAGGAAAGAAGAAGAAAGAAGGATGAGTGGGAGAAGATCCTGTATATGAATGTTTGTGGTAGATTTTAATCATGATTGCTAAAAATTTGAAGTGACAAAGATTTCCTTTGGCTGTTTAATGAATAAATAAATTGTGGTCACACATATATGGAATATTATTCAACGGTAAAAAGAAAAGAGCTATCAAGCCACCGAGAGAAAGTTATGAAGGAAAATTTAAAGCATATTGTCAAGTAGAAGAAGTAAGCATGAAAAAGCTACATACAATATGATCCCATCTATATGATATTCTTAAAAAGGCAAAATTATAAAGGCAATGGAAAATTAGCATTTGCCAAGATTTTAGGGGAAAGGGGAGAGGAATGAATTGGTACAGCATGGAGGATTTTTAGGGCAGCAATACTATTTTGTGTAATATCATAATAGTGAATACATGACTTTATGCATTTGCCAAAACTCATAGAACTACACAGACAGAAATGAACTTAATGTAAACTATGGACTTCAATTCATAGTAATATGTCAATATTAATTCAGTTATAACCAATGCATCACACTGGCACAAGATGTTAATAGGAAAAACTGAGTGGGGGAAGGGGAGAGGAAGTATATGAGAACTTTCTGTACTTTCTTCTCATTTTTTTGGTAAGTCTAAGATGCTCTAAAAATATTCTATTAATAAAAAACATAAATAAGTATATAAACAAATAAATATTTAAATAGTCATATAATTAACAGAAAAATACTTCTTTGGATTATAAAATTCGTACTAACAAAACTTCCCATTGATTAGCAAACACAAACATTACATTCAGAGAACATAAAACATTTCTTCATTCTAGAAAATGCGTCCTTATTTAAGCATTTTACCACAATTTTCTATATCAGTTTTGTAATTCTCTGAATAGCACTTTTTGTTCTTAGTCAAACTGGCTGACACTTTAACTCACTTTTTTTTCCTTCTGCCTGTTAAATTTTATTCAGAAATCTCTAAACCGAATACAGATAGTTTCCACTTTCCAACAATTTGGCTTTCTATTTTTCAACTTTATGTTGATGTGAAAGCAATACATTCAGTAGAGACCATACTTTGAATTTTAAATTTTGATTTTTTCCTGGGCTGACGATATGCTATATATTATTTCCTCCTTTGCCAGTCAGTCAGTGATTGCAAGGACAAATAACCATTCCATTTTTCACTTTCAGTATAGTACTCAATAAATTACGAGAACTCATCAATATTTTATTGTAAAATATGTTTTATGTTGGGTGATTTTGTCCAACTATAGGCTAACGTAAGTGTTCTGAAGCTAGGTGAAGCTAGGTGTATTAAATACATTTTTTAATTTATTTTAAAGATTTTATTTATTTATTTGACAGAGACACAGCAAGAGAGGGAACACAAGCAGGGGGAGTGGGAGAGGGAGAAGCAGGCTTCCCGCAGAGCAGGGTACCTCATGTGGAGCTCTATTCCAGGACCCTGGGATCATGGTCTGAGCCGAAGGCAGATGCTTAACAACTTAGCCACCCAGGCGCCCCTTAAACACATTTTTGACTTATTGTATTTTCAACTTACAGTGGTTTTCAGGGATATAACCTCATCATACTCAAATATTTGTAGATTATCATCAATTAAAAAAATAAGGATATAAGAATTACTCATGGAATAGAATGGTGCCCTCCCCCCAAAAATAGAAACATCTTTTAAAAATATTGGTCATTACTGTATATTAAAAGTATCACAGAATATGTGAGAGTAGAATTGGGACCTCAAAAATGAATAGTAAGAAATAAGAGACAAAGAGGGAGGGAATTCTAGGAATAAGAGGTAAATTAAAAAAAAAAAATCACAGAGGCACTACGATAAACACAATAACACAAAAACACGATAACATAACACAATAAAAGAAAAAATATGAATAAGTAGAAGTATCAACACAAAAATTCATTAGCAGAGGGGAGCCTGGGTGGCTTAGTTAGTTAAGCGGTTGCCTTCGCCTCAGGTCATTATCTCTGGGTCCTCGGATGAAGCCCCACATGGGGCTGATGTGAGCAGGGACCCTGCTTCTCCCTCTCCTCCTTGACTATTCTCTCTCTTGCTATATCTCTCTCAAGTAAATGGATAAAATCTTTAAAAAAATTAATTAGCAGAAACAGGCAAAGAAAGTAGATAAACATCATAATATTCTGGCATGATTCTGGACAGCCAAGAAATCTTTCAGGTACTTCTTACACGTCCTCCTAGAAGAGGAATGAGAAGGGACTGATTATATCCATGCTGGAAAGAATAGCTATTTATTTAATTTGTACTACATAGAAAGCAATTTCCAGTTTTCAATCATTTCTAAAAGTCACTGGAAAAAGCAAATATATTTTAGTTTTATATAATTACGCTTTCTGGATTCTGTTGTTTACTTAAAGTACCCTTTGCATTCCGGTATGATGTGGAGAAGGATAAAAGTAGCTATCAAGAATAAAGGTGGTGTCTTGAGTATATTATTTCCTTAACCTGTACAGTTAATTTTCAACTAAAGTTTGCTAAAGTGATTCCACTATTTTATTTTTGTTAAAAATGTTTCAGTATTCCTCCTGCATGAATTGTCTTACACATTTTGAGTGGTTTTTTTTCCTCCCTTTTTTTTTAATGCCAATTAAGTTCTAATGATGAGAATTTATTGATTCCCTTCCATCTGTTCTTAAATCAGACATTTTTTCAAATAAATTAACATTATAAAACCAAAAATACTGTCTTGTTTTCAAAATAAATTTAGGGGTACATGGGTGGCACAGTTGTATGAGCACTGGACTCTTGGTTTCTGCTCAGGTCCTGGTCTCAGGGTTTTGCGATTGAGCCCCTAAGCCCCATGCTCCACCTGGAGTCTGCTGTAGATTCTCTTTCTCCCTCTCCCTCTATCCTTCCCTCTTGTGCTCAATCTCTCTCCCCCTCTTTTAAATAAATAAAATAAATCTTTGAATAAAATAAATATAATATTATTCTGGTTATTTGATAAAATTCAGATTAACTAGTCTGAATTGATTGTGTTCTTTTATTATTTTTTTCTTAAGTATATTATGGGGGAATAGTAACACTTGAAATAATTTCCTTAGGAAGCATTTATTCAACACATACAAATGAAGACCATTGTTTCAAATGGCGACTTTACCAGATAACTCTGGAAATTACCTAGCTCTGTCTACTTAGAATAGGCATATTGCAGAGCTGGCTGGAACGCCTGGTTTGTACTTTGCGGTGGTATCCAGCAAGTTCTTCATCCATGCTATTAGCAAATTTGGACATCTGCATAGTATGATAATATTCATTTACAAATGTTTCTATTAAAAATACAGCATGGATGTTACTTACCCAACTTCAGATTAAAATGTAGTTCAGAGGATCATAGTCACATTTTTATATGAATCAATCATAGATAAGCTGATTGATTATAGAGGTCATTGGATAAGTTGCATGTTGATTATAAAATACTCTAAAAGATCTCACTGAAGAATTCTATTTTCTTGCTCTGTTAAAAACATTTCCATAAATGTTTCTTCAAAGAATGAAAAAAAAATCCTAATTTTAGAAAGTTATAACAAGAGATTCAAATAGATTTTTCTGCCAAATCATATGAGAAATGTACTTCTATATTCAGCTAAAATGATTGAGAGAGATTTTTATGTATAACAGTCTACTTTGATTTGGTTTTTTGTTTGTTTGTTTTCCATCTTATTTTCCTCTTTTCATCTTTAGTGTAGCCTTGCTGGATTTATTACAAATATTTATACAGAAATTGAATGTTTATTATTTAACTAATATGATTTCCTCATCCTTACCCTTTGCTTTAAGTTTTTATGATGTATTCTACCCATGCTTGCACTAGCTAAACATAAACACCTCTATAATACTGTGCTTTTTCTCTCCTGACATATCATGTGCTTCATAGGCTCATTTTTGATACAAATATTTCCATTTTATGTCATATAGCATGCATATGTTTATATGTCTTTTCTCATAAGCTTTGTTGATGATAAAGTTAGTTGTTTTGTATTTGGAGACACAAATCACTTTATAAAATATTCTGCACACAGTAGGTGCACCAATTTATCTGTTAAATTAATGTTGTCAACACGTGCAAATGCTTACTTCTTCATTTATATACTATGCTATGTAAAAAACATAGAACTTAGAACAGGAATCTCCCCTTAGACCTATAAAATATCTCTTTAAAACAACCCCTTTATATAAAAAAACTGGATCTTTCTTTGAAAATGAATGGGTTTAATTTATAAATTACTAATAAAAATGTATAAACAAACTCAATTTTTATTTGTTGACACTGATTAACCTAAATTTTTATGACTTCATTGACATAAAGATATTAATCAAAGGGAAATATTGTTGAAATAATGAATAAAGATTAACAGTTTTCACTTTAAATGTTGCAACTGTAAATGGAAATGATTACACAAGATATTCCATAATTAGGGTAATGTGTGTCCATGTTTTATTTGTCAATATACAGATGAACAAAGGATAGTTTAAATGATGCAATAAAGAAAAAATGTATAGGCTTTGAAAATAAAATCTACCTGTCTTACATGGAAATTTTGTAACTATGAGCAAGTTACTAAAAACATTTTTTGGGGGGGCTCCTACTTAGGAAATTGACAAATATTTCATAAAGTTTTTAAATATTTTATTGAGATATAACCAAACTAACATTGTGGAAATTTCATATGTACAATATGTTGATTTGATACATTTACATATTGCAATATGAATACCACCATAGCTTTGGCTAACACCTCTATTATGTCATATAATTATTATAATCCAGCTTGTGGTAAAAACATTTAAGTTCTAGTCTCTTAGTAACTTTGAAGTACAGGCATATCTCATTTTATTGCACTTCACTTTATTGCACTTCAGAGATACCGTTTTTTTTATTTTTTATTTTTTGCACAAATCAAAGGTTTTTGGAAATGCTGCATGAGCAAGTCAAACGGTGCCATTTTTCTAAAAATATTGGCTCAATTCATATCTCTGCCACATTTTGGTAATTCTAGAACTATTTCAAACTTTTTCATTATTATTATGTGATATAGGGTGATCTGTGATTTTTTTTTTTAGAAGAGAGTGGGAGAGAACACAGCTGGGGGAAAGGTAGTGGGAAAGGGAGAAAGAGAATCCCGAGCAGACTCCATTTTGAGCTCAGAGCCCGCTACTCTGAGATCATGACCTGAGGTGAAGTCAAGAGCCAGACACTCAACCAACTGAGCCATCCAGGCACCCTTGTGATCTGTGATCTTTGATGTTACTGTCATAGTTGTTTTTGGATACTGAGAACCATGCTCATATAAGATAGTGAACTTGATTAGTTGATAAATACTGTGTGTGTGTGTTCTGACTGTCCCACCAACCTTCCATTAGCCTGTCTCTCTCCCTTTCCTAAGACCTCCCTAGTCCCTGAGACACAACAATATTAAAATTAGTCCAATTAATAACCCTGCAGTGGCCTTCAAGTTTCAAGTGAAAGGAAATGTTGCAGATCTCTGGCTTTAAATCAAGAGCTGAAATTATTAAGCTTAGTAAGAAAGTCATGTCAAAAGGTGAGATAGATTGAAAGCAAGGCCTCTTGTACCAGTCAAGTTGTGAATGCAAAATAAAGGTTCTCAAAGGAAATTAAAAGTGCTGTTCCAGTGAGCACATGAATATTAAGAACATGAGACAGATCTATTGCTTATATGGAGAAGGTTTGAGTGGTTTGGGCAGAGGATCAAGCAAGTCACCTCCTTCCCTCCAGCCAAAGCTCAATCCAGAGCAAAGTCCTAACTCCCTTCAATTCTTTGAAGCCTGAGAAAGGTAAGGAAGCTGCAGAAGAAAAGTTTGAATCGAGCAGAGGTTGGTTCATGAGGTTTAAGGGAAGAAAAAAGCTGTCTCCACAACATAGAAGGGCCAGCTGAAGCAGCAAGTACTGACGTAGAAGCGGCAGCAAGTGATCCAGAAGATCTAGCCAAAATCATCTACGCAGGTGGCCACACTAAACAGCAGATTTTCAATGTAGGTGAAACAGACTTCTATTGGGAAGATGCCATGTAGGATTTTCATAGCTAGGAAGGGTCAGTGCCTGGCTTCAAAGCTTCAAAGGACAGGCTGACCGTCTTGTTACAGGCTAATGTAGCTGATGACTTTAAGTTGAAGCCAGTGCTCATCTTCCATGCTGAAAATTCTTAGGTCCCTTAGAATGATGTTAAATCTACTCTATAAGTAGAACAACAAAGCCTGGATGACAGCATATCTGTTTACAACATGGTTTACTGAATATTTTAAACTCACTGTTGAGACCTAATACTCAGACCAAAAAAAAAAAAAAAAAGAGAAAAGCTTTCAAAATTTTACTACTCCTTGGTAATGCACCTGTTCCTCAAGAGCTCTGATGGTGATGTTCAATGGTATTAATGTTATTTTCATGCCAGCTAACACATCATCCATTCTTCAGCCCATGGGTCAAGTAGTCACTTCAACTTTCATGTTTTATTTAAAAAATACGTTTTGTAACACTATAGCTGCCATAGATAGTGACTTCTTTGATGGACCTGGGCAAACTCAATTGAAAAACTTCTGGAAATAATTCACCATTCTAGATGCCATTAAGAACATCCATGATTCATGGGAAGAGGTCAAATTATCATTAATAGGAATTCGAAAGAAGTTGGCTACAACCCTCAAAATGACCTTGAGGGGTTCAAGGCTCCAGTGGAGGAAATGACTGCAGATGTGGTGGAAACAGCAAGAGAACTCAAATGAGAAGTGGAGCCTGAAGATGGGACTGAATTGCTGCCGTCTTGGGATAAAGCTTGAATGGATGAGGAGCTGCTTTTTATGGATGAGCAAAGAAAGTGGTTTCTTAAGAGGAAATCTACTCCTGATGAACATGTTGTGAAGATTGTTGAAATGACAACAAAGGATTTAGAATATTACATAAACTTTACTGATAAAGTGGCAGCAGGTTTTGACAGGATTGACTCCAATTATAAAGAAGTTCTACTGTGGGTAGAATGCTCTCAAACAGCAACCCATGCTACAGAGAAATCATTTTTGAAAGGAAGAGCAAATCAATATGGTAGACTTCATTGTTGCCTTACTTTAAGAAATAGCCACAGCCACCCCAACCTTTGACAACCACTACTCTGATGAATCAAAAGTTATTAACATCAAGATAAGACCCTCTACCAGCAAAAGTATTAAAGTTTGCTGAAATTTCAGATGATGATTAGCGTTCTTTGGCAATAAAGTATTTTGTAAGGTATATATATATTTTAAACATACTTCATAGACTACAGTACAGTGTGAACATAACTTTTATATGTAGTGGTAAACAAAAAATTTTATTTGACTCTATTATAATGTTCACTTTGCTTTGGTGGTTTGAAACCTAACCCACAATATTTCTGAGGTACAGCTATCTATAATACACAATTGTCAACAATAATCACAAGCTTTGTATTAGAGCTCCGTAACTTATTCATTATCTAGTTGCAAGAATATACCTTTTGTTCAACATCTCTCCAAGCCCCCTATACCAAAGCTCTTGGTAACTACCATTCTACTTTCTGTTTCTAAGTGTTTAGCTTTATTGCATTTTACATATGAGCAAGAAGAGCATATGTTTTTTGTCTTTCACTGACTTACCTCGTTTAGCATAATGAGTTCCATTGCATCCATCTATGTTGTTGCAAATTGTAGGATTTTCTTCTTTTTTTCTGGCTGAATAATATTCCATTATACATTTTATATAGATATATATCTTTATCCATTCATCTGTTGACAGAAACGTAGGCTATTTCTTTACCCTGGCTCTTGTGAATAATGTTGCAATGAACATAAGAGTGAGGATTTTTTTTTAATATTTTGTTTTCATTTTGTTCAAATATATACTCAGAAGAGGGATTGCTGGATCATGTCTGAGTTGTATTTTTAATTTTTTGAGGAATCTCCATACTGTTTTCCATAGTGGCCAAACCAATTTACATTCCTAATAATAGTTCATGAGCACTTTTTTCTTCACATTCTCACTAAAGTTTGTTATCTTTTGTCTTCTAGTCATTCTAAAAGGTGTGAGATGATATCTTATTGTGCTTTTGATTTCCATTTCTGTGATGACTAGTGATGTTGAGTATCTTATCACATACTGTTGGTCATTGCTATGTCTTCTTTGGAAAAAAATAAAAAAGGGTCTATTCAGATCTTCCCGTTTTTAGAAATCAGATTGTTTGTTTTTTTTTTAAAAGATTTTATTTATTCATTTAACAGAGAGAGAACACAAGCAGGCAGAGAGGCAGGCAGAGGCAGAGAGAGAGGAGCAGGCTCCCTGCCGAGCAAGGAACCCAATGGGGGACTCGATCCCAGGACGCTGGGATCATGACCTGAGCCGAAGGCAGTTGCTCAACCAAGTGAGCCACCCAGGCGTCCCTGTTTGGGTTTTTTTTAATTGAAGTGTATGAATTCTTTATAGATTTTTAGTAGTAACCACTTATCAGATATATGGTGTTCAAATATTTTCTTCCATTTCATAAGTTGACTTTTTATTTTGTCGATTATTTTTTGCTGTGCAGAGTGTTTTTGTTTGGTTGTTTGATGTAGTTTCTCTTGTTGATTTTTGTCTTTGTTGCTTGTGATTTTGGTGTCATATTTAAAAAAATCTTTGCCAACACTAATGCCAAAGAGCTCTTTCCCTGTTTTCTTCTAGAAATTTTAGTTTCAAGTATTGTCTTTAAATATTGAGTTAAAAAATGCATCCCTAACACAGTTATGGTCACATATTAAACATGTGATTAATACTAGGACATATCTTCTCTTTCTTCTTTCTCCTTCATTTCACATATCTGAAATGTCTGTATGCCTAATTATATTGTGCCTAAAGAGCACAACTGTAGTTAATTTCCCTTAAAGAAGAAAAAACATTTCAAATATATGTAATTCTTTGTATAAATCAAAACTCTGTTTTGATTAAATGTCAACAGATAAAAATGTGTTTTCTTAACTGTGTTCCCTGGTGATAAATTCAGACTTGTAAAATTCAAGGATGTTCTTTGTATAGCAGGAAAAATTCTTTACCCTTAGAGAGGTCCAACAGCAATACAATAGTTAATTTTCTAATTGCTTTTCCTTTCCTGAGAATTAGCTGGATATAATTCAGTTATATTCAAAATAATCTATATGCATTTAATATAGTTGATACTACTCATGAGTCATTGACTATTTCTTGACTATTTGTCATGACAATGTCATGACAAAATCATGACATTGATTTCTGACTACATAAAAACACATTTAATTAATTAATTAATTATTTGATTTATTTATTTTTAAACATTTTATTTATTTATTTGACAGAGAGAAAGAGATCACAAACAGGTAGAGAGTCAGGGAGAGGGAGAAGGGGAAGCAGGCTCCCTGCTGAGCAGAGAGCCCAATGCGGGACTCGATCCCAGGACCATGAAATCATGACCTGAGCCAAAGGCAGAAGTTTAACCCACTGAGCCACCCAGGTGCTCCCACATTTAATTTATTTAAATTCTGCTAAATTTTCATTGAATAAATATAGCTTAATATTAATACATGAAAATATAATTGACTAATTTTCATTTGTTAATAAAATTAAAATAAAATTAGATTATGCTTAAAGTCAGCCAACCCCAGCTGGGGGTAAAAAATGCAATTTTTTAATAGATATCCATTTATTCTCACAAAACCCACACAAAATGTACTACTACCAACTATCCTGACCATCTTGTGCTACCATGAAGGCTCTCTCAGGATTCTGATTCATTACACATAAAACAGGTGCAGCTAAATATCTGAGCAAGAGAGAACAAATATAGAAACACAGAAACAGTACTGTAGGCAGAAGGACTAGCATTTTTGCCGCTACTATAGTTGGGCAATATTGATATATTTCAAGGGAAAAATGCATCGGCAAACCTAAATTATTCTCATTTTCAGGGAAGGGTGGTTGGGTAATATTTTCATGAATAAAGGATGTATGTCTTTCTATATGACCACTCTTTAGATCAGAGAAAATTAATCAAACCATTAGGACAATTTGCAAATGTTTGAAACCACCCTAAAACACAAAAGATGTGAGTGAAATGTTGTTGGCATCATTTTTAGAGCTAAGAAAGACAAGGGAAAGTCCATATCCCTGCCTCAACCTTAAAGGAACCTAGGCATACCCTGACAAATTATCTTGACTATCATCAATTACATAAGTAGTGATTATATGGAATATCACCAAGAAAAAAATGTAGTCAAGCACAATAATATTTTTGACACAAAAAAATGTTTTTGACCTAGGAAAACATTTTTTAAACTTTTATCAGATATTTGATATTTCATAATCTGTTCACTGTTATCCTTTATGAAGCACCTCTTTTGTACATATACCTATTAAGTTGGCTGTCCAAAGAGTTGAATTGTAGTCCTTATTTTGCTTATATCTAATGCAAATTTCTTCTTCTACTCAGTAGTTTATTATTACCCTGTCCTAATTTTGTCCTCTGATAAACAAAACTTTCTAATTCTATTGGAGACCATTAATCAATCTCTTAATTTTATGGTTAGTGCTTTATGGGCTTTAGGAAATCTTTTCTATCCCCAACTTTACAAAATTATTCCCCAATGTACTCTTCCAGAAGATTTATTGTTTTACCTTTGAAATTTATATCTATAAACTGCCAGTAATTGATTTTTTTCTTCAATGTTTAGCAGAAAATAAAGAAAAAAATATCTTACTACATGTTAGAACATTGGGCATAATGTTGGAAACAAGTGTGATCCTTGATTCGTTGACAATTCTGAGAAAAAGTTTTCAGTAATGGGCCATTGAGTAGAAGGGCTACTGTAGATTTTATCTTATTTTTCATATTATTGAAGCTCTCTTTTATCTCTAGTTTTCTAGGAGCTTTTATTTTGAATGGCTGTTAGATTCATACAGATATCAAAATGTTATATTTTCCTTATGGATTGGTGTTTTATTTAAAAAACAAGGTATTCTGAAAGGTAACTTTTCATTTCTGATAATGTTTTGATTTAAAATCTATTTAATGTGTACACATAGCTATACCAGTCATCTTTTGATTAGTGTTTATATGACAGAGTTTTCCCATTGGTTATAGTTCATCCTTCCTGTATTTTTAATTTAGGCATATGTGCATCTCTCACTGGACATTAATGCATTATACCCCTTTCCCCCATTTCAAAAATATCATTCTATTGAAGAATCCTATTCCATTTATATTATATACCTAAAATTTTTCAACTCTGTTGAAGTCCTCTGTTTTTTTCATTCTTTTGGATTAAATTATTTATTTCCATTTTTTTTCATTCTATTAGTTTCTACTCTATTAATTTTACTTCATTATTTTTATTTTTTATTTATTTTTTAAGTTTTATTTTATTTTTTCAGTGTTCCAAGATTCATTGATTATGCACCACACCCAGTGCTCCATAAAATATGTGTGCTCCTTACTTTATTAATTTTTAGATATGTACTTTTAACTAATTTATTTGTTTATTTTTAAAGATTTTATTTATTTATTTGACAGAGAGACAGCATGGGCAGGTAGATTGGCAGGCAGAGGGAAAGGGAGAAGCAGCCCCCCTACCAAGCATAGAGACTGCCAACAGGGCTCCATCCCAGGACCCGGGGATCATGACCTGAGCCGAAGGCAGATGCTTAACCAACTGAGTCACCCAGATTCCTCTAGATATGTACTTTTTAAAATATGCTCTTCTACCTGTGGATACTCTAAAACTGAGAAGGTTTCTTATTAATTCAAGTGTATTTTTAATTATTATTTTACAACTTCTAGGATGAGTCACATGGAACATTAAAAGTCAATTTACTTCCTTCTTTGCTTTTATACTATAGTTCTCACATGTTTAAATTGTGGATATACTTAAACTCTAAATTATTGTCATTATTGTATTAATATTTATTGAGATTTATCCATATCCTTGCACTCTGTACTGTTCTTTATTCTTTCCTACATTTCCATACTTTCACCCAAGATCATTACAATCATTCTGTTTGAAAATTCATATCATTTAGTGTTTGTTAAAGATAGTTTTTTTCAATATTTGTGTAAATAAATCTTTATTTTGTTTTCAATTTTAATGGACTTTTTGGGGGAGGGCTACAGAATTCTAATTCAATGGGTATTTTCTCAGAGCTGCAAAAAGTTTATTTACTTTGTCTTTCCCATTAATTCTGTTTTCCATTCAAGCTGTTAGCCTTATGGCTGATTTGTTGAAAATAGTGTGTCATTTTGACTTCTGGTTTCTTTTAAAGTTTTCTCCTTGTCTTTGGATTTCAGCAATTTTGCTATTATTTTCCTGGACACACTTTCCTTTGTATTTTTATGCTTGTGGTTTATAGCATTCTTTAAATCTGTGTCTTGATGTATATGATCAATTTTAATATTTTTGTCTGTTAGCTTTTAAAATATTACTACTAATTATCTTTCTCCACCCCACCTTTCTCTTTTCTCTCTCTCTCACTTGTTACCTTTCCATTGCTCATGATACATAACTCTAAAATTTCCCATAAGATGTCTTCACTGTGTGCCATATATCATATGCTAACTGGATTTTTTTTTCATTATTTTCTCAAATGCTTCAATCATCATATTTTTTCTTATCTATCATTCAGTTTTTTTATCATTTTTTAGCTATACTAAATTGTTATGAAGCCTATTTATTAAATTTTTAATCTGCTAAGCTTTTCTTATTACAATAATGATCATTAGATTCTCTACATATAGTTTCATTTGTCTTGTACTCTTCCACGTACATATTAAAAATATATGAAATCTCCAGTTACTTGTGAATTTGTCTTTATTTTCTACTTTTGTCTTTTGACTTCCAATCATGGGTTTATTTTTCCCTACAATATTTGGTAAATTTTTAATAGATGCCACATCATGTATGAAACGTCTATGGAAAATTTGAGATCTACATGAGATTGTTCCCGCAAAGAAGATTTCCTGGTGCTTCAGACCAACAAACACATACAGTATATAAAAAATACTTATATATTTTTATATTTATATACAGAACATATAAACCATTTATATTTATACTTTAAATCATATTGCTCATCCTTTCATCTATCTGGATTTTTAAAATTTTTATTGCACCTAAATACAAATTTACCTGTTGTGAATATAGCACAGGGAATTTTAAAGTCTACTTTCCCCAATGATAGCATCTTACAAAACCAGTATCTGACACAAAATTAGTGCTAATAACTAGACTACAACTCAGACCATTCATGGATATAACTCCTTCTTCTTAAGGATTATTTATTTATGCATGTTTATGTTGATAAATGTCGCCAAAATATTTTATAAAAATGTTATGGATTTATAATTGCAGCAGTCAAGATCTTTCCAAAATGTTCTAGTATCAAACTTCACCAATTTAAGTTAAAATAGCTGTTTATTGTTGTGTTACCTTGTATTATCTTGAGTAATTAATGTTAAATATTGTTTCATGGTATTTGTGTATTCTGTGAACTGCTTATATTTTTTTCCCATTTTTTCTATTGACGTATTAATCTTTTTTTATTGACATATTAATCTTAAAAGCACTTTGTGTATTCATGAACTTACCACTTTGCCATATGAACTGAAAGTATATTACCAATTTATAGTTCAACTTTTGCCATATATTACCTACTTTCTATGAAGATCATATTTTGTGTAATCAGATTTATTAATCTTGTTCTTTATGACTTCTGAATTCAAGTCTTTTTCTTATCCAATAGATCCAATAGACTTATAAATGTATCTCCATATATGCTCTTATTTTAGTAAATCATTGTACTAAATAATTTACACTTATTTTAGTAAATTAATTCCTGAGTATTTTACTTTTTTTCTAGTAAAACTGGGATTTTTCTCCTTTTTCAATTTTTATACAGCTTTAAAAATTACTAGAAGTCGATGGTGTTTTTACTCAAATAGTGAATTTTCTTATTTTAAAATGTTTCTCATTGATTCTTTTATGTTTTCTAGATATTCAAACTTATCATGTGAAAATAATGATAATTTTGCTTTTTCCTGTGTAATATTTATATCATATTTACTTTTCATATCAATATGTCTTGACTAGTACACCCAGAAAAATGTTAAATAATAAAGATCAGCATCGATATCCTTGTACTGTCCTACACTTTGATTGAAAAAGCTTAGTAATTCTATATTTAGAATGCAGCTGACATTTGAATATTTATATATCTATATCCATATAATATATCTATGTATATCCATGTACTAAATAAGAATCCATCTGTTCTTGTTTCATTAAATGAAAGTCAGCATTGATCCCTAATTAAACATCAGAAAACATTTTATCATTTATGGAGTTCATTCATTTTTATTCTTTTTTGATTTTTTGTTAAGGTGAATTATATACATACATTTCTAATAAAAACCTTCGAATTATAGGATTTATACATAAAATAATTGAATTCAAATTGCCAAATATTTGGTAAGGGTTTCGTGTTGTTTATTAGTAAACTGAATCTCTGGAGTCTGTTGTGTTTTGATTATGTCACTTTTTAGAAATTTCGGTATTTATAGAAAAGCTTGAATCCAAAATTTAATTAGAATCTTTTCTGATGTTTTTGTGCTCTGGAATATTTTCAGTAGTTCAGAACTATTTCTTTATTAACATTTGAGAAAATTTATCTAGAAAATCAGCAAGCTTGTAATATTTCTCTGGTATTTTATTACATGTTTTTTCTCACAATTTTCCATAGTTACTATTCCAGGTTTTCTATATCTTCTTTATTCATTTCTTTTATTACATCAACAAATCTATGTTGTCACATGAGATTGAGTAGAGGGAATTCACTTCTGTTTATTTTCTTATTTTCTATTTATTTATATTTAATTTTAATTTAATTTTTATTTATTTACTTTTAGTTATTTATTTTTAAAGATTATTTATTTAGTTGACACAGAAAGAGAGAGATCACAAGTAGGCAGAGAGGCAGGCAGAGAGAGAGGGAGAAGCAGGCTCCCTGCTGAGCAGAGAGCCAAAGCTGGGCTCCAGGTCCCTGAGATCATGACCTGAGCTGAAGGCAAAGGCTTTAACCCCACTGAGCCACCCAGGAGCCCCAGGGAATTCACTTTTAATGTATAATTTAAACTCTGGCTTACTTCCTGATTTTTCAACTGTATAATTTCCTTTATAAAATCAATGGCTCCCTTTGAATGTCTAATATACTTGAAAAACTTAATACATTCATGATCAAGCTTTTGGTATTTCTCAAACTAGTTTACCTCAGTGGCTAATATGTTAGCAACCTTTGCAGAGATGTAAGTGTTGTGTAAAATCTAAAGAAGTAAGTATAGAATCTAAATATCCTTGTACATGAACTCTGTATATCACAATATGGAGTTCCCAATCTGGGGTCTGGGGTTGTTTTATACCTACATTTATGAGAAATAAATTTGTCTTTATCATTCATTGTTTTGGTCACTTTTTTGGGTTTTTGAAAAGCAGTGAAAATCTCTTCATCATGTCACTTTTTACCTAATTTTTTATTTTTAATTTCACTCTATTGTCAATAATAAAAGAAAAAAACACATTATTTGCATGTTTACATTATCAGATCAAAATATTTCATGCTTTCAGACCATCTTACAACAAACTAAACTCCTTTAGACCATGTTTCAATAAACTTGATTTATAGTTTTTTCTGATATACTTTTTGGGAAATTTTTCCTCTAATTAGCTTCAGAACTTACTGCATCTTCCTACTTCCTGTGGAATTCCTCTCCTTACCATAGTTCTTTTAATTAGTCTATTTATATCACTATGTTATACTGAGATTTGAGTGATATGGTCAGTAATAGAAGAGAAAAAAGAAAATAACAAATTTGTGGGAAGTACCAAGGGGATTAATAGTACCTTTCAGCATCTCTGTGACTATATCCATAGAATCTCACACCAGGCCAGATAAACAATTGAGGTGGACATCTTACCAACTAATTTCTGGGGTGTATTGATTGGGGAGAGCTAGT
This sequence comes from Nasua narica, assembly GCA_028533885.1. NCBI lineage: Eukaryota > Metazoa > Chordata > Mammalia > Carnivora > Procyonidae > Nasua > Nasua narica. Next base: position 22,689,979 of record CM052800.1, on the reverse strand, counting down.
GGCATGGGAGGTGAAAGAATTCACCCAAGGCAGAACAAAAGAGAAATCTATTGAATACACTGCAAGGGAACAGTGGAGAGGACAGCAAAGAAGAGACTGTCTGCCATGAGGTGGTGGTGAGGGGCCACAGTACTAGAGCAGAGTGAAGGAGTATAGGGATGTGTGGAATTTCCTTTTTTTGATAACTGTGCTGGTTGTAAGTAGCTCATAGGTTGTAAGTAGCCTATTAGGGAATGTATTACAGTTCTCCATTAAAACAGAACCAAAAGTATGTATATGTGTATACATATATGTATGTATATCTCCATATATGTGTGTATATCCATTTATATATGAATTCCCTTAAATTTTAACAAAATTTTTTTCAAAGATTTATTTCTTTATTTTAGAAAGAGAGAGCATAAGTGGGAGGGGCAGGGAGAAAGGGACAGAATTTCAAGACAACTCTGCCCTGAGTGCAGAGCCCAATGCAGGGCTTAATCTCACAACCCTGAGATCACAAGCTGAGACAGAACCAAGGGTAGATGCCTGGCAGACTATGCCGCCCAAGCGCCCCAATTGTAGCAAATTTTTTAATTGAAATTTTAGTTTACTTAAATTTTTGCTAAAACTTTTGAACATATTACATATTTAGACTAATGAAGTCACTTTATAATTTTACAAAACTATTTCCCAAATTATCCTAAAAGAGAGGTCTTTTAATTGGAAAAACTTAGACTGAAAGTAAACTACGCAATGTCAAAGGACAAGGATGGAATAGAGGAAGTTAAACTCAGTTCTTATGACTCCCAGACATTCCCTCTCCAATATCCTAACTTCATGTGCAGACTTTGGGTGAGGCAACGTTTCATATTGCTTCCCCAGAAAAATTACCTTCAATGAGATCCAACATCTCTGACCTCAGCATCATCATCTTGTAATAAGGATAATTCTAGTACATATCCCAGATAATTATTCTGGGTATTAATTGATTTAAGACATATACACTATTTAGACTTTTGCTCTATAATAAAGCTTTAAATGTTAAGTAATTCTATCATCATTGTTAATATCATTTAATAGCAACAAGTAGCTCCAGTGCAATGCTGGTATATATTGAACAACTGACACCCCAGAAGCAATAGAAAGCCCTCATTTTCTCATTTCCATTATCTACCCCCTCATACCCACCCACACATTTACAGGTGCACTGATTTAAAGCTGCCAGGTTGGCATCACTGACTACAGAGTCGGGTAGACGTCCATGTAATATGTGTGATCTGATTCCAGCATACCACTGTTTGGCACCATCATTTATTTAAGCAAGGAAATTAGGTTTGTTGTAAAATATACTGTGATAACTTACTTTATGTGGAATTTGGATATGGACAGGAAAACAACAGAGAGCTTGCAAACGCTTTGTAGGACAAAAACAGGTAAATTTGTGTTTCTTGCTGGGAGAGTGAGGGGAGAAGAAAGTAACAAAAAAGGGGGGTTAGGGAATCAGGAGACTAACAGGTGAAGAGTCAGTCGGTGGGAGACAGGAATTAACCTAAGAGTAAATGTTTGATTTGCAAGAACTTTTAAAAGCAAAGTTGTCTAATGTTTACTCTAGGCTTTTTTTTTTTTTTTGTAAATGATTTTGTGCAAAATTTTAAATTCTTTATAATTCATTCCAGTTAACCTCATGATTTACAGCTCTTGGAATCATTTACTATGTACCCTTGAACATATAGAATAAAGCTTTCCTAAAACTCTTAAACATGTGCTATAATGTGTTATAGGTAATGATGATTTTTTTAAAGATTTTATTTATTTATTTGACAAAGAGAGAGAGATCACAAGTAGGCAGAGAGGCAGGCAGAGCGAGAGGGGGAAGCAGGTTTCCCACTGAGCAGAGAGCCTGACGTGAGGCTCGATCCCAGGACCCCGAGATCATGACCTGAGCCGAAGCCAGAGGCTTTAACCTACTGAGCAACCCAGATGCCCTGGTAATGATTATAAAGTTTCTATACTAATAAAATTTTTAAACCATGTTTTTACAAATGTTCAAAAATTTACAACTGTTCACATTATATTTGGACACCATTTGTATGGCTTCTTTTGCAGCCTTCCCAGATGTAAGCTATTGCTATTTTGGTAACTTTTTAGTTTATTGGTAGGATTCCACCATCAAAGAGCAGCAAGTCCTCTAGTGGCTTCCTTCAAATTTTCCCACTGGCTTCTATTATTACTTTAGGCTGAATGTATTTATCATCAGTAAAATTCTTTGCCTGAATTTTAAAAACATTTAGCATTCCATTTTCATTCCACTTAATTTGCATATTTATTTCTAAAATTAAATAATTATTGGATATAACTTTCAAATAAATTCGTACATTCAAGGGAACTAACACTTGTACCATTTCAAAAAACACAGAATAATTTTGATGTTACATGACTTTACAAAATGTGAAATGTTTCTTATGTTATCAAAATTCTACTCATCCTCAGAAATTTATCACATGTTCAAGGAACTGTTCCTCAGAATTCAAGATGAACAGGACTTCCTCAGAACTCTAAATTTTAGCTCCACAGGGCCTTGATAGTCTGCTGGGGCTGCCATAACAAAATATCATAGTCTGGAGGGCTTAAACAACAGATATATATTTGCTCACAGTTCCAGAGGCTAGAAATCCAAGATCAAGGTGCTGAAAGGATGGATTTCTCCCGAGGCCTCTTTCCTTGTCTTACATATGGCCACCTTCTTGCTGTGTCCTCACATGATCTTTCCTCTGTGCATGAATATCCCTGGTGTCTCTTCCTCTACTTATAATGACACCAGTCATTGAATTTGGGCCCCTTACAAATTCATTTAACATTAACCTCCTCCTTAAAGGCCCTATCTCCAAATACAGTATCGTTGTTAGGCTTCCCCCAGTGAATTTTGGGGAACATACTTTGATCCATAACAGGGACCCTCATTTATGTTTATAGATTTCAGCTATCTGAAACTCCTCTTTTTGTTCTCTAAGTGTGGGCATGAATCTTTCTATTATCTATCTATTAACACCTCCATACCTCACCAAGTCTGTTAAATTATTGCTAAATAACTAGTGTGGATTCCCATTCCTGAGTGCACTTGACACATACAGAGCCCAGCAAATATTGGCCTCCACAGTTTGACTTGTCTTGGCCAGTATGTGGTGGCTCACCTGACAAAGACATAATTGTGCTTATCCCTTAAGCTTCAGACAATTACTATAAGAATTTAGAACTTCCCTTATGTAGCTGGTACGTCTTAAGACTGGTTTTTAAAATAAAGACTGAGGAGCCCCAGTCACTATAACCCAAAGCAGAACTGGCCAGATAAAACAAATACAGATCAAGGAGAATAAATCATTGCTATTGACTGAGAATAGGGGTGGTAGTTACTTAACATCATTTTGAAAATAATCTGCTGATACAATACTTTTCTACATGTTCTTCCTTAGTGTTTCTATTGGGTCATTCCTTTCCACAATAATTAACATACTGACTCCAACAAAACAACGAAACTTAAATCAGTGCCTGAGATCATGATTGATAGATTAATGAGTGCCACTCATTATTAATAAGCATTTAATCATGAGTTAGCCATTATTATTATTATTGATCTCTATTAACATGTTAAACATGCAGATTATTAAGTTCTATCTACACTTTCAGTAATCTCTGGAGTTGGCTCAGGAATCTGCATTTTAATAAGCTTTATTGTTAATTCCAAATGATCCTTATAATCAATCTTCTTTCTGTGAATAATTTCTGATGCTCACATAACATTTTGGTATATCTCCTTATTCATTTTCCTACTGTCCCAAAGCATTTGTTACTTAAAAATCAATGACGTTTGTCATGTTGATATATATCTTTCCTATTAATATATCTTATTAACCAGTTTTTATTTATTTTTGGCAAGACAGGAGTTATATATTTATCATTTTTGCATGTAGAGACTATCGCTAGTGGGTTTTTAGTAAATATTTGCAGAAAGACACAGATGAAGAGAAGGAAGTAAGTGATAGGAATGGAGAGATAGATCATTTGGAGCTGGCTTTAGGGTTAAAAGGGAGAGATGTCTTGACTTGAAAGAGTCTTAAAAGGTAATAATTCAAGAAGGATTAATGTTGGTGAATTTGTCTAAAGCCACACTCACTTAATTAACATTGACCATCAGGGCTCTGACAAATATGCCATTCATTTCTACTGCCTGCACTTAGAAAACACAACATCTGGGCATCTAGGTGGCTCAGTCAGTTGTGTGTCTGCCTTTGGCTCAGGTCATGGTGTCAGGGTCCTGGGAAGGAACCCTGTCTCAGGCTCCCTGCTCAGCAGGGAGTATGCTTCTCTCTCTCTCTCTCTCTCTCTCTCAAATAAATAAATAAAATCTTAAAAAAAAAAAAGAAAAAGAAAATAAAAGAAAATGGGAACTCAACTGCCCAGGAGAACAGATGGGAACTCAGTCAAGGACATCAAAGACAGCATATCATTTAACATTATTTCATTTTTTTTCAAGAAATATTTTGGTTAGACTGTATCTCATGTCTACTCTCAGAATTTTGGATTATGATACTACCTCAAATCTGAATTTATATAAGGGAGCATATATGCATGCATATATTTTTTTAAAGACTGAACAACATTTACACTTCATTATTCACTGAATTCCCAAAAAACTGTTAAATCTTTCCACACTCTTGCTCCTGGATCCATACCGGGATTAATAGTATTATATGTCTCAACATTTACACAATGTCTTACTGTGATTTGCCATCATAAGGCAGCTGCGAAGCATTATTCAGTGTGTAAAGACGTTATTAAGTCACATTTCAGTTGTATGAAGGTGGACGGAGTAGTGCAAGCAGAGGGCTTGACCTAAGACTTTAGCATACAGCCTTCTTCCTTTCTGATAAATAAGCTTAAACCTAAAGAGATTAATTCAACCTATTCCACTGTGGCCAGCAGCCTTAAAAGTGTACAGAAGATGCCAAAGGCTTCACAATCAGATAAAAACATGCTCTTTTTATTTTCCATAGTGGAGCAATAGAGTGGCAACGCTATTTGTAAGGAAATCCCTGACCTACTTGAATGCTTACCTTTTTATCCCACTGAGAGCGTTATTCAACCTAAAGAAATGGATAACAGAGGCCAGCAGGAAGTTATTTGATTCTACGGCTTTTTATCATGTAACAGACTTTGAAGGCTTAAAAAATTAAGAAAGCTTCATTAGGATAGCATAATTAATCCCACAATAGAAATACTAAGAAAAGATAAAAGGAATCAGAGGATTTATAACACAAAAAGAAAAATATGCCAAGTATAGGAGACAATGAAGGAATCATGGCCAAGAAATGTGGTTAGGAACTTAATTGACTGGACTGATTTCACTCAGTGGGAATTAGAGGAAAAGAAGCTAAGTGTATAAAGAAGATATCTTAGTTTTATTCAGTTTGGCTGCTATAACAATCTACCATAGAATGGGTGGTTTGCAGACAACAGAAATATATTTCTCGTGGTTCTGGAGGCTGGAATCACAGACTGGGGTGCCAGCATGATGATTTCTGGTGAGGCTCCTCTTCTGAGCTGCATTTGATCAGTTTCTCCTTGTTTCCTTCCAAGGTGGAGAACAGAGACAGGAAGAAAACTCTTTTGTGGCTCTTATAAGGGACACTAATCCCATTGGTGAGGGCTCTATCTTTCTGACCTCATTTAATCCCATTATTTCCAAAAGGCCACATGTCCTAATACCACATTGAGGGTAGGATTTCAACTTAAATGAATTTTGGAAAGACACATTGAGTCCATAGCAGAGAACAATAAACATAGGATGCCAATAAGAAATAAAAATTAAATGATCACAAAAGACAGCTGGAATATTTTAAATTGAAATAATTATTTCATTTCATAAATACATACCTGCCTTCAATTTTCATCACAGAACAATTCACTCTGTTTAGTTCTTGTCAACTCCAGAAGCTTTCCTTTCTTCTTTTTTTCTTCTCTTTTTTTTGTATTTGAGAGTTGTTTTGACTAATAATGAAATTTACAATGCAATTTTCTTATCACATGACAATAAAAGCTGCATTTCTTTCAACACTAATAGGCTGAAATGACAACTTCCTTTCTATATGTGTTTAATTATATGTTAGAATTATACCTTATAAGCCAATGTACTTTCAAACATAATTTTAAAGCACATACAACAACAATGCCGTACTAATTTGTGTTAAAAGTACATATTTATAATCATGTTTTTCCTGCTTCAGAGCAAATCCTTTATTTAGTCTCATCTATTATTGTGGCAATTACTAATTTTTCACCAGGTAAGACCTTATAAAGCTTCACTAAGCTCAGGCTGTTTCTACCTGTGAATGAGTTAATTGCTAATTTGATCTCTTCTAAAGGAAATGAAGCATCCACACCCAATCAATCTTCTGAAGTAAGCATGAGATGAATGCCTTTTTTCAGAAATCAAGAGAGCATATCCTCCTCCAGTATTTCTGATGAGGGATGTAAGACTCTATAATAGAATTGGAATGCTTGGTTAATTACCACTGCTTGCATAAGTGAGTGCCCTCATATGTCTGCTTAGTAGGACAAAGCTATTTCAGTGAGTTTGCAGATAATGTTCAAGGGTTTATGTATGTTTCCTAATATAATTTGCATTAGTTATAATGATCTTTCCCTAGGTTATTGATATAATAATAGTAATAGTAAGTATTTATTAAAGATTTCATGCTGGATTTTTATACACCTTCACACTTTTATACTTTTGGTACTTAATCAATAACGCTTTATCAATCAAGAAAGAAAGCTAAGTTCTATATGTGATACCAAATGACAACAAGCAGTCTATCTAAATCCAAAATTGGTTCCTTGAGCACTTCAAATCATTTATCATAATATCTACTCTCTATTCCAAAACTATAGTACTTGTTTCCTTAGTCCAAAGATATGAAAGTGTGTTCATAATGAGCTTTTTTTAAACATAGTTTGAAGCAAAAATTTCTAACAATTTATTTCTCTCCTACTTATATAAATCATTGTATTTTTAGTGGATTGGTTGGAAACAAAAAATACATCCAGAAGATTATTGAATTAGACAGGTCTCTTACAACAAAATAAAATATACTTCTTTTGTTAATAGATTTCTGAACTTCAGTTAAACAAAAGTACAGATCATCCTAGAAATATAAATAATCATAGACATATATTGAGAGCTAAGCTATTATTATGCACCTTTTCATTAAAATTTAGAACTAACATGAAATACGATGTACATATCAGGGGAAAATGTTGACCTTAAATTATTCTAACAGCATTTTCCCACACTAAGGAGCTTTTCCTTTCTCAGACATTTACATTTCCAGATATTTAGAGGCTTGTCTGTAAAGAAGAAAATAAGAAGCAATAAACAAGGCACAAGATTTTTGTTTTCTATTTTCCACAATTGCTGTAAAGATATTTCTCAAATTTATTAGAGTCTCAAAAGTAATTGTTGCACTAAATTTAAATTTTCCAAATAATGCTTGGTAAAATACTACATGCATACTTTTTACATTAATGAGTAAATCTATAAGAACTTGTTCTAGGACATATATAAATGTGTCAGAGGAAAGAATGTATTCCATAACTTCAAGGAACATTTAGTCTAATCAAAGAAAGCTTTTGAATTTTACCCTAAAAGACAATATCCATAGTCCAGTCCTTTGAGACATATATAAATGATACACATACAAGTCAGATAAAATAATTTTCATCAGGGACGCTTGGGTGGCTCAATTGGTTAAATGGCTGCCTTCGGCTCAGGTCATGATTCCAGGGTCCTCAGATCAAGTCCCGCACCCACCTCCTTGCTCAGCAGGGAGCCTGCTTCTCTCTCTACCTCTGCCTGCCACTCTGCCTGCTTGTGTGCTCTCTCTCTCTCTCTCCGCTTCTCTCTCTCTGATAAATAAAATCTTAAAAAAATAATTTTCATCAAATTTGGTCTATTGATTTTTAGAGTTGAGCAGTATATGTTCTTGCCACTCTCTGTTCTATTCTTAGCAATAGGACACACAATAATTTACCCTAGCACAAGCTCAATTAGAATAAAAATTGTGGTTCTCAGCTGATCTTTCATCTTAGTGGGGTGATGTGATTAAGATTTTGCCAACAGGACATTATAAAAGGTTTTCTGTTTATCTTATGGGAAATACCTTTAAGGGAATGAAGACATGTTCTCTGATTTTTTTCTTCCTTTCTGTCACAATTCAGAATTGACAACAGGACTTTTATCTTTTATTTTGGGTAGAGTGATCATGTCATTTATTTTCCTGTCTGGAATATTTGAGTGTGAAAGAAGGTACTTTTTGGAAATTAACCCAAAACAACAGATGAAATAAGCAGTGTGTGTTACTTAAGAAAGAATCTAAAATGTTTTTATTCTTTCTCTAGAAGGGGGTCAGTGAAAATACAACAGTTATGGTTTGGAAAGCTAGAAATCTTTAATGTCTTGGCAAAATAGTTAAATTGTTTCTAACTTTTCAATAGGGATTAGCTAAGTCATATTACAAAACAAAAACCCTAAAATCTCAGTATTTCAATAAAATAAGTGTTTATTATTGGAGCAAAGTTCATATTTGGTTTTAAGCAGCTGTTTTTCACATTCCACACCACATAGATTTGGGGGAAATTCCATCTTAATGCAGGAAAGGAGAAATGGGTATTATTCAATAGCTTTTCTAAGTATGACTCAAGTCAAATTCACTTAATTTTCATTAAAAACAGAAAAATCACATGGCGATATTTAATTTCTGGGAGTGGGATGTGGAATTTTAAAAATAAATGGAAGGGGAAGAAGCCACACATATTGGTAAACACTAGTAAATTCTATCATGTCTGTTAGCCCAAGAGGGCAGACCAAATGTGAATAAAGCTAAAACACTGAGACAAATGTTAGGAAAATTCAGAATGTTGGAATTTGCTATTTTCTTTCTGCTTTTTAAAAGCAAATTCCTGAGAGAGAGAGAGAGATAAAATTAGGCTGGGATGTATCCATGTGCAGAAATAGATGGAACAAATTTAGATTTTCTAAAGAAGGTATTCTTGCATCTTACAGTGCAGATTTAGTCCCATAATTTGGAACTTTACAGTGTTGTTTTAAAAAAGACAGAAAAATAGGGGGAAAAAAGGAAATTTAAAAAATTCAAAAACCTGAGGTCAGAAATTGATTGTATAAGAGGCTCTGTCTTCACACTCAAAGTTTCATTGAGCTGGGGGAAGCAGATATGCTAAGATAGAGGACAGTAAGTAATAAACTTGAATTTTCATGCTTGTGATCATGACAAGAGAAGAACGTTGACTTTGGTTATATTTACATGGAATTTATCAAAAGCTAAGTATACAAGGACCCTTACATCCTGGAGCTGGAATTCTAATGGAAGATACAGACAATAAGCTATAAATAAACCATATAATATTTTGCAAGATGATAAGTGCTTTAGAAGAGGGCTTAAAATGTGATCAATGATGAGGGACATTCATAACCACAGCCATGGGAAACAGATACATTTTTAAGTAGATTAAAAAGATTAGTTATGAAAAGTCGACATTTGACAAAAAACTGAAAGCAGACAAGGGATTAGCCTTCTGAACATGAGGGAGAAGAGTATTTCTGGCAATGTGTAGTGGCTAAGGTGAAAGTAGACCTATCATTTTCAATGAACATTAAAAGAAGGAGGACAATGTGATGGAAATATTAGTCACTCATGAGCTCTGAGAGTAAATATTTAGACATATCATGTAGCAGATGTTGGTCTTTGTACAGAATGATTTTTCTCTGAGTGAAGTGGCAGGCCACTGGCAGGTTTTGAGCAGAGGAAGGACATGACCTGATTTTTCTTTCAAAGAATTATTCTGACTCCATTCTTGAGATTAATTAGCAGTCAAAGAAAGTACCCATTGAAAAGTACTCTAATTCCACAGTGACCAAAAAAAGAGATGATGACTTGGTAGCACTGAATGTAGTAAAAAACTATCAGATCCTGAATATATTTTGAGGATAAAGTCTCTTCTGACAATTTTCACATGAAAGAATAAGCAGAGTTTAATATAATCTCATACTTCATATTTTTACTAGAGTAACTCAAATGTTGTCTTAACATCTATTTAGTTCAAGAAGATCATAAATAAGTAATTTAGGGTGTGAGGTATAGTCAAGGAAGTAGAGATCTGATGTTCATATGGATGTGTTAAATTTCAAAATCTGTCAGATTTCTAGGTAGATGGGTTAATTAAGCCATGACATACCAGTCTTGGTTTAGAGGAGAGCCTGAAGATATATCATTAGTATATTGGCCAATAGATGATATTTAAACTCTTAAGACTGGATCACATCATAAGAGAGATACTATACATGGAAAGGAGAAGGGGGAAAAATAATTAGCCTGGGAATACTACAATATTAGAGTCAAGGGAGAGGAGAAAAAAACTGAGAAGACTGGACTGGAGTGAGCAACACAATAGGAGGAGAACCATTAAAACCTGGCGTCTTGGATGTGAAATGAAGAAAGTACTGTCAAAGAAGCATGCCCAGAATTAGCCAAACTGTAAGGTCTAAGAGAACAGTCCCTAAAGACTGTCATCACTTCTAACACTGATTGTAAATCAGGGGCGGGGGATAGTCCCCAAACCACAATCAGTTACAATTCACTAGAAGGATTCATAGAATTCACTGAAAGCTACTACATACAGTCATGGTTTATTTCAGGGAAGGTATACATTAAAATCAGTCAAGAAGAGACGTACATTGCACAGAATCTGGAAGGTTTCCCTTCCAGATTGACATGTGAAATTCCCATCGTCCTCAGGACAACTTGCTTTTTCTGACATTGATGTGTAACAATATACAAAGAGCATTTCTTTTTTTTTTTTAATTTTTTTATTAACATATAATGTATTATTTACCCCCACGGTACATGTCTATGAATCATCAGGCTTACACATTTCACAGCATTTGCCATAGCACATACCCTCCCCAATGTCCATATCCCTACCCCTCCCCCACCTCCCAGCAACCCTTAGTTTGTTTCGTGAGTTTAGGAGTCTCTTATGGTTTGTCTCCTTCCCCATCCCATCTTGTTTCATTTCTCATCCCCACCCCCCATAACTCCCTGCCCTGCCTCTCAAATTCTTCAGATCAGAGCGATCATGTGATAATTGTCTTTCTCTGACTGACTTATTTCGCTTAGCATAATACCCTCTAGTTCCATCCACGTTGTTGCAAATGGCAAGATTTCGTTTCTCTTGATGGCTGCATAGTATTCCATTGAATATATATACCACCTCTTCTTTATCTATTCATCTGTTGATGGACATCTAGGTTCTTTCCATAGTTTGGCTATTGTGGACATTGCTGCTATAAACATTCGGGTGCATGTGACCCTTCGGATCCCTACATTTGTATCTTGAGGGTAAATACCCAGTAGTGCGATTGCTGGGTCATAGGGTAGCTCTATTTTCAACATTTTGAGGAACCTCCATACAGTTTTCCAGAGTGCCTGTACCAGCTTGCATTCCCACCAACAGTGATAGGAGGGTTCCCCTTTCTCCACAACCTCGCTAACATCTGTCGTTCCCTGACTTGCTAATTTTAGTCATTCTGACTGGTGTGAGGTGGTATCTCACTGTGGTTTTGATTTGTATTTCTCTGATGCCCAGTGATGTTGAGCATTTTTTCATGTGTCTATTGGCCCTTTGGATATCCTCTTTACTGAAATGTCTGTTCATATCTTCTGCCCATTTCTTGATTGGATTATTTGTTCTTTGAGTGTTGAGTTTGAGAAGTTCTTTATAGATTTTGGATACTAACCCTTTATCTGATATGTCATTTGTGAATATCTTCTCCCATTCCGTCAGTTGTCTTTTGGTTCGGTTGATAGTTTCCTTTGCTGTGCAAAAGCTTTTGATCTTGATGAAGTCCCAGTGGTTCATTTTTGCCCTTGCTTCCCTTG
>CM052800.1:22653729-22668763 GCA_028533885.1 Nasua narica | reverse complement strand
AGGAAGAGGAATTCGCCCAAATCTACAGGTATTGCAGGCATGTCTGATGGCAAGTACTTGGCTTGGCTTCTGGCCTGGAAAGGCTACTGAAAGTTCAACCTAGAGATTCCTTATAAAGTTCCAGCAAAGCAGATTCTAAAAGATCTGTATGATCACCTACTGTTCTTGCTGAGCTTATGTAAATCACTAGGTCAGGTTTATTAAAACCGGACTTGTTTCTCATCTAAATTAGTCCTGATTTGGCTATCTCCAGAAATGCGGGTTATTTTAGAGAGAAAAAATTATGTTTCAATAACACCCCTTTGTGGATGTTAAATTCTAGATCTGATTGATTGTAAATGTTTGTTGTTTACCTAAGTTAGACAACTTGAAGGAAACTTCAGAGGAACTACCACAGTAACTCATATATAGATAATCTTCTTGCTTGTTATTTTGTGAGTGTAATAACAGAACCCCATGGGCACAATTCTCCAGCCTGGCGGCAGTAGCCCTCCAGAATCACTGAGCCCTGGACCTCCTCACTGCTGAAAAGGGAGGAACCTGTTCCTTCCTACAGGAAGAACGCTGCTACTATATCGACCAGTTTGGGATTGTCGCTTCCGAGGTCCACGAACTCAAATGTATCCAACACAGTTGAGAAGAACTCACGTCTTGGGGTTTTAACCCACAGTCATGGACATCTGGGCTATTATCTCTGGCAGGCCCCCACCGGAACCTGGTTTGCTTGCAGTCTTCAAGGACTTTGTTCCGGAATGGAAAAGCCAGCCCAACAAGGACAATCCCCTAAAGCTAAGGTTGCGTCGCTTTCACTTACCCTGTTACCCACGTCCCATGATTGGGCCGTAAGTTACAAGACAAGGGGGGAATGAAGGAGCAGAACAGGGCTGGCTCCTTTTGCTTACACCCGCCTTCTTGTGTGTGGCCCCCCCGCAGGACCTGCCTCTGGGAGGGTCTGAGTGTGGCTCAGCCCTCCCTTGAGCTAATTAGCCCAGACGGCCTATGGGTTGGGTTGGGTTAGTCAATAGGAACCCCTGCCTGGGAAAGAATATAAACCCCACCTTTTGCCCGCCAAACTTGTGCGCCAATTCTGGCCAGGCTAGTTCAAACAGTTACTAAGCAACATTCTGTGTTACAATCTCATTGGCCATTGGCCCCTCTAAAACTGTTGCGCTTTTTGAAACTCGCTCTCTTTCTCTGCACCACACCGCTGTGTCGGTCAGTGTGAGAGAGAGCTCAATCTAGCTTGAATAAAGAGCTCTTTTGCTTTTGCATTGGACTCAGCTCCCTGGTGGTATTTGGGGATCTCAAAATCTGGGCATAACAAACAAAGTGATGCTTAGACTCATATGTAGCTCAGCTTTCAGGGTTTTGTTTTTTGTTTTTTTTCATGGCTTATTTACTGCCATATTTATTGCATTTTTTGTGCTTTTTTTTTTTAATCCTTATTTATTTATTTTGAGAGAGAGAAATTGTGCACACACATTGGGGGAGGGACAGAGGACAAGAATTTCAAGCAGACTCTTTGCTGAGCATGGAGCCCCTCACATTGCAGGCCTTGATCCCAGGACCCATGAGATTATGACCTGAGCTGAAACCAAGAGTCAGATGTTTAACTGACTGAACCCCCCAGGTGCCCTGTGCTTTTGTTGTTCCTTTTATTGTGATTTCACTGTTTAAAATGACACCCAAGTGCAGCACCCAAAGTGTAAGGTTTCCAAAGTGCAAGATGGTTGTGATGTGCCTTACAGCGTGTGTGAGATAGGCTTTTTTCAGATGCAAAGTATGGTGCTGTTGGTCATGAATTCAATGTTAATGAATTTAACAAAGTGTATGAGATAAAATGTCTTCAAACATACTGAAAACAAGGATATGGTTTGATTGGTTGACAAAAATGCAAATAGAGACTCCTAGGAACCTAGTGCTGTATTTTACGTAGGAGCAGTGTTCATTATTCACTAATTTAAGTGATTTCTCAAGGGTGATAGATAAAGACAAAGACAAAGACAGGTGATAGATAAAGACGAACGAAAATGACACAAAATCGGAAGGGGTAGAAAACAGTAAATATTTTGAAATGTTCTTCAGATTAAACATTCTAAAGAACATATTTGTCATAAAAATGACTATATTGAAAATTGAAATATTGAAATATAAAGAAAACTGCTAGACGAAGATATGAATATGTATACATAGGTGTATATGTACGTATATATACTTAGATTTTTGTTTGGTCTGGAAAATATATTATTAAATATGACATATTTATACTATATAACAATCAAAATTATATGAATTATATAATAATTTTATACATATTTTTCACAAAAACCAAGCAAATATTGCATGCTAATTTCTCTATTAACTAGCTGTATCACCAAGCTCAAACCATTTCATTTCTATGAGATTCAGTGTCCTCAAATGCATAATTAGGGGATTTATCTAGTTAACATCACTTTTTCATGGTCCTTGAAATTATAACAATGATATAGAATGTCTTCTAAAAGATTATCAGCTAAACCAAAAGGGATTTTAACCATCTTTGTCATAAATTTTCCTCATTAGTAAATTTTAGTTCTTATTGAATTTTTTCAAACATTTTAGTTAAACTGCTTATAAACACTCTCAACTCCTATTTTTGTTTCTCAAAAGAAAAACTAACTGTTTATTATGTCCATGTATCTCCACAGGAAAAAGTAAATTCTGGTATGTATTTATAATCTAAATGGCAAAAGTGTGAACACATACAAAGAAAAAAAAAGCACAAACAAAAATTTGATATACCCAGTAAAACAATTCCCTGACTATTTACTAAGTTACTGTTCCTTTTTCTGCTGCAGATTTTTTCAGTAGGTCATTTAACCAGACATGGAATTCATGTAATGGCTGGAATTGAAACACAGGCAGAGTATCTTGGTGTTCCAATTTTCTGTGGGTTTTCTAGACCAAACTTCTCTACCCTGAGGTTCCTGGAGTTGTTCTGGTGCTTCCATTAGACTGAAATCCCATTTTCTTTCCATAAAAGTGCCTTTTTTACTAAAAATGGTTTTAGTGGGTTTTGATGACTTGCAACAAAGTGTTGTGATTAACACAATAATTAATAAATATTCTGTACTTTGTTTTTACAAATTTTATTTTTCTAGTTTCTGTGTCTGCTCTATTAGAAATTATTTATGTAATATAAATTCTTTGGTTTAAAGTCTTCTGTTTCCAAAACCAGGATTAATATGTTTTATTAATTGAAATCTTGTTTCAGATATCTTACATGGATTTATGTCATATAAAAGTGATAATCATTGTGATAATTATTCAGCACCAGCAAAGAGAAGTACATATATAATTCATATTTGTAAAGTTATTTATAATTTGTAATGCAGCATATAATCTAATGCTTAATTTATCATACAACATATATTTTTTCATAATTTATGATATAGCATATAATGAATGCATACAATGTTTAGATGTTGTTCACTCAATTTTTTGTTGTTGTTGTTCACTCAATTTTTAAAACCTCAAACTGTAGTGTCTAATACACTTAGACTGGAATAAGACATCATTCAGAAATTCCCAATTAAAATAAATCTTTTATTGTTTTGATTCATGGCTATAATGAAAAATCTGGATTTTGTATTTCTATGAGAGAGCATGACAATGGAATCTCTATGCTGACATGTACAATGTTTTGCTGTTTCTTTGAGGGCAAGCACTGCCCTCAACTAAATAGAAAATAGAAAACAATTCTGTTTTGATGGCAAAGGTAAAGAAACTAAAATATTAAATTTATGATCAGGTTCTGAAAAATTATGTTTCATGTTCCTAGGATTTTCAAAATTGAAAAATTAATTTAATCATATCACTAACAGATGACTTGATTTCTCAGATATATTTTTGTTGACTCTTACATGTTTAAGTACTGATACCAATCAGACTTCAATATCTTATTAATTATTTTACTTTCTGCCATGTGATAACATGCTTGCTTTAAATGAATCAAAACAATATTTTTATTTGGCAAGATACCAGACTTCTGATTTGTACTTGTTCTCTGTGAAATTAGTTATACTTAATAAAACATGATAGCTAAATCACTCAATGTATTAATTATTTATAATAAAGATTTGGACAAACAAAAGAAAAGCCATGGAAGTCAATGGGTATAAAAGACAATTAGCCTTCATTTAGCCTCTAGTCATAATACTTCTATTAGCAGTTGGTTATAAAGTCCTCATCCACATATTTATTTTAAAAAAAAATCGGAGCAGGGGCACCTGGGTGGCTCAGTGGTTTAAACCTCTGCCTTTGGCTCAGGTCATGATCTCAGAGTCCTGGGATCGAGCCCCACATCAGATCTCTGCTCAGCAGGGAGCCTGCTTCCCCCTGTCTCTCTGCCTGTCTCTCTGCCTACTTGTGATCTCTCTCTGTCAAATATAAAATCTTAAAAAAAAAAAATCAGAGCAGTTGTTATATGCTTGCCAAGATGCAAGGGTGTAGAATTAAGTGCAGCACTTACAAACATGAATAACGTGCCCATATTATCCTAAGGATTTTCAAAGGAGTTTATGGTTTACCTGATAAGGCATAGGCATGTAAATTTAAAAGTTCATTAAAACTGTAATTCAAGTGTAGCTGGGTTCTCATGCAACTGTCGTGTTTTCTTTTTCTTTTTCTTTTTCAATCTATACTTGGGAAAGTAAGCCTTATTAAGTAATCTATTCTTGTTGAGATTAGATGACTAGAAAATAACCTTAAAAGATCAGACTCAGAATTATAAATCCTAATGAAATGTCAAAGAATTCAAGGAAAATTATTTTCTTTGTACATCCTGTGATAGCACAATATTTATAATAGGTGTTTAAATAGATATATAGATGAGATAAATAATTTCTGTTCTTTATCAAGTGGTGGTCTCTGGCCACCAACTACATCACCACATTACCTACTACCTTACTTTTTCCCTGCCTATAAATATCATCTTAAGTTGCTCTTCCTTCCTAAATAATTCAGTACTGTCTTTCTACTTGCATATGCTTTGGAGCAAAACAAAAGACATGTAGTTACTGGCAAAACCTAGGATTCTAGGAAAGCTTTCAATTGATTATGCACTGTGTCCTAAGTATCTCAAGGGTGGTATCACACCCAACATATTCTTTTTTTATGGGGATGGGGTGGAAGAGTAGTGAAAATTTCAATGCTAAGAAAAATAAGATTTTTCTCTTTATGTGTACTCAGTACATCATATTTGCTGAAAAAAAAAATGTTTGAATTGGACACATTATAGAATTGTATATGGAGGACACATTGAGCTGCATGTATAGCTGAGATTATTTCCCAGCAAAGAATGTGACATTTGAACCGCGAGTCAGTATTTACCCCTGCTTGTTGGCTGAAAACTCTTTAAGACATTAGCCATATTTCATTCGCTTTTATATTATGTACTATCATAACACCTACAAAATAAAAATGGGTGTCACAACATTTATGTGGATGAAAAGAAAGAGAAATGACTGTACTCTCAGGGGCCTCTTTTCAATTGTCTTTTTGGGTTTGATCATTTATAATTTAATTGGGAAAGTTACTTGCTTTGACATGAGGTATTTTTGGGTATATTCAGGAAGTGCCTCAGTAAAAAGTTAGGAGAGAACTCTTCATGGGCCTGTGGTATTTCTACATCTCTTCTGACAAAAACATGGTATTATTAATCTCTTGCTGTGGTAACAGCAAGATTTGCAGCTCAAAAAAAGCATACATGTAAAAAAAAAAAAAAGCATACATTTATTATCACTAATTTCCTATGGTTCAGAAATCCAGACACAGTTTAGCTGAGTCTTCTGCTCAAGGTTTCACAAAACTGCTGTCAAAGTTGGCCATACACCACTCTCCTGGGGAATCGACTAGGAATAATTCTGCTTCCTGGCTCATTCAGGTTGTTAACAGATTTCATTTATCTGTATTCATATGAATGAGGGCCCCAGCTTCTTGTTGGCTGTAGTTTGGAGGTTCTCCTCATGTCATCAATAGCTACTCACCGCATGGCCTTCTTCACAGATCATCCATAACATTGTAGTTTGCATCTTCAAGGCCAAAAGAAAAGTTATTTTTCCGGCACATGTTATCAAGATATATATATATAATGTGTCATGTTACATGTAAGATAAAACATATAATGTATAATTCTATATCATAATATATAATGTATGAACATATTAAACATCATCTAATAAATAACATATAATGTACAATATATAATATACACACCTTGTGTGTGTGTGTGCTGTGTATATTGTAATAAAATCAAAGGAGTGATATCCCATTACTTTTGCCACATTATATGGGTCAGGAGAAAGTCACAGACCCAGATCATCTCAGAAGGGGATTACGATCACCTTAAGGTATGTTTGTCACAGATTATAACAACTTTTTCCCAAACTATTCTTTGTAAAAGACATTTGAATAGCAAACAGCCTTGGAAGAAGAAGTAGTGTTTTCCTCAAGGACAGAGGGCAGATTTGTTTCCCAAGCAAGATAAACACAATACATTGCTTCAGGGCAATGGTCGGACAGAATTGCTCTGGCTCTTTTAAAATATTATGGTCTCTTAAACTCAATTGTGTCCCGCAACTGTGACAAACTCACGGTGTGTGTGACGTGACCTGGGCCAGTCTGTATCGCAGGCATGGGATTTGAGGTGTGTGTCAGGATTATTCTCAGCTTTGATGATTTGCTAGGACTCACAGGACTCAGAAGTTGTTATATTTATGGTTATAGTTTGTTATAGTTAATGGATACAGGGCAGAATCAACAAAGAGAAAAGGACCCAGGGGCAAAATCTGGAGGGAAACAGGCCCAAACTTCTAAGCACAAGGTCTGGAGGAAACCAGGCTGTCCCCTCCTGGTAGAGTCACAGAGCACACACTAGTTCTTCCAGGAACAGTGTGTGACAAATACAGGAAAAGTGTTGCCAACAAGAGAGATTCATACGAGTTTGGATGTACAGAGTTTAAATTGAGGGTTAGTCATGGACGCGTGCAGTACCGGGGTGACCACTCTCAGTTACTCAAACTGCAGTCCCTTGGATAAAAAGCAGATGTTCACCATAAATCACATTGCTAAGCACAAATTACCTGGACAGACTAGGACAGCATTTCCCCAGGCCTCAAGCCTACAGAAACACTTAGAACATTCCAAGAGCTCAGTTCCCAGAAGGAAACCAGGGATCCTGAAAATAGTTTTTTCTTAGGAATGTGCAGAGATTGAACAACCGAGGCCTGCTGAGTTAAACCTCCCTCCTCAGGGGGCAAAAAGCACCAATGTTAACATGAAGCTCACACTGTCTGTTGTGTGACACGGTGATGAACAGAATCCTTTGTCTCAGAGCCTGGATTCTCTTATCTTTTGGCAGCATCTACACAACTGCTACAACTGAACATGTCCTCTTACAAGCAAGGAAAAATCCAGAACCTTCACAGCTTTTGATGGACAGTCACACAATCCTGAATAAATACTGCATAAGGTAGACTCAGTACTACTCAACTCCTGTGTAGAGTAGCCCCAAGTAGTTTTGCTTCATCAACTGAACCATTATGCAAAAATGTAAGTTAATTTAAAAAGTTTTTTTTTCAAGTAAGGTATTTAATTGAGGTTACTTTATAGCTAGTAAAGTAACATGTATTATTTTTGCATTTATAATTGTAAATGAAAGTACATTCTTGTATTTCAATATTTTATTTCCAGTTATACAGTGTGTAAGTGGTAGATTCTATTATGGAATGTGTATTGCATCTAGCTATTTAGTAGAATTTTATTTAGCTTGTCATTTCATTGAACTATAAAACAATAGATGCAAATTATACTATGTACAAGATAATATATTTGTATGTTTAATTAAGAATACCCATTGTGGAAAAAAAAATAACAGCCTTTGGACATTTTGTAAATTTTGTTAGTTTCATTTCTTTTCCTGAAGAAAGAGTTTCCTTCTATTCTTAAAGATGAAACAATATATCATAAATTTTAAGAAATAAGTATTTAACTTAATTCGACCCTGATATCATAGGAGTTTTTCTTCTCCACTTCCCAGTAACCCTGTCAAAATGTCTAGTTCAGGGGTGAGAGGATCATCTCTTATATTGATAGAATACACTGACTCACAGATCTCTTAGATATCTGCAAGTCTTTGGAGCTTGGCTTTAAATACTCTTTCATATGGATTATCTTTTCACAGATGTTTGTATTTCAAATAGCTTTGAAATATATAATAATTGATTTTAGAATAAAGGGCAGATAAACATCCAGTCCCCTAAACTTTTAGAATTCTTCTCCTTTAACAAACCCATAAGACTACATTTTCAGGGATCATTTCTATAGTTTGTTACTAGAGAAGTTCCTCTGAATGTGTAGAGTACACAAACCCATGACATGTGCAGGTCTCTCTTGGCCCTCTTGTATAACCTTGTAGAAACTAGAAATTGAAGAACAAATGCAAAAATAAAAATAAAAAAAGGTGCTAATATCCTCCTCGCTAATGCTATTGCTGTCATGAACAAAATCTTCTCCGTCTATATTCTGCAACATCCTTAAAACTGTAGGCTAACTTGATAGGTTGCAAGTAGGCTAACTTGTTAGGTTGCAAGTAGGTAAAATCTTATACACCTCTCAGGTTATAAGTGGTCTTCACACTTGGTCTGTCTTATGACTGGTCATGTTACTCAACACATAGAATCTCAGTAGCAATAATGGCACTTGAAGTTAACAAAGCAGAGTAACTTCTTAGCCCTGTAGTATTTGACTTTAATCTAATTAAACATATTTACATAGGTAAAGATAGAAAATACCAATCCTAAAAGGTGGGGAAGGAGGGCTTATCAGAAATGAAGAATAGAAGAAAGCCACTTTGGGAGATAAAGCAAGCTGTGTCCAGAGAGACACTTTTGATGGGAGAGTTTAACCCAGGCAAATGAATCAACAGGTCGAATGAGCACGAATGTCTATCCTGAGGAGATCAGGCATAATAAGACATGTTTTTACAGGCTATTGAGTTCATGAATCATTTGACTCAGTCTGCCCATTGGCTGTTGATGGCCCTCAAAATCCATCTTCCCCTTACCGCCTTCTTCTAAAAGGCTGAACATCTTACAGCCAAGGGTTATCCTGTGATACAGTTAGGAACAATGAGATGCACACTGAATTACCTGTCAAAGGATTCCCCTATTATCAAAATTCAAGTCTCAATAAAAGGTCTTTTGTTATTAATATTTCCCTAATTATCATGCTTGGAAAAAGTAAATGAATCAGTAGAAATATTTGAAGATAAACTTACAAGTTTTGAATTAAAGAGCAAGAAAATTTAAAAAGACTTAAGTCATTACTGTTACCCGTGAACATCTGTTACATGAGAAAACATGCACACAAAATAAAAACCCAAAACAATATTAAGCTGTCATACAGTAACTCAATTTGAGTACTTTTTTTTAAAGATGTTATTTATTTATTTGGCAGACAGAGATCACAAGTAGGCAGAGAGGCAGGCAGAGAGAGAGGGGAAGCAGGCTCCCCGCTGAGCAGAGAGCTGGATGTCATGCTTAATCCCAGGACCCTGAGATCATGACCTGAGCTGAAGGCAGAGGCTTTAACCCACTGAGCCACCCAGGTGCCCCCAATTTGAGTACATTTAGTAAGAAAATATGTTCTAAGATCTTCACTTTTTATTTCTCCAAAGATTATTCTGGTTTGAATAAATTATTGGACCTGGATTTGTGAATCCCAAACTGGGCTCTCCTGGTGTGAAAATCTTAATTATTGAACTATATAAATGAGTCTCTATTTTCTGCTTATTAACTTATTGTCTACGTTAGTTTATTTTATGAAAAAAAATGCTGGTCAGAAGACACAGGATTTGGTCTATTTCATGTTTATATACCTCATTCTGTAATAATTAATACATGTACAAATTTGCTAAGGTTGCCATGACAAAAAACCACGGAGTGTGTGGTTATAACTACAAAAATTTATTTTCTCACAGTTCTGGAGGCTAAAAGCCCAAGATCAAGGTGTCAACAGGTTTTTTTTTTTTTTTTTTTTGTCTGAGGCCTCTTTTCTTGGCAAACAGAAGACTGCCTTCTAAATGGTGTCCTCACACAACCTTTCTCCATGCACACACCCTGAAGTCTCTTCTTCCTTTTTTTAAATTGATTTATTTATTATAGGGAGAGAGAGCATGTGGGTGTGGAGCAGAAGGAGAGAGAGAGAGAGAATCCCAAGCTGACCTTGTGCTTTGGACCAAATCTAAGGCAGGGCTCAATTCCAGGACATGACCTGAGCTGAAAGTAAGAGTCCAGGGCCCAGCCAACTGAGCCACCCAGACGCCATGAAGTATCTTCTTTTTATAAGCAAACCAGTCCAATTGAATTAGGAACCAACTCTAATGGCCTCATTCTAATTTGTTCCCCTCTTTAAAGACTATTTCCAAGATGGTCTATTTTGAGGTTTGGGGGTTAGGGTCCTAGCACATGAATTTTGAGCTGATAGATATGATATATAGATATCGATATAGATGATATAGATATAGATAGTTATTCTTTCATTTTTCTCAGGTCTTATCAACTCTGAATAAAAGCAAAGATAAATGACGCAGTGCCTGAAAAATTGCAGTTCAAACCACGAACTGTGATGAATTCACTGGGGAAATATCCACATTGTGGTTCCCTGATGTTTAGTTAGGAAGCCAGAATGCCCTTAAAAGCACCCAAATCATTCTCCTCTTGTATTAAAATTCTAGTGTACAGATTTTTTTTAAAGATTTTATTTATTTATTTGACAGAGAGGAGAGAGATCACAATTAGGCAGAGAGGCAGGCAGAGAGAGAGAGGAGGAAGCAGGCTCCCCGCTGAGCAGAGAGTCTGATGCGGGGCTCCATCCCAGGACCCTGAGATCATGACCTAAGCCGAAGGTAGAGGCTTTAATCCACTGAGCCACCCAGGCACCCCTCTAGTGTACAGATTTTTAAAAAAACATATAAAAGTTTCAAGTTATGGTGTGCCTTTGAGCAAGAAGTACTATTCCAATCACCCTAAATAAACAAAGCAATTAACTTTCTACAATTTGTTTCTCCTAGTTTCAAATTAGGTTCATTTACATTTTGTCTTCTACTAATGTGCATTCATTTCAGTCCTTTGCATAGTTCAGCAGCAAAGAATAGAAGCAATCCAGCAATGTATAAACTAGCTTATAAAATCATTTTTATTTTCATAAGACATCATGTGAACATTAAATGAGCAGTTGGTAGTTAGATTTCATCAGACAATATTTATTTCTTTGGTCTGCTTGAATATGCTCTTTTTTTTTCTGAGGTAAATAGTCTATACATAAAACCCCTTCCTCTAACAATTCAATTGGCCACCTGAAACCTGAGGAGAAAGAACAATGCATTCAGTGAAAGTAAGCTGTAAATGTAACCCAGTCACAAAGGTTTATTATTATTATTATTTTATTTTTTTAAAGATTTTACTTATTTATTTTGAGAGAGAGAGAGAGAGAGCAAGTATGAGGAGGAGCAAAGGCAATAAGAGAAAAAGAATCTCAAGCAGACTCCATGCTGAGCATGGAGCCTGACATGGGCTTGATTTCACTATCCCCAAATCATAACCTGAGCTGAAATCAAGAGTCTGGCACTTGCAGAGAGGCACCTGGGTGGCTCAGTCATTTAAACATCTGCCTTCAGCTCAGGAGTCCCACATGGGGATCCTTGCTTGGTGGGTTGTCTGCACCTCCCTCTCCCTCCTTGTGCTCTCTCTCTCTTAATCTCTTTCTTAAATAAATAAATAAAATCTTTAAAAAATATATGTTTTTGTTGTAGCAGATATCATAGAAATTTTGTGGGGTTTTTTGTTTTTGTTTTTCCCCCCTTAAGTTCTTAATACTAGGAAAAAGAATTTTAGATGAAAACAGAGAGAGATATGGATTGAGTCTTTGAAGCAGTGTCTTTAGTTAGTCAAAATGTCACAAATTATTTATGAATTTATGACTTTATATGTGCCTTTATTTTTTATCTCTAAGACTGAGATATAAATAAACAACAAATAAGACTAAGTATTGACCTATTTGCACAGAACACAATGTGCACCCACACTGTGAAAATATTGAGAGTGAATCTATTGTTCAAAAGGGCCAAAAAATAAACTGAGTTAATCCTGAATTGGTCTTTTTTTTAAAAAAAAAAAAAGATTTTATTTATTTGAGAGACAGAGTAAGTGAGAGAGAAAGCATGAGAGGAGAGAAGGCCAGAGTAAGAAGCAGACTCCCCGTGGAGCCAGGAGCCCGATGTGGGACTGGATCCTGGAACCCAAGGATCATGACCTGAGCTGAAGGCAGTTGCTCAACCAACTGAGCCACCCAGGGGCCCCACTCTCTTTTTTTTTAATTGAAGGTATCTTTTGTTACAAAGATTGGATTATTCTAAAATTATAACTAATGTAACATATCTCTGTCTTTTAGTGAGGAAACAGAGCAGCCTTAAACACAAATACCCTCACATACCTTTTTTTTTTTTTTTTTTTTTTTACCCTCACATACCTTTGAATCAAGAATCAGAAAACACTATTCTAGTTCTGGTTCTGTCATTTACCCAGTTTGAGAAATTTGTTAAATAAAAAATCAATAAAATCTAAAAAATAAGAAACAAACCAATTTGTGCCTTAATTATCTCATTTTTAAAATAATGAAATATAAGCTCTTACCTCAAAAAATCCCTTTCAAATTCAAAATCTATTACTGCCAAGAAGGAACTTCCAGAGCAAACAGGACATGAAAATAAATAACTTTAACATTTTTCCCTCCAACCCTCCAATTTCCTACCAAATTCTTTCATTGGATGAAACTTGTTGGGGTGGAAAAATTTTTATATAGCCTCTAAGTCTCTTCTAGGTGGACTAAGAGTTAAATGGACTTGAGACAAATTAACAGGAGAAAATAAAATTTAATTATGTAGGTAATTTATTTCTCCTCCATAAAGATACAAGAGGGTTCCCAACAATCAGGCAATGGAGGCTTATATGCCATCCTTAGGAAGGAGAAGGGGATGGCTTTCTGGGACTTTAACAGGTAGAAGACAATTCATAGGGAGATGGGAAGAACAAATGTTTAGTAAAAAAAAAAATAATAAAAATAAGTTTGTCATGCCATACAGAGACAATAGGACATGGAGAGGAATTTTAACAAATAGACTTTGCTAAATTCCTTCCCATATACCATCCCTAGTTCATATCATAATGTGGTTATCTATGATGGTAACTGTCTTCCTAGAGCAGGTCCTCTATCTAAATTCTTTTTAGGCTATAAGTGGGAAGGTAAAAATTCATCCTGAGTTGTTTGATCTTTAATTATTCTCAGCTCTAAATAATCTCCATGCAAAAGTGGCATATTTTGGGGTGGCTTGCCCTTGGCCCTACAGCCCCAATTTGCAGTTATCTGCAGAATGCCCTGGTAAAGCTACCTATGGGGGTCAACCTCCCTCGATGCAAAGTAAGTGGTTAAAAGATAAATGATAAATCTGAGGTGGGAGAGAAAAAGGGAGCCAGATGATGAAGCACTTATGTAATTGGCAAAACTAAGGTCTTAGTAAATCCCACTCTCTACGTATTCCTCACCTGCTTTATGCACCTGAGTTTGGCTGGAGGAAAACCTTAAAAAAAACACAATGAATAGAAGCATTTAAATTAATGAGGACTATCCTCTGTGAACCCTTATTACCCTTATTGTGGAAGGAAATCATACTGTACTCTTCTTAATCCATCAATTTGCCTATATGCCTAAGAGTCTTTTCAAGATTTCTCTTTTCCTTTTACATTTTCAATATCTCCTCCCCCATCTTCATTCTTATCTGATCACTTTGCTTCATACTTCCATGAAAGATTGCAGGGTTCAGAAAATAATTTCTGTAGACTTCTACCACTTCATTCATCTTCCAGTATCTGCAGTCATCTACTGTTCCTTTTACCTTAACTACCGTACCTTGGTGAACCATCATATCGCTTATCACTATCTATAGGCAATCTTTCTGCTTTTGGGTTAAATCTCACCTGATCATATATGCTTAAAACCTTTGCTCCAGAAATTCTCCCTTCTCCCTTATACATTGTCAACATTTACTCCCCAGTGGATCATTATTATCAGCTTATAAAAAAATTTATTTTATTTAATAGTTCTGTGAACTTTCAGCAGGATTTGATATAATCACTCATTCTATGTGTAGCAAAGAATTTGACTGTCCAAAAAGAGGTCTGGCCTTTGTCCATTGCTCAGGGTAGATAATCTTAAACCCTTGGCATTTCCTGAATGATAAGAACATCTTTATTTTTCTTGATGGGCTCTGGGACCACACCTGATAATTTATGCTAACAAGGTGTTTAGTTGGGGGCCCATGATATCAGCTGAATCTCCAGGGAGTGGGAGACTAGAGACTGAGTTCAACCATGTGGAAAAACAAGCAATCAATCATTCCTACAATGATTCACCAATAAAAAGTCTTGGACACTGAAGCTCTGTGAGCTTCTCTGGTTGGAAATACTCTTTGTAGAGGAGAGACAATATACAGTTAACAGTCACCATACAAGCAATGCAATGGCACTAAATTCATATCTGTCAATAGTTACCCTGAATGTAAATGGGCTCAATGCCCCAATCAAAAGACACAGAGTATCAGAATGGATAAAAAACAAGAGCCATCGATATGCTGTCTACAAGAAACTCATCTTAGACCCAAAGACACCTCCAGCTTTAAAGTGAGGGGGTGGAAAACAATTTACCATGCTAACGGACATCAAAAGAAAGCTGGGGTGGCAATCCTTATATCAGATAAATTAGATTTTAAGCCAAAGAATATAATAAGAGACGAAGAAGGACACTATATCATACTTAAAGGAACCGTCCAACAAGATCTAACAATTGTAAACATCTATGCCCCTAATGTGGGAGCAGCCAATTATATAAACCAATTAATAACAAAGTCAAAGAAACACATCAACAATAATACAATAATAGT
>CM052800.1:22610020-22653229 GCA_028533885.1 Nasua narica | reverse complement strand
AGCAAGAACAGTAGGTGATCATACAGATCTTTTAGAATCTGCTTTGCTGGAACTTTATAAGGAATCTCTAGGTTGAACTTTCAGTAGCCTTTCCAGGCCAGAAGCCAAGCCAAGTACTTGCCATCAGACATGCCTGCAATACCTGTAGATTTGGGCGAATTCCTCTTCCTGAGGTCCCCAAAGTATCCTGAGTTTCCTGAACCTGCCAGGGAGTGACATTCTTTACTCACCTGATGAGGCTGCCAGACCTCTGTAAGCAAGGTAAGAAGTCACAGTTCCAAAGACTTTATGGCTCCAGGTTTCATAAAGTCAACCTTAGCTCCTTAAAGCTGTCTGGTCATATCTGAGTCTATGCATGTTTTTCTCAAATATGATATTCCAGTCAAAGCCTTGGTAAAATAACCAATGTTTCCAATGGTGTCCTGTTACAAGGAGAACAGATTTTTTTTTTTTTACTGAACTTATGCAAATGACTAGGATTGCCATGGAAAGAAGAATACTTACTGAGACCTTTTAAATTTTAGGGTTCAGGTAGAGAGAAAAGTTGAATGTTTCAGTTTGTTCACAACTGATTATTTTATCATGTTTCTGTAAGTCACAGAAATCTTAATATTCACTATGATACTATAGACCAGGAAACACAGTTATTCTATGATACATTGCCAGAACCAGCAGGTAACATACCAGACAAGCAAGCCTAATTAGTCAACAAGACTTGTTCATGATCTAAATCTTGGGGAAGTTTGTTAAAACCTTAGAAAGTTTTAAAGCACACGCCTCGATAGGATCAGGGATATTAAAGACACAATAAAGGCAAGACTTAGAAACTGTTTTTTTCTAGGCAGGTGGAGAGAAACAACTATTTGCATTTTCTTATCAAGAGCAGACCAATAATTGGAGAATACTTTGTCTTTTTGGACAGAGAGAAAACCGACTTACAATCTTATACCTCTGTGTTTCAAATTCATTCATTTCAACCTTAGTCCATTCTGACCACGCCTAAAATTTGTTTCCAAAGATTTCCCTTCATAAACCTTTTATAACTTTCCTTTACATTTAGATTTTGTACCTTAATGAAACCAACAAACAGCCTTATTTAGATCCTCCTGGATCCTTCCCATGGTCAATTTTCACCTGAGACAGTGGGGAAATCTGGAGTGGGTGGTATGACCTGAGCAGAAGGCTCTGGAGCAGAAGGCTTAACTGACTGAGCCCCCCAGGCGCCCCGAAGGGGCTGACCCTAAACCTTATGAGGTCATGCACTCACTCCAGAAGTTATTACATTGCCTCCCGCCCGGGAGGCCCTACCTGTGAGAACTCTAAGAGATCTCTGGGAGGTGATCAGTCTCCCCTTCCACCCTGATGGGTGGGCCGGACTGGGTTTTGGGGTCCCAGGCCTTACCGGAATCCGACATCGGGACCAGGTCCTCACCTGCTGAGTCTCCTTTGAGTCCGGGTGGCAACAGCGGGGCAAGGCCGGCCTGAGGGGACCAGTTGAGAGACTGCCAAAAATTAGGCAGGGCGCCTTCTCCCTTATGGTCCCTTGTTCCGTCACTGCCCCGTCGTTGCCCCAAACCAGTGGCAACAATGGGCCAGTGCGGTTGGGTTTCCCGATGAGGGAACCGTATGTTGCGGAAAACTGAAGCAACGGAGGGTGACTAGGAGGAGTAGTCTGAGTCCGTCCCATGATGTCCGTCCAGTAAGTCCACAGAATGAAACAAAAAGAACACAAAAACAGACAAAGAGAGGGCACCCAAGTACAGGCTTCCAACTCCGTGGAAACAAAACCAGAAGCTAGACGACGGCTTCAGGCCAACCAGCGGGAGCGACCCGCCACGTCTCAGACAGGCTTCCAACTCCATGGAAGCAAAACCGGAAGCTAGACGACGGCTTCACGGCCGACCGTCTCAGACGGAGGGGACTCCACATCCCCCCCCACGAGGATCGGAACGTCTTCCGAATCCTCCGGTCGGCCCGTGGTCCTCCAGTGTGATCACCTAGACCGCCTCGGGTCTACAGGATTATAGAAGTGAGCTCACACAGGAGGGACAGAGAGACAGAAAGAAAACAAACAGACACATACAGTAGGCTCTTCGGGTTGGGAGTCCCTCAGGGCCTTGGGGATCCCGGACAAGCCCCCAAATGTTATGCCCAGATTTTGAGATCCCCAAATACCACCAGGGAGCTGAGTCCGATGCAAAAGCAAAAGAGCCCTTTATTCAAGCTAGATTGAGCTCTCTCTCACACTCACCGACACAGCGGCGTGGTGTAGAGAAAGAGAGCGAGTTTCAAAAAGCGCGACAGTTTTAGAGGGGCCAGTGGCCAATGAGATTGTAACACAGAATGTTGTTTAGTAACTGTTTGAACTAGCCTATCACCCTGACCAGAATTGGCGCACAAGTTTGGCGGGCAAAAGGCAGGGTTTATATTCTTTCCCGGGCAGGGGTTCCTATTGACTAACCCAACCCAACCCATAGGCCGTCTGGGCTAATTAGCTCAAGGGAGGGCTGAGCCACACTCAGACCCTCCCAGAGGCAGGTCCTGCGGGGGGGCCACACACCAGAAGGTGGGTGTAAGCAAAAGGAGACAGCCCTGCTCTGCTCCCTCATGTTTGTTACCAATAGGGAACTTGTATGGTGGGGAACTCAAATCTTCCACAGCTTTGCATATGTTTTTACATGACTATGGAAGCTGAGTATTGATTTTGGGTTAAAATAAATTTTAGTGAGTGGATGAATCCACAAATAATGAAAATCAGCTGTACATGAATCATATATGTACACATATTCTCTGTTACACATATATTTTCTGTTACACTTGTAAGTATAGAATTTATATAGAGTTTATTGTCTTTTCATAATATAAAACTTGATGTCATGAACCATATTCATTAAAGATATTGCCAATTGAAGAGATATATATTTATATTTATATTTTACTTCAATAGATTTTTACCATCCTGGAAAGTATTAGGAGTTGTATCATAAATTGTTTATGATTGATTATTTGAATAGTATATTTTTACCATAATTGGACTTGAAAATCTTTCCATGTGTTAATTTGGCTTTTGGATTTTATAGTTTCTATATATTTATTCAAAATTTTGAATATTTTATTTATTCTGAATTATTGGTGTCTGTTTATCCAGGATTGTTGTATATATTTTTAGATTTTTCTAGATTTTTCTGCATTAATGGGTACAGACAAGAGAAAAATCCCAACAGCCTGAACTCTAGCCAAAGGATCAGCTTTTCAAGTAGGAAAAGTTTTATAAAATAACTGGTTTGCTACAACCAAACAGCACAGAAAAATATCTGGTCCACTTCTATCCATAATCACAAAAGCCAAATAGAGAACGTTTATGTACCAGAATAAAGCAACCTAATTTTTCCACTGGGGTAGTGTTAGGGATGACTAAATAAGGAGCCAGGACTGTAATTCTTGCCAGATTGTAAACTCTCCTTCTCTCTTATTTCCCTTCCCCAACCAATGTTAGTCAAGACCAAGTAAGGACTTGGACATCCATCTCCATCATCAATGCAAGAACAATATACTTTTCAAGAAATGGTACTGTAGCAATTTGACATTCACTGAAAGGGGTGGGGGGAGTCACTTAAATTAAGTTTCATACCTCATATGAAATTTAACTCAAAGCGAATTGCAGTCTTAAATGTAATTTTCAAAACTATAAGACATTTGGAAAACAAAACAAAAAAATAGGAAAAAATCTTTGGGATCTAGGACCAGGCAGGAAATTCTTTGACTGACTTAAAAGCACAATACATAAAAGGAACATTGGTAAATTGGACTTGCCCCATGAAAGTCTCTATTAAAAGGATTGAAAAAATTACATACTGGGAGAAAATACTTGCAAACCACATATCTGACAAAAGGCAAGCATCCAAAGTATATAAAGAACTAAAAACAAACCCTCAACAACAAAACCAAAAACAAATAATACTATTAGAAAGTGAACAAGACATGAAGAAACACTTCACTAATACACAAGTGAAGATAATACACAAATGAACATTAAAACTATTTTGAGTATCACCTCACATCTATTAGAATGGCTAAAATAAAAAAAATAGTGACAACATCAAATGTTAGAAAAGATAGGAAAAATGAAATGTATTACTGGTGGAATATAAAATGGATAGGTATTCTGGAAAATACTTGGGCAGGTTTTTTTAAGATTTTATTTATTTATTTGACAGAGAAAGAGAAATCCCAAGTAGGCAGAGAGGCAGGCAGAGAGAGAGAGGAGGAAGCAGGCTCCCTGCTGAGCAGAGAGCCCTATGAGGGGCTTGATCCCAGGATCCTGAGATCATGACCTGATGCGAAGGCAGAGGCTTTAACCCACTGAGCCACTCAGGTGCCCCACTTGGGCAGTTTGTTTTAAGAAATAGCAATAATACACACACACACATACACACACACAAAATATGTAAGTACCATGCAACCCCAAAACTACAACTTTGGCCATTTAACACAGATACATGAAATTTTATGTTCACACAAAAACCTGAGAGTGTCTGGGTGGTTCAATTGGTTAAGGGGCCAACTCCTGATTTTGGCTCAGTTCATGACCTCAGGGTCCTGATATGAAGTCCTGTTTTGGCCTCCATGCTCAGCAGGGAGTCTTCTTAAGGATTCTTTCTTTCCCTGTGTCCCTACCCTGCTTACTTGTGTCCTCTCTCTCTCTCTCTCAAATAAATAAATACATATTTAAAGAAAAAAAACCGAAAAAAAAAAAACAAACCCATACCTGAAAGCCATAGCAGTTTCATACATGGTAGCCAAAAAGTAGAAAATCTAGTTCTTCCCCTTCAGCAGATACAGGATTTAGTAAAGAAATTTCTTCCATTGTTAACATGTAGGTTAATCACAATACCTGTCTGGCATAATTCAGTTATTCTTAAAGACCATAGACTACTGGGCATTTCTCATATTATTTTCCCCCTTTTTTATGATATTAATGAAAGTTATTATTGTGGATATTATATATCTTCTCTAATATTGTGTAGTGTGTGTGTGTGTGTGTGTGTGTGTGTGTGTGTGTGTACGGATAAAGAAAAAACAAGAATTCATTTTAGGACAGTTAAAAGAGAAAAAGTTATACAAAATAATCCATGGGCAACCAAATATTTTCTTTTTCTTCTACAGCCAAAGGAGAATCAGTAGAAGGTTTTTGAGCAGGATGATGACATGATCAGAACTGACCTTTTGGAAGATTTATTTAGAAATGGTGCACACTAGATATGAGTAGTAAGAGCCCGGAGGTAGTCTATGAGCTAACCGATCTTCAAGGCTTGTCAGTTATGTGTCTTAATTTCAAGCTTTCCTCAATAAATAGTTAATGATTACTTGATATACTACATTTTGTGAGATAAATTTAGACATCAATGTGCATCTAAAAGCGGTGCTAAAATCTCTTAGGATAATATGGTAGTTTCCCTTTATGTTGCTTTCAAATTGCTTATCATGTGCTTGAACTTCCATAGCTTCACAAAATATATAGAATATATAGCATTCTCATTTTTTGTTTGTCTCACCATATGTTTAATAATAACTTTTTTTAAAGTTCTTAATTTATTTTTAGGATGAAATAGCTCTCTGAAATTTTATAGTTTGGAATTTTGTAGAATTTATATTCATTCTACCTATATTTTTCTAATTTTATAAGTGGCAATAGTTCCTTTTAAACTTCCTTTTACTTGGAAAAATTACCATTTTTTTTTCTTCCATAGGTACAGTTTTATCTTGGAATGAACATGGGCTTTGGTGTCAGGTCTATTTATCGATACCTGCTTCACAAAATATCAAAAACTTAGTGGTATAAATATTTTATTATAGCTCAGATTTGGGGGAGCTAGAAATTCAGGCAGAGCTCAGCTATAAGATTTTTCTATCCATAGGGCATTCACTGAGTCACTGTGTCACACACAGCTGAAGACTGGGCTACTCTGTATGCTACTTTGTAGAGACTGGACGAAGGCTGGTATCATTTAGGTACTTCTTCCTCTTAGGTCTCAGAAATTCTCTAAATGCTCTCTTTAGCAGGGTAACTGGAATTTTATTTATTTATTTATTTATTTATTTATTTATTTATTCCCCAAATACTTTTATTTTATTTTTTCAGTGTTACAAGATTGATTGTTCATGCACCACACCCAGTGCTCCATGCAATACATGCCCTTCTCAATACCCACCACCAGACTCGCCCAAACCCTCACCCTCTCCCCTCCAAAACCCTCAGTTTGTTGCTCAGAGTCCACAGTCTCTCCTGGTTCATCGCCCCCTCTGATTTCCCCCCATTTACCCTTCTCTTCCTTCTCACAATGCCCTCCATGATTTTCTTTATACTCCACATGTAAGTGAGACCATAAAATAATTGACTCTCTCCACTTGACTTATTTCACTCCGCATAATCTCTTCTAGTTCCATCCATGTTGATACAAAAGTTGGATATTCATCCTTTCTGATGGAGGCATAATATTCCATTGTATAGATGTACCACATCTTCCTTATCCACTCATCTGTTGAAGGGCATTTTGGTTCTTTCCACAGTTTGGCGACTGTGGCCATTGCTGCTTTGAACGTTGGGGTACATGTGGCCCTTCTTTGTACTGCATCTGCTTCTTTGGGGTAAATGCTAAATAGTGCAATTGCAGGGTCATAGGGTAGCTCTATTTAAGAGCAGGAAGTGACAGTGGTCAATCTCTTGAGATCTGGAACCAGAAAATGGAAGACCATCATATTCACTGGTCAAGAAGTCAGAGCCCAGATTGTAGGAAAGAACATGGGCTCCACTTTGCAACAGGAAACATAGCAAAATATGTGTGGTGTATCGGAAGTACCAGTTTCACAGTTGAGTATCAGCATTTTCCACAGCTAACTAGCTTTTGACATTGAGCATGCAACTCGTACAACTTAATTTCCTAGATTTTAATTTTTCTTTTTTTTTTTAAGTTTTACTTATTTATTTATTTGACAGAAAGAGAGAGAGAGAGAGTGAGCACAAGTAGAGGGAGCAGCGGGCAGAGGGAGAGGGAGAAGCCAGCTCCTCACTGAGTGGGGAGCCCAATGCAGGGTTTGATCCCATGATCCTGGGATTACAACCTGAGCCGAAACCAGAAACTTAACAACTGAACCACACAGGTGCCACCAGTTTTTAGTTTCTTAATCATAAAAGTATATAATTTATACTTTTAGTAAATATATAGTATATAACTCATCACATTGAGTTTTGGTAGAAGTTAAATGAAAATGTTTCTATAAAAACAGGTTACTACTTTTCCTATGATAATGTTTATCACATCTGAGTTTTCTTTCTTTTATCTTCACTCTATCCTTACACACACTATATCATCTCAGTGGCTTCATTTTCCTTTTCTGGGTTTCTACAAGTATAGTAAATATTGATGTTATTAATAGAAATATTTTCATTTTTGTTCTTATGTTAATCAACTATTATATTGTAAGCAGACATTGGCCCAGTGATGATTACAATATGGATATTTATGAAATATATGTCCAAACATCATTTAAAATAAAATGAAAACATGATTATCTACACTGAGATTAAGAAGTAGTAAGAATGCTTAAGTTTTTTCTCCACGTGCAGTAAAACTAGTTATGGGACAAAGCAATTGCTTTTAAGTAATGGAAAACTGAATTATCTATCATGGCCTCTGGAAGGCAAATACTAATGGCAAGTAGACATTATCTAAGCTCAGCTTATTAAAATCTATTTAATGGACAGAGCTCAAATAGATCCATGGCAGATATAAACCACACAGAAGTATCTTAAATCAAATGAAAATGTATATCTCTTCTTCTAAAATAGGCAATGTGCCTTTAAATGTATTAATACTAGTTGACATGGGGATTGAAAAGTTCATGTAATACAATGACTTGAGATGAGAGCTGTTATATTCTCTAGTACAGTCTTCCTAACAAGCTTAGAGGAAATTAAATTTACAAGACAAGCTTTCCGTCTGTGAGTTTATCATTCTGCTATACAATTAAGATTGCAGATATCGTCTCTCTTCTTATTAAATCCTGTAAATGTGCCCAGAGGCTATTGCAAAGGGAATATCCACAAAATGAGATCAAGAAATACATAAATAAGAAATGTGAGTTTAGTATTCACTACTCATGATTTCCAGAGTCTGCATGGAAAATGAACAGAACATTTATATTCATTCAGCTTTACTAATATTGACCTAGCAGAATGCTTTTGGTACAACATTGTGATGTCAGGGACTATTGGCAAAAAGGAACTTCTAGATCACAAGCTCCGGACAGCTCCTTTGACAGATGAAAAACAAACAGATAAATAAAAACAAGCAAGCAAATAAACAAATTCTCTAGGCCCAGAAAAAGAAACTATCTTCTGAAAATTCAAAGACCTCAAAAATGACAGAACTGAAACATGAATCTGAGAATATAACTTCCAAGTTTAGAATTCACTTTACTAATTCATTGCTAACACGTATTCTGAAATGTAATTGGTTAAGACCCTTACAACATACATTCCAACATTATAAACTGCCTTTAATCCACTCAGAGGACCCAGTTGATAATCCGACAGCTTGTATTTTCATGGAAACTAAGGTTTCTACACATACTAAATATATTACTTAATATGCTAAATGTATATAAATATATTTTATCCCAACAATTTGCTATGATAGAATTGCATTTCTTCAATAACAATTTATCTTTTGATCCTGGAAAAAGAAATTGGAATTCAGCATTCAGATACTTTACTGTAACATCCAACTAAAACAAGATTGAAAAGCAAACAATAATCTCAGAATACCTAGAGCCATGAAATGTAATCAGAAGCATGCTTTTCAGAAATTTTTTATGTAAGTGATTTATATGATATTTTAATACATTGTGATTAAATACACAGGGTTATTATTTTTTATATTTTTAAAGATTTTATTTATTTGAGAGAGAGAGAGAGAGCACAAGTAGGCAGAGAGGCAGGCAGAGGAAAAGGGGGAAGCAGGATCCCCGCTGAGCAGAGACCAGGATGGATGTGGGGCTTGATCCCAGGACCCTGAGATCATGACCTGAGCTGAAGGCAGAGGCTTTAACCCACTGAGCCACCCAGGTGACCCTAAATATACAGGATTACTAATAAGACAAACTTGAACTATAACCTCTTATAAGTAAGGAGACTAACAAAATGATACTAAGCTATTATGTAGCCTAGTTAGTTAATCCTTTGTTTCATCATCTGCTTGATGAGATTTTATGTCTAGTATCATGTCTGTGGGGGGGACAGGGGTATATAAGAAAGAGACAGACAAAGATAAAGAAAGAGACAAAGAGACAGAGATTGAAATTGACTGCTCAGTGACAAGCACTCACTAAGTTTTAAGTAGACAGCATGTTACAATGATTTAGAGTTTGATTTGGGTTTGGTAAACTGGGATTTGAATCTTGTCTTCATCACCCTGAAGTGGGATACAACCTTAGGGAGAAAAAAATAATACACTGAATCTGTTTCCTTGTGGGCATAATAGGGATAATTGTACATATCTCTTTTGGTTTTTATAAGGATCGAAAATGAGCTTCTCAAAAAAAAAAGAAAGAAAATGAGCTTCATTTTAAGATGGAATCAAAAAAGTTGCTACAAACCAACATAATTCAGCAAATGAGAGGTATAACAAGACTCCAACAGACTTTATAGACATTTAAGTTCTTGTTTAATTATTATCCTTTCTCAAAAATACAGTTTCTTCCATAAAGAATTAGATATTTATCCTAACAAAAGTTATGATTTTATCTCTGTGTCGATAAAGGAAATTTTCAAAACTTAATGTTTGTTCCTGGGGTCCCGGGGAAGTTATACTTTATTTAATATTGACCAAGGTCAAAATGGATCAGCAAAATCTCAAAGCATGGGATCTGTTTCCACCCAGAGCACACATTGTAGGTCTGTTTTTTTTTTTTTTTAATTCTTTTTTTTTTAAGATTTTATTTATTTATTTGAGAGAGAGAGACAATGAGAGAGGGAACACAAGCAGGGGAATGGGAGAGGGAGAAGCAGGCTTTCTGCTGAGCAGGGAGCCTGATGCAGGGCTCAATCCCAGGAGCCTGGGATCATGACCCGAGCCAAAGGCGCTGCTTAATCAAGCCACCCAGGTGTCCCATGCATGTCTGTTTTGTTAAAAAAAAAAAAAAAAAAAAGCAACCAAAAAGGAGCATTTCAAACATTAAGATACGAAAAACAAACAAGCAAAAAATCCTCCTGGTTTCCATAAGATTAAAGTCATAGTGGCCTTGCTCATACATACTAAAAACAAGATAAATTCTGTAACTTTCTAGGATGTCCTTTGTCATCATGATTTGTAACTCTTTATGTAAAAAAACATATATGCACCAAATGTTCCTTCCCTGGAGCACTCTCCTTTTTGTGAAGATTGTGTATCTCAGCCAGCTGTCTTGGACTCAAATAAAGCTCTTTTCCTTTCTCTTTAAAATTTTAAAAAAAGGGTTTGTTCATTCTGCATCTAGAATGTTACTACTTATAATTTGGATATACAAATAAGTGTAGAATTTGTAACCATATTCAAAAATAATATTTAAACTCACATTCATCTTCCATAGGAAAATGAATAATCTGGTTAAAGCACCATATCTTTTCTAAAAACCACTCATTAAAACTCATTACAGTTTATTTATAGAGAACATTATAAGGTTTACACTATTAAAACAAAAAAGTGATGATTTTTTGCATTAAATATAGAAGTGAATATAATTTGTAGAAAGGAAAAAAAATGAGAACTTTGAAAATCTTGTGAAATTTTAAAACTATATGAAAGTATAGGACATTAGTATAGGGCAGAGTATATTCAGCTGTATTTGGCCTCCCAAAATTGTGATGAGCATAACTCAGATGCAGGAAACATTCATTGAGCAAACATGAATCAATGCCTATTATGGCCAGGCTGTTTTCCAAATACAGGTTTCCCCCACTCTCTGAAAGTAGAGCATTCCTGTGAAATCTTTTGTAAGCTGGAAATGGAGTAAAGTGAAGAAGCAATTGTCTTCAATTTATATGGAGACATTTTTGGGCATTCCCAGACTCAAAAAAACCAAAACAGAAACAAAAATAAAAGCAACAACAACAAAAACCTCCTAGGCTTTCCTAATACCTTAGGACAAATCTTGCTAACGGATGTACACAATAAATCGAGATAAAGCATAGATGCTCACAGACACAGCTCAAGACACACAGACACAGTGGCTTGATGCTGAAATGCTGAGTGTAGTTCCCGGGGAAGGAGCTAGGTGGGGCCACTCCTGCTTCTCAGGGTGTGGGCTGCCCCTAAAACAGATTGCCACAAAACAAACTCTGAATGTTATTTTTACCTTTTACCTTTTTAAAAAATATAAAAGTGAAGATCCTCTTTGCATTTCCTTCAGTGAGTGAAAAACAGATATTAATGGGAGTCTGGTAAAAGCAAAGTGGCCTGATGGGAACTTTCGAAAAGCAGGGGGTTCCTGGACCAAAAAACAAGAATGAATAAGATACAGTGCCTGTCCTGAACTTCCTTACAGGTTTGCGAAGGAAATTGATACAGCAGTATGTATGAAGGGAGCAGGAATAAGGGGCAAATGTCACGTGAAGGCTCTTCTGAATTTACTTTATCAACTTTGCTTAAGTAAGCAAGACAGAGGTCTGAATTTACAATCACAATGACTTTGTGATGTTAGTCATTTGGTAAGTAGATTATTTCTGAGCACAACTATTGGATGGAGAAGATAATTTTATTCAAGGAAAACTGGAGACTAGGAAGACCCTATACAGGTAGTCAGTATTTCATCTTTGTCTCTGAGCTCCCTTCTGCCAGAGGGGAGTAGAGAGGTATCCTGACTGGAAATGTATACATCTTTTATGTTATATATAAAGAGCCCTTCCCAGTGCCTTTCCCAGAAGTACTCCATATGCAGTGATGGTAATAATTATTCTCTATGTCTTGAATTATTTTTTTTTGCTTCAAATTAAAATAGCTGACCTACCAAAGTAATGGGACTGTCAAGAAGATTAACTAAGATTAATTTTTGTATGCTATGGTAATAATATATTTTTCCTTGCATTGTATTCAAATAAAGGGAATATTGGAAAGTTAATTTTCTACATTTTAAATATGAAGATATTAAGACTAAGAGAAGTTCAACTTCCTCTTTGAAGTACTGTATCTACTTATGTATCTGACATCATAAGAGTTGAAACCATATTTTTTACTCTGGTGCCTTTTGTCAACAACATGTTGGAAAGTGATTAATAAAGTTTGCATGTCATTTTTCTTTATAGTGATTTATTCATCCTTTCATTCAAGATTTATTTTTTAATTAATTAATTAATTTTATTTTATTTTTTTAAAGATTTCATTTATTTATTTGACAGAGAGAGATCACAAGCAGGCAGAGAGGCCACCCAGGTGCACCTTCTCCAAGATTTATTGAGAATCAAAGCTTTCAGTAGTAGGGGTCAACAGAAGAGAACAAAAGAGAAGAAAAATCCCTGTACCCCAGTTAATTTCATCATAATTGGGGATAGAGAATGTAGATGACAGACAAATCAAATAAGATGTTTAGAAAATTAAGTAGAGAGGGGCACCTGGGTAGCTCAGTAGGTTAAGCCTCCAACTCCTTGTTTGCAGCTCAGGTCATGTTTTGGGGGTTGAAAGATTGAACCCCTCATTGAGCTCCACGCTTGGTGTGGAATCTTCTTGAGATTCTCTTTCTCTCTCCCACTGCCCCCTCCTTGTGCTCTCTCTCTCTCTCTCTCTCTAAAGTAAACAAATATTTTTTTTCTTTTTCTTTTTTTTTAAGTTTAAAATGAAGGTTTAGCCTTGGCTGATTTTCATCCATAGGAAGAGATTGTTTTTGTAGGTATATGGGCACAAGTGTAATTGGGTGGATCTTCTTTTCCATTTTAATTTCTTCATTAAAGTAGGAAGTACAGTCACCAGGTAAAAGTAAAGAAAAAGAATGAGACGTTGAATAATTGGGGAGAGGAGAGAAATTATGAATAGACGATTAAGAAATTGGAGGAACGAATGCACTAAAGAACAGGATATGCTTACCAAGCAATGTTAACAGCCTGTTTGAGATAAACATGAATATAGAGCGAGAATGGTTGTGGGAGGAAGTTTAGGTACAGATTTAAACAGAGTTGGAGTTTGGTTGTATGAATATAGCAAAATTTGAGAGAGACCAAGAAGTTGATTTCACATACAAAGCAGAGACTGAAGTGCATGGCTATGGAACTTAAATATAATTTTAATCAATTTTTCAATAAGCATTTAGTGATTCCCTTTAATATATCCAGTATTGCGTACTGGTGGAGGCATAAGAATATATATACTTGTCAAATATTCAGACAAAACTTGTTCTGTGCTTAGAAAACTAATTTCTAGTGGTTAAAATATGTATGTATGTATATTTATAAATTACAAGACATTATTATAGGAGTGTTCAGCTCTATAGGATATAGCTATAGCTCTATAGGATCTCCTGAAATTGTGCTCCTGAGCATAATTCAGATGCAAATAATTCTTATTCATCCATTCAGTAAACCAAAATATAACAGATTTCTGAGTGAAGAATATAAAAGAAAATTTAATTAAATCTATTTTTTTAAGATTTATTTATTTATTTGACAGAGAGAGATCACAAGTAGGCAGAAAGGCAGGCAGAGAGAAAGGGGGAAGCAGGCTCCCTGCTGAGCAGAGAGCCCGATGTGAGTCTCGATCCCAGGACCCTGAGATCATGACCTGAGCCAAAGGCAGAGGCTTTAACCCACTGAGCCACCCAGGCACCCAAAGAAAATTTAATTAAATAAAATTATAATTAAAATATTGAATGACTACTACAAATGAGTTAAACACAATTACATAAAGTTCATTAGTGAATTTAAATGAAAAAGTTCTAGTGCACTAGACATTAGATTGTGCTTTATAATACTGAGGAATTCTACATAGTTGCATGAGGGTTTCACTCACTCATTCATTCCACAGTTATTGATTTTCCATTTTTTGCTAAGCAGTTGTCTTACTTTTCTGTTACTTGTGTAACAAATAAACTACCACAAACTTAGTCATTTAAAACAGCACAAGTTTATTATCTTACAGGCCTGATTGTCAGGAGTCCAAGATAGTCTCACCAGCTATCAAGGCATCAGTAGGTCTGAATTTTTTTTTTTTCTCCTAGAGGCTTCAGGGAAGAATATGTTTTCTTGTCTTTTTCAGCTTCTAAAAGCTACCTTCATGTCTTGGCCCCTTTACTACATCTTTAAAGCTATCAAAATCATGTATTTCTGGCCTTTTCTCAGGAGTCACATCTCTCTTACTAACCACAGCCTGAAAAGGTTTTCTACTTTTAAGGACACGTGTGCTTAGAAGGGGCACACCTGGGTAATCTCCCATCTCAATGCCATTAATCTTATTCACATCACCAAAGTTTCTCTATCCATGTAAGGTAAGATATTTCCGCATTCCCGTGATTAGAATGTGAACATCTGGGAGGGGGGGAGCGTTTTTCTGTCTGCTGTAGCAATGGATATATTGTTCTGCCTCAATGGAGGTTACATTGGAGTGGACAAGAATTTTTCCATGTTGTGCATTACCATTAATTTATGCATAGTCTAGTTATGCTCTGTGGCATTTGTATGTTAATCGTACTGTTAGAATTCAAAACTGTGACAAAAACCAACTGTGGTGCTATATTAATGAACAGATGTAATAACTCGTCAATATCTGTTTAGGGAACACTGTGGAACACCAGAACACCAACAACTGTGTAAGGTGACAGAGTCATAATGTTCAATTTTACTCATCATTTTCTTATGTCATAATTAATGAAGATTTTGCCGTTTTGTTGTTGTCGTTGTTGTTGTTTGTTTGTTTGTATGTTTTGTTTTGGGGAGACAACTGGGAGTCCCTAAGTGGAGAGAAGTAAATAATTCTTAGGGCAGTCTAAACCAACACCAGTCACACTGAGTGTAATGCTGAGGGAGTTGTGACTGGAGATTGGTGAAAAGGGAAGATTCACAGTACGTCAGGAAACAGGCTCAATTTCATCAAGGCACCTGGCTCATGCAAATGTGGAATTCCTAGGACAGATCATGCTTCCTTAGGAGATCATTGC
Source organism: Nasua narica (assembly GCA_028533885.1). NCBI lineage: Eukaryota > Metazoa > Chordata > Mammalia > Carnivora > Procyonidae > Nasua > Nasua narica. The sequence continues at coordinate 22,638,052 of CM052800.1, read as the reverse complement.
ATTGTATTCTGAAAAGATACCCTCGGGGCGCCTGGATGGTTCAGTGGGTTAAAGCCTCTGCCTTCAGGTCAGGTCATGATCTCAGGGTCACGGGATGGAGCCCCGCACCAATTTCTCTGCTCAGGAGGGAGCCTGCTTCCCCTTCTCTCTCTGCCTGCCTCTCTGCCTACTTGTGATCTCTTTCTCTCTGTCAAATAAATTAATAAAATCTTAAAAAAAAAGAAAAGAAAAGATACCCTCTTCACATGGCTAAGAGAAAGAAGGCCAGTTTATTATCATATTCTTTAATTCCACTCCCTCGTCAAGAGCCCTCTATATATCCCAGCCCTTAAACTTGAGTTTGCAATCTCTTTGGAGACAGGCTATATCAAATAAACAACTGGAAAATATATATATATATATATATATATATATATATATATATATAACAGGCTATCATGACTAAGTTTGAGAGAAGTTAAGAGATAGAAAAGATCTAGACCAGGAATAATTAATCTTTGGAGGTTCAAGTCTCTGTTTCTTTGAACAATTTTTCTCTATGGTCTGTTGAGACAGAGGAGGGGATATGGAACTTCATCATACAGAAGGGATTCATTCTTATTATACTGAAGGGTTTTCTATCTTTCCTAAGCTTTGAACATTTTGTTTGTCTGCTATGGAACACCTCAGCACATTTGTAAAAGAACTCCTTGGCAAGCACACTTGTCTTCATCAACAGAGTCAGCGACTGTCAAACACTTCGTCTCCAAGTTCTGTCATCTCCCTTTCTGCTCATCCGGCATCATACTACACAGAGCTTTTGCTCAGGAACTTTCACACAAACTCAGTATTTCAGGCCTACTCAAGCCAATTTGGTCTCGACAACTCTTAATAATGGTGGCTGCCAAACCGAACAGTGGGTGAGAGTTACTCACTTTCCCAAAATCTCATCACCAACTAAATCCTGCTGCATATAAGAACATTTATTAAACAAATATTTACTAGGAAGAAGGATGCTCTCGCTTGTCCAGTAAAAGGATGGAATTCCATCTATCCATTGTTTCAGCTTCTCCTAACACACTTTTCATGAAAAGGTTACTTATGTCAGATACAATAATATCTTGAAAGCAGGATTTAGTTAACAGAATGAAGAAGCAACCAGAATCCAATGAATCAAGAGCTGGACACAGAAAACATTTTGAAATAAATCCTGTGCACCATTCCTAAGGATCCAGACCCTTAGTTTCCCTATATGCAAGAGTAAAAAGTGTCTCTAAAAAAATGTGGCCAATCCACATAACCTGAACACCAATAATTTTACCAAGGAGAGCCTATTTCTAAAATTTGTTATGTTAGTTAATAGGCTTCTGATATCATAAATCAAAACTAATTTCTAGGGCGCCTGGGTGGCTCAGTTGGTTAAGCGACTGCCTTCGGCTCAGGTCATGATCCCGGAGTCCCGAGATCGAGTCCCATATCAGACTCCCGGCTCTGCGGGAGGTCTGCTTCTCCCTCTGACCTGCTCTCCTCTCATTCTCAGTCTCTCTCTCTAATAAATAAATAAATAAATAAATAATCTTAAAAATAACTAATTTCTAATATTTACTATAAAATTAGCAAAGCTTTGGTGGTAAAGATAATTGAAATATTTATAACACCACCCCTTCAGACTATGAACTTTCTGATTGAACCATAGATGACTCCCCTGAGACTGTCTAATTCCCTGATTAGAACAAATAGCAGACATTGCAGTTCAGACTCATATATACATAAATATACACAAATACAAATATAGATGGGGCTCACAGCAAACCTCCCCCAAATGTGGTACCCTGGCATGTAGATAATTTTGAGCTGAAGACAAGACTGAAAAGACTCAGTAAGAACCATTGCCCACCTAACTTTAATTGCCTCAAAGAATTTAGATAGAGGGCCTGGTCTAGGAATAGAGCTATCACCAGAGATAACTACAAAGACATTAGGATAGGTTTGGTAAGCTACTAGAGCTCACAGGGACTGTTTGGTCTTTTCATTCTCCTGTAATTGTTTTCCTTTTTTTTTTTTTTTTTTTTCTGAAACTCTTAACACTTTGTGGGACAATGTACATATGAAATTAAGCTTGTTCTCCCATTCAAAAAACAAACAAATAAATAAATAAATAAGTTTTCCCCTATTAATCTTTCTAATGCCAATTTAACTCATGGAATAAAGAAAAGAACATAAAAAGGTAGAGAAAAAATATTTCCTTCTCTCATAATATACCACTGGTATAGTTTTAAATAAATTTCAAACAATGTAGTATCCAGTTAGTTAATAAAAAATCTCAAAAGAAGCAGAGAATATGAAAATCCACATTACAGATGGAGGTCTGGTAAACACAAAATCATAAATTTCATTTGCACAACCAATCTAATTTAAATGAATTTGAAGTACTCATAGAGAATTTCCTCCTTTCCTTTCTTGGATAACTCTCTTTTCTCATTTCCTTCCTTTCTCAAGATGTACTTAGTACTTACTATGTTCCTGACCATATTTTAGGGATTTGAAGGTTAAAAAATAGCATTATCTTTTTTCTTAAATAACTTAAATTGAGGAAGTTGATCAAGTGTTTTTTAATCATCCAAGATGTATCATTAGCAACTTGGGGATTAGGGGAGAACCTAATTTCGCCTATGAATTTCAATATATTCTTCATAACTTGTTGACATTTGAGATAAACCTTGAAAAATGAGTCCACATGAAGGTCAGTCTATATAGCAGGGGTTGTGCATTCAAAACAATATAGATTGGAAAGAGTATCGTGCATTTAGGAAACCACAAAATAATTAACAATGTTGATCATATAATGTAAGAAAATGTCAAGGGTTCAGAAAGGTGAGCCAGGGGCAGATGGCAAAAGACACTGAAAGCCCAATTAAAGTTAACATTTATACTGAAAATGAGGGCCCATTGGAAGGGGGAATCATGATCAAATTTACATAGACAAAAGAGAGAATGTATTGAGCGGAGAACAAGGAAGAGAACATAGTTGTGAAGGTTGTGCCATAATATCCTGCAATCCCATTCTCAAAAGTTAGATATAAACAAACATTGGAGTAGATTTAGCTATGACAACCCTATGCATAGAAAATGTAGAGAAAAAAACAAAAATTTTAAGATTAATGCAGTATAGATGAGAATTAATAACTTGATCTATTCTTTAATAGGAGAGATTGTTCAGGAATAGGAAACTTGGAGCAGACTAACTGCACCTGGGAAGTTCAGAAGATAAGGAATAGGATGACTCTAAGATTTCTTTCTTTTTTATGATTTTATTTATTTATTTGGAAGAGAGATAGAGAGAACACACAAGTAGGCAGAGTGGTAGGCAGAGAGAGAGGGAGAAGCAGGCTCTCCATCCAGCAGGGAGTCTGACGAGAGGCTCTATCCCAGGATCCCAGGATCATGACCTGAGCTGAAGGCAGATGCTTTAACCTACTGAGCCACCCAGGCGCCCTGATTCTAAGATTTCTGACTGGAATACCTGGAGACATGGTAGCATTCGCTAAAATAGAAGACACGCAACTTTGCAGTATACAATGATAAAAATAGTTCTAAACATTTGCGATACCTGTGCAACTTCTAGAAAGATCACTCTGGTTGTTACTAGGTTAAGTTCTCACTCGGGCGGGTGTCTGTTCTGCTTAAGCTAATCAACACTCCTTGCTTCCCACAGAATTTTGGTTACTTTTTCTTAGTTCCCTCCCTGGCTTTCATTATTACTCCACTCAGCAAATATTGTATTGCTGATGGGCTCGGTTTGTGGTTCTTTCCTCTCCTCAATCTATGCTCACTCCCTTGGGAATTTCCTCCTCTCTTGCTTCTAAAAAAAAATCTGTAGGTCATGATTCTCAAAAGAATCTTTAGTCTGACCTTCATCTCAGACTTATATACTATTTGTCTCTTTGATATTTCATCTGGATATCCACTAGGCTTCTTGAACTTACCATATCCAAAATTAAGCTCTCCTTGCAATATTTTTCCTCTCAGAAAATGATAAAATTCTATCACTGTGGGTGGCTCAGACTCACAACTAGAGTCTTCTTCTTCACCTCTCTGTCTCTCACGGCCCATATTAGATCTGTCAGCCACCAACACTGACATCTTTTTCTCCTGACTAGTCTCCCTGCTTCCATACTTGCTGCCCTTCAATTGTAAATGTAGGAGTCAAGAGACAATTTCAATCATATTACATTCATTCTTGAAACTTGATAATGGCTCCTCTTATCATTCAGGGAAAAAGGCACAATTCTTATACTAACTTACAAGGTACTCTACAGTGTATTAAGCTTTACTTTTAACCAAAGATATAGAAACTGATATTTTTATCTCCCATTCAGATCTACCCTCTGAATTCTACTGCTTACTATGTAACTCCACAAGAATCTCTAATAGCACATCAAATCCAATATATCAAAGTAATATTTTGATTCTTAGCCCATTTCCTCCAATCTTTGCCTTTGCACTTCCCCTATTTTGGTATATGAAACTTGTATGCACCAATTGCTCTCGTCAATAACCTATGAGTTGTATCTCATTTCTCTTTGTCTTATTTCCATCTTCTCTTCCTAACCTGCCTACAAATCCTGTTCATGCTGCCTAAAATTCTTCCTACTTTCACTGACATCTCCATAGTTGAAGACACCATCACATCCTGCATTGCTTAGTCAAATGGTCTTCTAACTAGTCTCTCCTGCTCTCATCACTTGATCCCATCCCTTCATAGCAAACAGATTAAACTCTTACAGATTTATATCAGACAAATAGCATTCCAAGCTTTAAAATAATCAAAAGACCTCATTACTTAAAATAAACTCAGGACACTTTACATTGATCTATAAATTCCAGTATGGTCATTCTCTGCCTCATTTCATGATTTCCTCTTTTTCATTTCACTCCAACTATATTGACTATGTATTATAAAAAACAATAATAATTCAGATTATTAAAAGACTTGCATTTGTTTTATCTGTGATAGAAAAAACTGAGACGGTCTTTAATAAAGCTTGGATAAATAATAATTCTTACTTATAGAAATGCTTTATTTAAAATAGGTGCAGTCAGTGGTCTCTTCACCATCTTTAAAACTCTGATTGATGCACATTCTAGCAGAAGATGCTGCTCTCTACCAGTGTGATAACTTCCTTTGACACAGGAAGCTGAGAAGAAATATACCAGTAAAGTTATTTTTTTGTTTGTTTGCTTTCTCATGTTAAGAAGTAAATGTGCTCTTTAAAATATGAAAATTGAGAAGAGGGATATATATCTATTAATATAACATAAATATAACCTTCTTCCCCCCCACTGATTAAACATGAGGTTATTCATGCCAAACCCTCATTATGAAATCATCTCCATTATAACTACTACTGTCTTTTTTTGTTGATCATGACCATTATTCCGGTTATCGCATGAAAAAGAAAGAGTCTGAAGACCACTGACTCTTAATGTATGCTTTTAAACAGAAAATTTGCCTAAGTACTGATAAATCTATTATATTAAGAACTTGTAGTAAGTCTAAAACATTTCTTCGATGAGAAAATTCTCCACGTTTGACACTGAAACTATTGGCTATGGGAGAATCTCAACTCCCAGTTGGACATTGCCATTGTTAGGAAGCTAAGAAGTCATATTTAATTAATTCTATTGATGTGAATGTTCTTTTGGCATTGAAAATATCACCTGAGTTTGAAGAAAAACTTCAGATTATTTTCTAAAGAAATGTTACCAGAAAACCTTCTGAAACTCAATACATGTCAGAAGCATGTGAAGAATTTCAAATTGAATAATATAATGTAATATTTCTCACAAAAAGAATAAATTTTCTAAACTAACATTATTTTACCTTAAAATATGTCATCATAATTAAGGGATAATTATCATACACTTAAGGGATCGTAAATTTCAATGCAGCTCAGATCTTTCTCCCTCTACCTTTTAATGTATCATTAAATAATGGAACATGCTAACAACACATTTTCATTCTGTACACTTTATTTCTTCATTGTTGCTATCTTTGAATTCTTTTGCTCTTAGGGTAGTTACTTTTTAAAATTTCTTTTTTAGTGAGGCATTGTCTACCACCTTTTTAAAAAACGGTGACAACTTTTGTGTTACTGAAGGTTTCAAATTGTTGGTTAGATTTAGTACCAACTTGTAACATTTTAATTGGAAGCTAAGCTTATTTTACACTTGGGTGGGGATTTTGCCAACTATAGTGTTTCAAGGTCATTTAAAAATTGGTTCTACACTTCTCTTTTTTTCTTAAATACAACCAGATCTTCAGAAGAAAATTTGATATTCGGAAGTTCTGATTCACAAACAAAATGGAACTATTAGGGACTTCTTTTTTTTATTAAAAACATATTCATAAGAGGCTTGATTTGAATTGCACTTTTCTCCCATGCATATAAAACAGGATTTGATTTTCAGAATTAATTTCTATTTTCATTAAAACATTTATTATATGAACTGAAGTAATCCTGCAGCATATTTTTATTTCAATTTGATCTTTTCATTGTTTTGCTAAAATATTCAAGTTATTTCAGAGAGTTAAAGAAACGATAGCCATTATTCTTGCTAACAAATGGATATCAGAGTATAGTACAACATAATAATGTATATATATTTTGATGATTTTCTGATTTATCCAATTTCAAGTGTTATTCTTCATCTGATTCAGTTAATGATCAAAGATTCCCTGCCTGGCTTAATCAAATACCTTATTTTATTTTATATCTTATTAACAGAGAGAAAAAACAAAGCTACAAACCCATTATTTAGTTTCAGTCATCATATTATGAAAATTAGTAGAGAAAATTTCATTTAAAATGGAGTTGGGAAGCCCTGAAGGGGAATGCTTTCATTCCATGCTTCCATGTTAAGCAAGCATGCTTAACATGCTTCCTTCCATGCATGTTACCACTCATTGAAGCCTACAGAACCAGTAGGAAGAAAAAATATCTCTCCCTGTGCAACACCAATGCATGGACCTCTGCTTGCACTAACTGCCATGGTCTCAAATTCTTGTTCTTGTGAGCTTTCGCTCAAGACAATTCTTTACGGTTTCCTCAAACCTGATAAAAGCTGAACTTCCCTTGTTTCTTTGTACTCACCTATGGTTTTTTACCATAGTTTGCTTGTCCTGAATGGCACTTTCTTTGTTATTCTCAAATAAACTTATTTTGACAAACAAACAAACAAACTGGCTATTTTGATTTTTTTTAAAGATTTTATTTATTTGTTTGACAGAGAGAGATGACAAGTAGGAAGAGATGAAAGCAGAGAGAGAGAGGGAAGCAGGCCCCCCACTGAGCAGAAAGCCCAATGTGGGGCTCTATCCCAGGACTCTGAGATCATGACCTGAGCCAAAGGCAGAGGCTTTAACCCGCTGAGCTGCCCAGGCACCCTGCTATTTTTTTTCCCGCTATTTTGATTTTAAGGTTGACAATAAGCATGAAGTAGGATTTCATTTTAAAAGATTAATTTGATTATCTTACAGACAATATATTTTGACTTTTTTGAATTTTCCACTGGTCTCAAGTGCACTGTCAAAAGGTTCCAATTAGGGGCCCCTGGGTGGCGCAGTTGGTTGAGTGACTGCCTTCAGCTCAGGTCGTGGTCCCGGAGTCCGGAGATCGAGTCCCACATCGGGCTCCCAGCTCCATGGGGAGTCCGCTTCTCACTCTGACCTGCTCTCTCTCACTCTCTCTCACTCTCTCTCTTTCCTAATAAATAAATAAATAAACAAAATCTTTAAAAAAAAAAAAGGTTCCAATTATTTATACTCCCTTGACTTTTTCTTCTGCCACTTTCCATTATAATATCAAATGCCAAATTCCACCAGCATTAATTGGAGGGACAACAGGGCCTGGGGATGAAGCACTTGGATTCTGGAATCCTGTCTCTTCATGAGAGCGCAATGGTTCAGGGCGTCTGGGTGGCTCAGTCAATTAAGCACCTGCCTTCCACTCATGATCTGGGATCCTGGGATCAAGCCCTGCCCCATGTTGGGCTCTCAGCTCTGGGAGGGAAGTCGTCTTCTCCCTCTCCCTCTGCCTGCAGCTCCCCCTGCTTGTGTTCTCTCTCTCTCTGTCAAGTATATAAATAAAATCTTAAAAAAAAAAAAAGAAAAAAGAAAGTGCCTAGTTCCATCATTTCACAAGTAAGTGAGCACTAGTGAGTTATTTAACTTATATAAAGCTTATTTTTTACTTGAAAATAAACATCATAAAAGTATCTAACTTCACAGGATTTTTATTGCCAATATTTTTGCACAGAGCAGGAACACAATATATTTTAATGAATATATTAGAGATTTTAAATTTGAAACAAACATGGAAAGTTATCTTAGGGAAAAAGTCTTAATCTGTAAGTCTTTTTAACTAACCATTCTCATTAGATGTAATTTAAAAAACACTGATGAAATCACTTTTTGCTAAAATATGCTTCATTGGAGAGAGCACATTTGATAAAGCCCTTCAGTAGTAAAATGCTTAGTAAATCAAGGTTCATCTTGATTTTTTCCTGAAAAGTACTTCAGAATCAAAATATCTAACCTACTACATTAATGAACACCTGAATTTCAAATGCAGCAAAATCCTTTCCTGAAAATAATGCAATGGATTGCCACGGTTAATATAATGAAAATAAACAGATCTGATCTATGATTTGATAGTTTTTATTTCTGAGGCCTCTTTTTTATATTCCTTCTATAATATCTGTCATATTTATTATATGTTTGAGATCAACTATAAAATATTTAAAACTATTGCTATATTTCCTGAGATGGATTTGAAAAAATGTAAATTGAGCAAAGAAAATAAACTTAACAGAGGTAAAGTTTTGCACATTGACTACTGTTTTGTGTTTGTTTGCTTGTTTTCATGGTAAAATAATGCTACTTGAAATAGTAACTATGCCCTGGAGAGAGAGAGAAAAAAAAAAATAAAAGTAACAGCTTAATAGTTGTTTCACTTGAATATGGACTGATATGACATAAAATAAATCATTGTCAAGTGCTATCATTTTCTGGTAACCAGTGTGTGAGAATCATCCATGACCAAGATGATCTTACTGGTTCCTTCAGCTTGACTGAACTTTTGTTCCTGAATATGTACCCTTGACTTCCCTTTTCTTAGGGCAATAGAAAACTTAAAATTGTGAATTCTTTCATTGCGCCTTTGAATTGTACATCTTTTTTTAAAAGGGTCTCTCCAATTTTATAATCCAGAAATGTCTTTTTCAAACATGTGGGAACAATCCCTTTGAAATGTAATTATCTTGCCTCTATTCTCCCAGTCTCCATAGGATGGTAAAGAGCCTGACTTCTACCAGAAGGCTATGGATCATGTTATCACCTTGAATAATCTCCCCAGTAATGTGTCCCAGTACTTTTCTAGTAATTCACCCAAGGGCTGAAAAACTTGTCTGCTTTTTGTTTTAGCAGAGCTGAACTTAATTTCTCAATCCTATTATAATAGTCTTGACCTCTGTTGCAATAGAGAATATAGTCTTTTTTTTTTAGATTTTATTTATTTATTTTGACAGAGAGAGATCACAAGTAGGCAGAGAGTCAAGCAGAGAAAGAGGGGAAGCAGGCTCCCCGCTGAGCAGAAAGCCAGATGTGGGGCTTGATCCCAGGACCCTGAGATCATGACCGGAGCTGAAGACAGAGGCTTTAACCCACTGAGCCACCCAAGCACCCCAAGAATATAGTCTTGAATATAGTCTTACTGCTGGTTTAACTCTATGTAGTACAGGTGTTTTTTTTTTTTTTTTTGGACAAAATCATAGGTCAGAAGATGTTTCCTATTGAAACGTGACCCCAAAGAGGGTTTCTTAAACCTCATTTCAAGTAATTAATAGTTGTATGAGCAAAGTTTCTATGTAGGTATACTTTTTATGGCTGAGTAATCTTGTGCTTATAATCTCTACCTTCATGTGTATAAAGTTCTGCACAAGGTCTTTTTAGGTGATGAACATGCCCTTTTAGAAATTTCAAGAATAATAAAAAAGTGAAACAAATTTCCTCAACAATGTCAATAAACTGAGATTATAAATGGATGTTGTAACTGGGAATAGTCTACATTTGCGTTTGCTTTGCAGGTCACTGCTCAAGCTAGACGGTGACCAGCTCTGTTGTTGATTTGTTGACAGAAGATTGGAACTCATTTACACAGCTTAAGAAAGAAAAGCAGGTAATCCCTGAGTTTAAGACAAACTCAGAGTGAAAGTTAATTCAGCCTGAATATTCTGAAAAAGATTTATTTGTAGGACCAGGTATTATGTTACTGAGAATACTTGATTTGTCTTTTTTGGATTCAATTGAATATGTTACATTTTTCAGCATCACATTCAACTAGATCTGTATGATAATTGCCTTTTATAATTAATATTTAAGTGGACTTTTTGGTGATTATAAAGAACTAAATATAAACGACGCTGTTTGCAGGTTTATTTTCATCTGTATAATAATGAATAGTGTTAAGATTTGTGGAGAACAACCACAATGTTTTATTTTAGTAATACTGCATTTGGTTCACATACAGTCTGGGTCAATGAATTAATTAACTTATCATGAAAAATAAATCTTAATTCATTCTCAGAACTGACTGGTCTATCATCAGACTTGAAAAATGCTCAAAAAGTGAAGAAAAAGCAATTTTTCTGTATGTCTTCTATCTTATGCTACCAGCACTGACATAAGAAGACTATTACATATCTAAAACTAGGAATTCTTATCTAGGGCTTCTTTCAGCTTCATCGGATGCAGCTACTCATCTACAAAATTGGTGGTTGTATATAGGATGATGCCCTTCCTCTCAAATGGCTTGCCAGTTTTCTGACCTTGTTTCTTAAAATTTTCAATATTCTTACTTATAAATATATAGTTTACCTTAAACTAAAACAACACTGCAAAAATTGAAATTTGGTTATACATGTTTGGTAACATCAAGGAATGTGTTTCAAAATGACAGACTACATGATCTTTCTGGATATTTTGTTATATTTAAGGAACAGTAGCATCCACACTCTGTAATGATAAAGTTACAATTTTAATTTTTTAGATTTCTTCTAGAAAAAAAATAGTATAAAGAATGTAGGTGACAAATATGTTAATTTCATGTGGTCAACAAATGAACAGCGTTATAAGCCTAATCTTTGATAAGGTGAAGCTGCTTTGGGAAAGAGCTGATTGTATGTGCTTGTGGAAATCGGTGAAGGGGTGTGGAATATGCCACCCCAAAATACGTCTTTTGGCATATTGATTTTTCTTTGAGCCAATTTTTTTTAAAGAAACAGCAGACATAGGAGAAACTGAGTAGAAGTTACCCTTTTGGAAGAGATGTTTACAGTTAGAAGGGAAATTTCTATTTGTAAAGATGTCTCCCTCTCTCTATACTAGAAAGAGAAGGATGACTCTAAATTTTTAGAAACTCTTATCAATGGAGAAGACAATACTTAAGTTTACATAAAAGTTTTGCTTTCATTTACTGCACTTTTCCTGGTAACTTTCCATAATCCCTTCCATCTTGCTTCCACCTCCCACCTACCCTGTGGACCATTTTAGGGAATTACTTAGCTTTCCTGTATATGGATGATATACCTGTTATGAAACTTACTTTTTTTTCCCTGTTAATCTATCTTTTATTACTGATGAACATCTAGGTTTCTAATTAACAAAATTCTCACTCAGCAAACTCAAAACTTATTCCATCCAAGTATTACATATCTGGGACATGTCTGTATCTCCATGAGTATAGTTGACAAAATTTAGTCTATTGTAAATTCTTCCCACAAAATAAGGATTTTTACCACAACCAGTTTGGACTACATGAGAAAAAGTGATCAACCATCATTTTGGATGGTGTTCTATGTTGATTAATAAATGTGTTTCCTATTGATGTTATATTGCTGAATATATATATTAAATGTGTAGTAAATACCTTCCAACAGCTGGCATTTCAGTATCATAAACCCAAGAAAACATTGTATCTTAAGATGGGATGAAGGGACTAAGCTTCAGTGTTATAATACTGGTTACATGGAAATGAGTAAAGATGATGATATTAAGTCTACCTGGAACATAAAATACCAGAAATAGGTCATGAAATATTAGATATTAAAGGTATATTTCAGATATTTTAGTTGGAAGCCTACTTTGTTCTTAAATTTGGGCTAAATGATTCTTTTTAAAATTTTTAAGATTATTTATTTATTATTTGAGAGAGAGAGAAAGAGACAGAGAGAGAGAGAGAACAGGAGCAGAGGGAAGAGCAGAGGGGAAGTGCAAAGGGAGATGGAAAAGCAGACTCCTCACTGAGCAGAGAGCCCAGTGCAGGGCTCAGTCCTAGGGCCCAAGGGATAACAACCTGAGCCAAAGGCAGATGCTTAATCAACTGAGCCACCCAGGTACCCCTAAATTATCCTTTTTATAGATCTTACATAACATCTTCTATGTATCAGAACTTTTCCATTTACCATATTAAATTGACTTTATTAGTTTCTATGTCACCAGCTCTGGATTCTATGCACTTCAAGGAGAAAATTCATGTCTCTTCATTTTTGATACCCTCAGCCAGGATCTGGCACAAATAACTCATGCAATAAATAATGATCCAACTATATATTTCTCCTTCCTATTTATTCAGTTTTGGTAAAATTCTTATAACTGACTATGCTTTATCGTATGTTACAGTACTCCAGAGAGAGCAGGAACTGAAACAATCACGAAATAGGTATGAAGGTAAACCTTATGAGAATAGATAAAAGTGAAAAGGACATCTTTTAGTTAATGTTGAGGTAGCCTTAAACAAAAAAACAAAAAATCTAAAGGCAGGGCCCAGATGGATAAGAAGGTTCTGTTGGAAGGTTCGTGACAACGTACCAGAGCCCAAGCAGGGTATGGAGTAGAGGACACTAGTGAGGAGCTCATTCACGGAATCTCAAAGCACCTTTGTAGATTGCTTTTTAATTGCAAAGAGATGAAAGAGTAACTTTGGAATGAGAAGGCTTCTGAAAGATCCCACCTAAACTGAGGGATCAAAGTTAACATCACCAATACTAGGACAAAGTAATATCATAAACCAGTTGATGAGATGCAAGGAGAAGAACACAGTATCTTTTCTTTCTGCTATCATGAGGTATTAGCAGACAGCTTCAAGTTTAGTGACGTTCTTCAAAATAATTGGCTTGCAATAGTCAAAATTGCCAGTATCATAAAAGTCAAGGAGAGAGACTGCACAACTACTCTAGATACAGGGAAATAAAGAAAGATTTTAATTAAATTCAACACATTCTAGATAGTGTTTGTCTCCTATGAAGGACATTATTAGGGCAATGGATTAAACTTGCAATGACTGAAATTCAGATGATAGTAATATATCAGTGTTAACTTCTTGACATTGCTGAGTATGTTGTGGTTATGTAAGAAAATATTCTTTCTTGTCGGAAACGCACTTACTTATTTGAGGTATTAGGACATGACATCAGCAACTTACTCTCAAAAAAACTTAGGAAAAAAGAACCCCTCTATATTTTTCATTTAACATTTCTTTAAGTGTGATATTGTTTCAAATTAAAACATTTTAAAAAATGGTTCGCCTTAGTGGCTCAGTCGGTTAAAGTGTCTGCCTTTGGCTCAGGTCATGATCCCAGGTCCTGGGATTGAGCCCTTCATGCTCCCTCTTTTGCACCCTCTCCTACTCTCTCTCCTGCTCCCTCTGCTGCAGTCCCTGCTTGTGATCTCTCTCTCTCTCAAATAAATAAATAAAATCTAAAAAAAAGACAGTTTAAAGAGTAAAGAGGTAGTACAAAAATGCTGAATATCTCTATGTCATATCCACAGCAGAACAATAGAAAAATATGTGCTTTGACAGATATTAAAAATTTGCATTAGATCAAGTGTGAAAGTCAGAAGCACGTTCTTACCTCAGGGTGAACTCAAATTTCTCCATGTGCTATTATTTTATAGAAAAGTAATTGTACATTTTTAATCAGATGCGACAGTACGGTGAATTTATTCTATGATGTGACAATACATTTCTTCTTTCTTACTACCTCCAAGATAATAGTATTGTAAAAAGCATATTAAAATATTAAAATGATGTACACATGAAAACATTTTCCAAGCAGGTTGTTGGAAGTGTTGATACCATAAGGCCTGTTTGAATATCATATAGTGTGTGCAATTGTGAGTGTGTGTGCGTGTATCCATGCATATATAGCTTTGAAAAGCTGGGGACCAGTGATATCAGAATATCCCTATTCCCACCTAAAATGGACTCATGAAGAAATGGCTGATTCTACATCAGGAGTGGAATAAATAAAAAATGTGGCCATTAACATTTTGTTAAACCAAAACGTAAGGAAAGGCTCCAACACTACTGAAATTATGTCAGAAGGATAGAGTTCCCAGTGCAAGGAGTACCATGGCCAAATACAATTTGAGCATTTAAAAAACTAATAATCACAATGTATTTTATTGAAATGGAAAAAAAATCAAGAGGTCCATAATAATTCACAAAACTAAGAAAAAATGAAGGAACACTTTTATTTAGAGAAAAAATATAAATTAGACCTAGAAAATCATTCTTTTACATTCCTTTGAGAATTGTTTCTACAATCAACATATATAAAGGTTTGGGGGAATAATATTCACACTGGCTGATAATGCCACCTCATCATGTTCTTATTATTTCAAAAAAGAAATAAATGATTTTCTTAGATGGAGAGATAGTAGAAGGTTCTTCCTTGAGCAAATAGTGAAAATTAGCATCGCCAATACTGGTAAAAAAAAAAAAATGACCTTTCATGATTATCGTGTGACATAATGCGGAGCACATTAGATCAAATACGAAACCACCTTATTCTACTAAATTTTTTTTAAAGATTGTATATATTTATTTGATGGAGAGAGAGAGAGCACAAGTAGGCAGAGGCAGGCAGAGGGAGAGTGGGAAGCAGGCTCCCCCCGAGCAGAGAGCCCGATACGGGGCTCGATCCTAGGGCTCGAACCTAGGACCCTGAGATCATGAGCTGAGCTGAAGGCAGAGGCGTTAACCCACTGAGCCACCCAGGTGCCCCATCTACTAAAAATTTTTATCTTGAGTCTGTTCAGCCACAACAATCAAGCACAGCTAAATTTTTGGAAGTTCTATAAGCCAACTGGCGCGAACCGTTTAGTATCAATATTATACAAGATAAAAAAAAAAAAAAAGAGGGGGGGTGGAGTGAGCTCTTCTAGATTTAACAAAACAGAAGATAATGACCAGAAAATACAATGTGTGACTTTTTATAGCATCTGGGTTGGATGGGAAATAGCCATAATGGAAACCTTGGGGACAATTGAGAAATTTAAAAAATGAACTGTGTGATTAGACAATATTATGATGTCAGTGCTAATTAACTTCCTTATGTGTATAATGCTATTATAGTCGTGTAGCAGATTGCCCTTATTCTTAGAAGTTCAGTGCTAAAGGATTTCTAATGTTTCAGTAAAGAAAAAGAGGGAGAAGGAAAGGAAAAAGAAAGAGAGGGATAAGTAAGAGAGATAGAGGAAGAGGTGAATCAATGTGGCAAGTGTGAACAATCGGTGACTTGTTGGTGAATGGTATATAGGAATTATTTACTCTTGATCTTCTCATTTTCTATAAATTGATATTTTTCATAATAAAATATTGGAAAATATATAAACATGTGGTTCACCTATTTATACCAATACATGATATATTCATTGTTATTCATGATCTTTCCACTTCAACCACTTAAAAAATCTGAAAACTCTGACTTGTACTTCCATTAAAATATATCTTTACTTCTTCTCTATCAGGGATATTTATATATACTCATAATTTCTGTGAACAGGAATCGCTATTTGTCTAACACTGATCATTGTAGTGTCATGTACATTTATGATGCTATTTAGATAAATGAAGTAATACTCAATTTGTTATACATTTTATTGCACTCTACTAAAATAAAGTAAGCATTTAGAATTGATGTCTTGCATAAATATTGGACTCATATTTATTTATCTTTGTCATTCATTTATAATAAAATATTTTATTCTATATTTCATGACATTTGCTTTTATAATCTGAAAAATCACTTCAATTAATGTATGAAATATTCACAACTGCTATATAGCAAGGAAAAAAGCCTTATATTTTAACAGTATTTCACATTCTTAAAATTTTCCTGTTAGAAAAATTGATAGGATTAATTTCAGAAGTCTCTTTTTCTATAAAAATAAAAATTTCATACAGTTCTCCAACCCTTTTTCATGAAGTTTGGGCTTTAGAAAACATTCCTTCACTGTTTCTTAAAAGAGCATAGCAGGGAGAATTAATCTTCGGTGCTTGATTGCAAATAGGACTACAATCCTCCTTCCTGTATCTTCATCCTTTGCCTCCTGACAGCATATTTTCCTTACTTAAAAGGTAAAGCCTATTTCCTTGCCAGTGGAATCTGGACTGGCTTTGTAAGTTGCTTTGGCTGATAAAATATAGCATAAGAAATTGCATGCCAGTCCAGAAGCCAGGCCTCAAGATACCCCCATCACTAGAGAGAACCAGAAAAAAAAAAAGCTACAATGTGTCCACGAGGTAACACTGGCATGGCCAAATAGTAACCTCAAAGGCTGTCATCCCATTTTTATTCAATGCCATTTTTCATTTCATTTTTTACTAGGGTCCTTTTATGTCTTAATATTATGATTTTTGTTTTATATACTACCTCATAAATCATAAATGCATTTTAAAATAGCCTAGTTGAGGCTAACTGATCTTAACTTTTTAACCTCTGATATTTTCTCCAAAATATACACATATATGTGTAAAAAATATATATATAAAGTAATGTATATAAGTATATATCAAATATATGCATATGTTATAATAATTCTAGATAATACATAATATATTACAATACATATATCAATAGCATCATATATAGAAATAATATTAAAATAAAGATTATATATGTAAAAAATATTGCATATACATAAACACATTCACGTATATGTAAAGGCAGAGGTTGAGAGTGAATCCATATTTAATCAATTCAAATAAAAAAGCTCTGTCAGAAGGTCAGGGCCACCAGGATGGAGTTATCATATATCACAAGCTGCATTTAACAGTCTTTTCCAAGGGGCTCAAAACCTCTAAAGGAGTACTCTTTCCCTCCCTAGAGAAGATGCTGATGCCTAGGACATATACTACCCCAGTTAGCTAATATCATAACATTATTTCTTGGCTCATTTTAGTGCTTCCCTTTTCAACTTCCCTGTTCTTTTTAATGAAATGAGTTGGAAAATGAGATGCAGAGGAAGAAGTAAAAAGTAGCAATAATCTTCCCTTACCAGGTGGAATTCTCTGTTGCCTTGGTCCTTAAACATGAGAAATTTCCAAAGCAGCCTTGAATCTTCATAAATTAACACAGCCTTCTTTGTGAGGCCAAAAAAAAAAAAAAAGAAGAAAGAAAGAAAGAAAGAAAGAAAGAAAGAAAGAAAGAAAGAAAGAAAGAGAAAGAAAGAAAGAAAGAGAAAGAAAGAAAGAAAGAAAGAAAGAAAGAAAGAAGAAAAGAAAGAAAAAGAAAGAAAGAAAGAAAGAAAGAAAGAAAGAAAGAAAGAAAGAAAGAAAGAAAGAAAGAAAGAAAGAAAGAAAGAAAAAGAAATTTGGCTCACTAAAGCTATAAACAGTTCAGTGAATATATGTAAGTAAATAAATATTTACTCTAAAAAATCTACATGAAAGCAACCTGAGAGAATAAACTTAAAGCCACAGATTTTTTCATGTAGGACAAATATGAATAACATGTACAGTTTTTAATATTGTTCATTTATGTTTGCTGAAAAGCTCTCAGAAGACTGACTTCTCACTAGTTAGTATAATTAAAATAGGGCTTGGATATGTGAATTTCTCAGAGTTGATGAAAAGAAGCAAACTTAATCTTATAAGAAATAAAAAGAGACTGCAGCTAGGTTTTCAGAGTTCCTTCTGCCCATCTAGGCTACAATTTTCAGTTACTTGAGAAACTGCTTTTGATTAACGATGTCTGGAATTAATTAAAATTATTTAATAAGCTTATTTATGAATGATTTTTACAAAATATTACTTTTATTGGGAGAATTTCTGCTTGACATTTTGTGTTTTGACTGGCATTTTCTTGTTGTCAGCTGTCATAAAAGGGACGGCAACACATGCCGTTAGCAGCATCTGCCTTTTTGGGTGCTGAACAGCATTTTCATACAAAAAAATCAAATGATCCATAACATATTATGCTGTCATTTGAAAACAGCATCAGAAATGAAACATTTTTCATGCCTTTTAATAATATATTTTGTTCCCCAAGGCTCAATCTAGCATTTCCTCACTACTTTTGAAAATATAATGAGGTGAACATTTATTCTTTTAATTGACACTATTAGAGTTTTCAGAATAGTAACACTTTCTTTTTTTGTAGAGGTTGTAAAAATACATTTTAGAAGGTTTAGTATATTCTGTTTAGTTAATTATTATCTCCTTAACATTCTGTTCCTCAGGAATGCTCTTTCAAATACTCATTATATATCAATAATGACGTATACTGAACTCCATGGAAAATGGCATCTAAAGGCTATTTCATACATTGGATTGGAGCTCACTTAATAGAATATGTGCAAATCAATGCAAAATACGCAGCAATGGATTAAACTATACGGTTAAAATATGCTATGAATTTCTACTTAATTTGCTATGTTATATTTGCATCAAGTAACAGTTTAGGATTTAAATTACAGGGATAACACTCAAATCTTTAAAAACAATAGTTTGAAATTAGCAAAACTCTTTTCCCAGGTACTCCAATCTGATCCTCAAATTTGATACTGTGTACTTAAATTTATTTATTTATTTATTTATTTATTTATTTATTTATTTACAAAATGGAGTTTATTAAGGCTCCAGAGCATTGGCACTTCGTTCTGAACTGGGGCAGTGATGGTGTCAGCTGAACCCAAAGGAGCTGGGCCCAGACAGGTTGGAAGAACCTTCCCCAAACCCTTATGCCGAGGATAACTTATTTTTAAAATGTCTTTATCTTTTTTTACTTAACTAAATCTCAAGGAAACAAATGTATTTGTTTTCTTAAAGAATAGTCCGTATTTGTGTTTGTTAGACAAAAACACAGCTGAGCATATAATTACCTCTGTTTTATATTTCAGGATTTTGATGACTAGAAAAATGCACTATATTTCCAGATTTTGATGACTAGAAAAATGTACTAAGTTGTGAAAATGTCTGGTTTGTATATCTTAATTTTTCTCTTTTATTTATTTATTTTTAAATTTTATTTATTTGACAGAGAGAGATCACAAATAGGCAGAGAGGCAGGCAGAGAGAGAGGGGGAAGCAGGCTCCCCGCTGAGCAGAGAGCCCGATGAGGGGCTCCATCCCAGGACCCTGAGATCATGACCTGAGCCGAAGGCAGAGGCTTTAACCCACTAAGCCACCCAGGCGCCCCAATTTCTCTCTTTTAAAATAGAGGGTTTGCTTTAGAAATGAATGTCTTACTATCTCTCTATTCTTCCCAGTACCTGTGTTGTTCTCTGGCACAAACATACTGAATGTTATTTAAAGGATTAGATGTGTGAATTTTAGAATGTACACATAAATATATTAATATGTTGATATAATATAATGTAATATTATAATATCATTTATCTTATATTTTATATATTATATGTAATACATATAATAATATGTTAATTTTTATGAAAAATAAAATCTCATTGATTATTGTGTGAAAGGGGTAAAAATAGAGACATCATTCTAAAGGAATATTAACACTATTGAACTAACTCCGGCCTCTGAGAACCACATAGCTTCTGAAAACCCTTGCCCATCAAACATCACTTTAAAACAGGGAATTCTAAACCCAGTCTCAAACATTGGACATTGAAGACACCTTTGGCATCATCTCACTAGATTTTGGTGGCGCAGCCAAGATGCTGACTCCCCAGTACTAACAGTGGAGAAAGTGAAAATATCAGTCCACATTAGGACATCAGCAGTTTCCTAAGATAAGTCTTAAGTGCAACATTCAGCACGGATAAAACAAGCTTTCTGTTTTTAACCTTGAGAACAAATGTGCTTCATATTGGTGGATCCTTTACTGAAAATAACTTGTAATGTGTGAGGACAGATAATTCAGAAATGTGTTATGAATTAGCATCTACCAAGATATTGCCAGGACTTGTAGTTCTCATTCTCTTAAGAAGAGTGATATGCAAAGTGAGTTTGAACTAGAGGTTAGGAAATTTACCTTAAATGTCTTATGACAAGACTATTAGAGGGCTGAAGTACTTTGCTCTAGAGGCTTGTCAGTGAGGAGATGGATCAGAAGAAATAAATTAAGCTTAGAAAGTGTTAAGCTGAAAGTATTGAGCAGGCATTTGGTTATAAATCAAAATCATTTATATTTCATGAGAAAAATTTTGTTTCACTTGAAGCAAAACCAATTTATGCCAGAATATTCCACTCAAAGTAAACTAACCTCAGTGGTTTTATATCACTACTAACTAAGGTTATGGAGTATAAGCAAAGAGGAGGAGATCACAGACAAGATTATCTAGATAAAATGACAAAAGTGCTTCTGAATGAAATATATAAATAAGACAAAAGCATTTTTTGACGTGAATAATCTACATGATAGTTTAAATTTGGTGCATATGGAATCAGTTATTTGACTTCGTAAAGCCATGCTTTCACATATTACCTGAAAGCAATCCAAAATAGATTATAAATTAATCTTTGTGCTTAATATTAATCAAGAAATATTTTGAACATAGAAAATAATTTAAATTAAAAAGCTAAATTAGGGCGCCTGGGTGGCTCAGTTGGTTGGCCGACTGCCTTCGGCTCAGGTCATGGTCCCGGAGTCCCAGGATCGAGTCCCATATCGGACTCCCGGCTCTGCGGGAAGTCTGCTTCTCCCTCTGACCTTCTCCCCTCTCATTCTCAGTCTCTCTCTCTCTAATAATAAATAAATAAAATCTTTAAAAAAAAAAAGCTAAATTAAAGCATGGTAAGATGATAAGGGATTTTGAATATAATCATTATTCAATAGTTATTGCCTGTGTGTTCCTCATATGCATCACTGAATACAAAGAAACCATTCTTTCTCCTGTCACTAAGAAAGTACATTGAGATTAAGGTGAATAAAAGGAAATTTTTAATGTTGAATTAAAGTTACCATCTCTCACTTTATTTGAAATGAAAGATGTATCTATAAATTTTACAGATACAGCTTTCAAGTTATGAAATCCATCATTTTATATCTGGTTTACGTCATATGGAATATAGGAGGGAATCATTTTTATCTAAAAATATTTGTTCAAAATGTGGCTTAAGCGATATGAGTGACCTTGAAGAAAAGATGGAAAATTTAGTGAGAAAATGAGATAAAAATTCCTAAGAATATTTGATTTAATTAGAAAAGGAAAAATAAGTAATATCTACTCATTTGTTTATTTTTTCTTAAATATTGAGTTTTTTTAATAGTAACATCTTTGATGTAGCAATGTAAACATATGGACAAGAGCAAGAACAAGCCAATGGTGAATGCATTTTCCAAGGAGATGATGACCAAAGCTCCCAAAATAAGATATAACAATTTTTTTTTTAAGAATTTTTATTTATTTGACAGAAAGAGGCACAGTGAGAGAAGGCATACAAGCAGGGGGAGTGAGAGAGGAGGAAGCAGGCTTCCCACTGAGCAGATGGCCTAAAGCTTGGCTCTGTCCCAGGACCCTGGGATCATGACCTGAGCTGAAAGCCAATGCCTAATGACTGAGCCACCCAGCGGCCCCAGATATAGCGATTTTTTAAAAGGAAATGTTTAAGGGGCGCCTGGGTGGCTCAGTGGTTTTGGGCCTCTGCCTTTGGCTGGCGTTGTGATCTCAGGGTCCTGGGATCCAGTCCCGCATTGGGCTCTCTGCTCAGCGGGGAGCTTGCTTCCTCCTCTCTCTGCCTGCCTCTCTACCTACTTGTGATCTCTCTCTCTGTCAAATAAATAAATAAAATCTTTAAAAAAAGGAAATGTTTAAGATATTTGAAAGGTATTTTCAGCTGTTAGCCTGTCTTAATTTCTGATAATATAAAAATACTCGAATCTCAGAAGAAGTATACCATAGGCTTCCCCCCAAAAAATTATGTGATATTAATCTATGAGAGATTGAAAATAAAATTGGACAATGGTCAGATCTTAAATGGAAACAGAACTCTGATTCATCAACCCGCCAGGGACCCCACTCGATTTCTGTAAGAATTTGACCAGAATAGACAGGACTTGGTCAGTAACTGCCACCTTACCTCATTTTTGTTTTTCTCCTCCAGACCTTTCCACTCCTTTGCCTGAGTCTACACATGCAAGTGATGGTGGCTGGCTTCCTTGATAAAGTAAGCTCTGAAAAAGTACTCTCTGCTTGTTCTTAATGAGTGGACTTTATTTCTACATCAAAAATGTTCAAGAAATTTTATTCATTTTTAATTGACAGTACATAGTACAATTTCAACAATGGTATTATCGTCCACATAACTTCATTTTGAACTCAGCACTGAAGTCCTTAAATAATTAATATACTTTCATTTTTAATTGAAACCTCAAATTAGATGCAATTAAAGATCTACCCCATTCTGGTATTTTTTTACTCTATATTCCATCTTAAGGAGGTTTATGATTGCATTTCTTCTGTGATTATAGATTATGTACATATGACTAGAATGAGCTACTAGGGTAATTTTTGAGAAATGAGAATTCTACCTGGATTCAAATTACTACCTGAATTCAATTAATGACTTATTCACTACTCAAGCCTTTTGTAATATACATTTCCCTTCACCTTTCTGGGTCTCTGTCTATCACCTACAAAATAAGGATATTGGCTTATATGGTATCTAATTCATTTTTTGTAGCTCTGAAATTTATATTCCTGTCAAATATCAATTTTCTTCTCTTTTCACTCTCAGTTTTCACTTAAGTTTTACCTAAACCTTTACTTACTTTAAAGGCAACCTAAATAAG
This sequence comes from Nasua narica, assembly GCA_028533885.1. NCBI lineage: Eukaryota > Metazoa > Chordata > Mammalia > Carnivora > Procyonidae > Nasua > Nasua narica. Next base: position 22,614,970 of record CM052800.1, on the reverse strand, counting down.
ACAGACTATCCAAAATTTTTCAAAGCATCACTATTTATTAGACTCTACTGCCAATAAATCACTTCAATCATCATCTAGCCCTAACTAGTACCATCCATGTATAACACAAATGTTGTCTAATATTTCACTTAATTTAAAACCTTTGTGAGATCTCTACTGGATACAGGATAAATCCATATTCATGATCTATATCTACAGTATATCATGATAGTAAATATTAGTTAATACATCTACCTTGCTTTCCAAACCAGAAACTCCTTAAAGGTTGAGATCTCACTGTATTCATCTTTGTATTCCTGGATCTTAGCATAAAGTGAGGAATTATGTAAGCACTCATAAATTATTTAAAGAATAATGAAATGAAGAATAAGTTCATCTCTGAGTTTTAAGATTTGAAAATACTGTGCAATTAGTGACACTGAATTAGATTTCCCCTAATTAATGGTCTATTTAAACACAAGTTTACCACCTACATAGGAAACTTGCAAAAATTCATCAGATTTAAAACATAGGCTAAAAACAACACCCATTGACATTTTGAACTTCAAAGGGTGATAAATTTTGCCCTTGGACTTGTCAGTTCACTCTATGACATTAACAATCCCTTCAAATGTGCAACTGATAGAAAGCTTATCCTTAGCATTTTGAACTGTCATTGTGAACATTCTCCCAAAAGTATACTTTGTTTTACTTAATGGATTTCCATAAGACAAAATAGTATTTATATTAGAAACATAGTATTCAATGAAGTATATGCCTAATTATTAATAATATTACTATAATAGAACATGCAGCTAAATAATAGATTAAGAATAAAAGGTATTTTGGGGATGCCTTGGTGGCTCAATTGGTTAAGCTCCTGTCTTTGACTCAGGACATGATCCCAGGGTCCTGGGATCGAGTCCTGCATCAGGCTCCTTGGTCAGCAAGAGCCTGCTTCTCCCTCTGCCTGACACTCTCCCTGCTTGTGCTCTCCTCTCTCTCTCTCTGACAAATAAATAAAATAAAATATTTAAAAAAGAAAAAGAATAAAAAGTATTTTTAGTTTAAACTCCCTAACTTATTTACATAATTTTCAGTGAGAAAATGTTTTTCCAGAGAAAAAAATGTTTTTGAGAAAATTCATAAAGTGATATAAGTCAGATGTAAATCCAAAGTACAGAAAATATAAAAACAAATAATAGATTTAATATTTTGAAGCAAAGAAAATAAAATAGATACTAAATTAAGTCCATAATTAACAGATATATAAGTACAAAAAAAGTGAAGCTGACCAATGATTAGCTATATACTTAAACATAGTTCATCACCTAAAGTATTTCAAAATAATTGTGTAATACTGATCTGTCTGAAATGTTTGATATACTATACTCTTAATTATCTAAAATGACTGAATGTTATTTTTCTATGATATTTAAAATAATTTTTAAATGTGAATTTCTGATCTCCTAGGTAATGTAACTAAGCAGAAATTATGTATAAGCGATTGATGAAGATTGCGTTCTTATACAAGAAATTATATTTATTTACTTATATTTTTTAGAGAGTGACAGGGAAGAAGAAGAAGGATAGGGGGAAGGAGGGAGTGAATCTCAAGTAGGCTCCACTCTCAATGCGGAGCACAACTCGGGCTGGATCTCAGGACCCCAAGAATATGACCTGAGCTGAAATCAAGAATCAGATCACCTGAGCCACTTAGGCATCTCAAGAAAAAAAAAAAAAAGATTTTATTTATTTATTTGACAGAGAGAAAGAGATCAAGAGTAGGCAGAGAAGCAGGCAGAGGGAGAGGGGGAAGCAGGCTCCCTGCTGAGCAGAAAGCCAGATGTGGGGCTTGATCCCAGGACCCTGAGATCATGACCTGAGCCGAAGGCAGAGGCTTTAGCTCCCTGAGCCACCCAGGTGCCCCAAGAAAATTCATTTTTATATGAATATTCCATCACCTACCAATGACAGGATATCAAACTAAAAGGAAAAAGGTAAAAAAATTTTGAGGAGATGCATATTTACAGGAAGACAGAAATAAGCTTTTGTTTCTGTTCTAACATCTTTTTGCCTCTCTGTACCTCCATTTCCTCATTCATGTGATGAGATTTAAAACTAAAAAGACTTAAAGATGTTGTTATTAAACTATTAAAACTCTCAAAATAAATTATTCTTATGTTTCTGTCATAATGTGTATAGTAAAGGTTATTTGTTTAATTATATTACTGTTATATTTCTAATTCTGAAAATATGAAATTTCTTCAAGGATATTGTGTTGTGATGTGTGTGTGTGTGTGTGTGTGATTTTCTCAACATGGGAACAACTATTATTCCTCTTTTATTAAGAATATTTACCCAAAACGAGGGTGCCTGGGTGGCTCAGTTGGTTGGGCAACTGCCTTCGGCTCAGGTCATGATCCTGGAGTCCCGGGATCGAGTCCCATGTTGGGCTCCCGGCTCTGTGGGAAGTCTGCTTCTCCCTCTGACTTTCTCCCCTCTCATTCTCTCTCTCTCTCTCTCAAATAAATAAATAAATAAATCTTAAAAAAAAGAATATTTACCCAAAACGAAAAAAGATAAATTAGAACACAATGCCAAAGAAAAATATATTTACCCAAATGGACTTACATAATGAGTGAAAACTACGTTAATAAATATTATTAGCTCAACCAAACAAAACAAACAAAACACCCAAATTCTGTCCCTGGGCTTACCCATTATATCTCTTTTTCATAATTAACATCTAATTCATTCTCATTAATTCACTATAATAGTATCTTCTAGAAATTGAGAATGTATCTGTATCTTGGGATTTTTTTCCTTTTAATGTATGTCTTTTGCTATGGGTTGGTGAAAAAAATACATATAAGATATATAAGAGAAAATTTTTAAGATACCCACTATATATATATATATATATATATATATATATATATATACACATTTATAAAATATAGAAAATGTATAATCTATGTGAATTCTCTTTTCACTAAATGACTACAGCACTGATCTGAAAACCTGGATATATTGACAGGACCATAAATTGAGAAGAGTTAGCTTTTATTTTTCTTTCATTCTATTTTTTTTTTTTTTTGTATTTTTTAATCTTTTGGCACACCATCATGAACAGGTGTCACTAAATGTATAGAGACATGTGGAGTCAGGGTAACAAGTCTGTCAGAAAAGAGACTTCCCTGCACTCTTCCAATTTCACAGATGTCATAAGGAAAATTCTGCAAGACGCCTTTCTTAAACTCAGTATTACCTGGCACCTCAGGCTGTTGCCACTGCTGCCAAGGGTCTTACCAATCCTTGAGTAGGCAGTATGCCATGGAAACAGATGGGCACAAATACAAGATACCAAGATATAAAACCTAAAGATGAAGTACATGTTTCTAGGGATTGTCATCTTAGGTAGGCACATTGACATGACTGGTACCGTATGAAATATGTATCTTTGACAGTGTCAAATGCAAGTTACCTGTAAAGGAAACCAATAGTAAGAAAAAAAAATGAATTATAAACCCACTTTCTGCATTATGCAATATGATTGCTATTACTAATGCCCAACCTTCTTCTTTGCTTCTTTTTAAAAAATATTTTACCTATTTGAGAAAGAGAGAGAGAGAGGAAGGAGAAGGACAAAAGGGGAGAACAGGGAAAAGCAGACTTCCTGCTGAGTACGGAGCCCCACACTCCAGCTAGATCTCAGAACCCTGAGATCAGCACCTGAGCCAAAATCAAGAGTGGGACACTCAACTGAGCCATTCAGTGCCCCATTCTTTTTCATCCATGTTTCTAATTAATTATTTTGCTAAAGAATTCATGGTTGCTTATTAAACACTGCCTTTAATGTTCTTTTTTCCATTTCTCCTCATACCTATATTGTTTATTCACTCTTCCTCCATTTGACTTCATAAAGCATAATACCAGCAGTACTACTGTTGCACACAAACAATATCTTGTCTATCTTTTCAGTCCAACTCATGTGCCATATTTCTTGGCCAAAATAACTCATCCTTTTTGTCTTTATATTCATTGCATTTTTGTTGGAATGTCAACAATGATTTTTACTGCATTCTGCTTTGTATGATGTCTTTTTTTAGTATCTTTCTTCTCTGCAGTCAAAACATAATTCTATTGCAGCAGAGCAATTATTTAGTTCAACTTTATAATTCTAAAATTATAAAGCATCTTGTTGGTATGTTTTAATTATACCATGTGAAAATGTTTTTCCACGTGTAAAATTAAATAAGATTTTAAGAATTTCTCTAAAGATTTTATAAGCACGTTTATCAATTTGGATTAGTGTTTAAATTGATTAAGGGCTAGGAGTCAATCAAATGTATCCATAAAGGCAATGAAGTTTAACTTGGACACTAAGTATTTGCTTGACTTTTAGCATATAATTGAAAACATTCCAATTGTGAAAGATAAAGATATCTATGAAATATAAAGTAATAAAAAGTAACTTAACAGTCCCTGGCAACCATAACAATGGTATTAAAAGGAAATTAAAAAATCAAATAGTTTATCATATAAAACTAATTGATGAAGTGATTTAAGTGTTGTACCACACATGCATTTAATGCTAAAATTTTCATAATTGAACAAAAATATTCAATTTATTGCTCATATATTATGCATATTTTCTATATATTACTTCATGAGTTTTTTTTCTCCCCAAATTTGTTTATTTTAATTTTTCAGTGTTACAAGATTGATTGTTCATGCACCACACCCAGTGCTCCATGCAGTACGTGCCCCTCTCGATATCCACCACCAGGCTCACCCACCCCCCCACCCCCTCCCCTCCAAAACCCTCAGTTTGTTGCTCAGAGTCCACAGTCTCTCCTGGTTCAATACCTCCTCCGATTTCCCCCCATTCGCCCTTCCCTTCCTTCGCATGATGCCCTCCATGATTTTCTTTATACTCCACACGTAAGTGAGACCATAAGATAATTG
>CM052800.1:22575134-22609520 GCA_028533885.1 Nasua narica | reverse complement strand
AATTCTAAATTGGTTGCCAAATTTGTGAGACTCATAGGTGATAACCACAAATATGAGTGACTTCCTGCAGAAGTATTTATAAACACTTGTATCAAAACTATTCTTAATGTTCTAATTTCAGATAGAGTGCTCAAAACTTGAATTCTAGAATGCAGATCTCTGCTGACATAAAAATGACACTTCAAAATAGTTGTTGTCAGTTAAAATAAGCAGAAGAAATAAGGTGGCCTTTATGGGTAACTCGAGTGGAATAAGCTCAAACAGTGAACAGAGAAAAAAAGTACCAGAAAACATTAAAGAATGAGTTCTACAAAGGGAGTGACATAGAAGCAGAAGAGAATAGCAGTAGATATTATTCCCACTAGCAGGAAACAAACACTTTATTTAAACACTGTGAAAATGTGCATGATTTTTCCTCTCAAATTACAAGTGTTTCAAAAAATTATGCATACATTTTAAAAATGTGAGATTGGCAGAAAGGCAACATCCTTTATATTGAAAACTACAGCACCTTAAAATGATGAATAAACCAGAGAAACAATGAGTAGAAATAAGTATGAGTAGTAGCCTTCAATTACTGACTGCTTACCAAAGAGCAAGATATATACGAAGGACATGAAATATACTCATTCAGAAACTCAAACTAGTCTGTGGAGGTGGTGTCAGACACATTCTCCCATGAATTTTATAAATGAAGGGACAGATTCAGAGAGTTTAAATAGCATACCCAAGGAAAATTTTATCCTGGGTACAATGCTGAACACTTAAAAGTGCAAGCTAAAAAGAAAAAAAAAAAAAACATTTATTCAGCCCATAAGCTTATACAAGAATGGACAATGCATATCTAAAACAGTATTTATTTTGGGTCCTAATTTATTCAACTGAGTTGATGACCAGAACAAAGCAAAAATTGGCCGTATCGTCATTGTATTCAGGGATTTTTATACACAGCTTCTCTCTTTAACAGTGACAGTGAACTGATATAGATTAGTGTGATGTCTGCTTAGCCTTAAAGAAAGCTAGAGGTAGGAGGGGTGGAGCAGTGGTGGCATAGATGTGACAGCACTGAGCAGAGTCAGTCACGGGCTGGAGTGTAGCTCGCTTGTGTAAGTAGTGGAGGTGGTTGTATAAAGCCGTGATTTAGAGGAATTTTCTTTTGCTTGATCCACTCAGTATTCCATTTCTAAAAATCTTACAGTTGGAATCTCATGAAGATTTTTTTTTTCAAATTTATGTATAAAATGACCAAATATTTCTACTAAAAAATGTTATTCCTATTATTTATCAAAATATAGCATTAAACTTATCAAATTTACTTATAAGCTTCAGTATGGGCTTTCTGCTGAATATTAGAGGGTTTCTGTTCTTTCTTAACTCTAAAACTAAGTACAAACACAAAGAATCAAAGTTAAAGAGAGGGCTGTTAGGATTCCTTTGAAGAATAGAAAAAGATTCAATTTTTGCTACCATGGCAGTAAAGTGAAATCGGAGGTTATCCACTGTGGGAGTAACAAGGTTTGAAGGTGAGACATTCAAAAAGCTCTTCTTTGAATCCACTTGTTGTGCTTTTGATCCTTCCTGAGAAATAGAAAAAAGGAGGGGAAAAAATAGTGTGTTACACTGAATATGGCATGAGCTCCAGAAATACCTGGAATAGCACTGCATTAAATCTATCGCATTAGAAGATATAAATAACGCACGACTTATGGTTTGGCAGTTGTTGAATGGTAGTCGAGTGTAAAACGCACTTGCCGTTTTTTTGCACAATTTCTCAAATGGCATGAACAGTGCAGCACTCAGTGCATTAGCTGTCACCAATTTTATGGACTTTCTTTAACAAGTGAAATAATCTTAAAGTAAAATCTTTCCCAGCAGCTGCTCTGACTTGGCATGCTTTCTAGAGAGCAAAGGACAGTTATTATTTTTTTTTCACTGTTGTTGTTTTCTGTAACTGTAACAATATCCCATATCTACATATTCTGTTGTTGATCCTGGAAATGAAAATACATAATCAAACCACCTACTGTTCAATTTTATTTCCAATCTGTAAACAGTGGAGGTAAATGTACTTTACTTTTTACTAAATCTTTGTGTTGTAGTGTTTCTCTTTTTCTCTCTCTCTAACATGCAATGTGGAAGTAATGTTTCAAAGGATAAATGGGGTTCACTATAAGCTTGAAAATCAAGGAAGTTACAAGCATCTAAATTGCCATCCAACTGGCTATTTAAAAAATGAATAGGCTATTAAAAAAAATCCATTTGAAAAGAGAACAGGTTCAGTCCTTGTTATAAGGCATCATGAGCATTCAAGGAAGATTAGTCTCATCAGCTCTCACAGGAATTACCCTTCCACATGAATCCTTTCTCTTTTTCATATTCCAAAAAAAAATTGTCCTTTTCCTTCCAAATGAAAAGGAAAAAAAATGTAATACTTTAAAGATCTTGACAAACATTTTCTTAAACACCGACTGGCAGACATGTTGAATGATTCCTGCAAAAAGATTAAAATGAAAATGTCTTTGAGGAAAGAGAGGAGAAACAGAATTGCTCATGCCCTGCCAGAAAGACCCTCTGTTGAGGTCAACCCCGGAAACACGCTTCAGGGACACAGAATTTTGCAGCCAACCCCCTCAGTAAGGCCAAGGTTAGTCCTGAGCTGGATAAAGACAGCATGAATTTCACCTTGCCAGCAAGTTGCAATCTGTATCCAAATTGTTGTGACACAGCTTGCCCACAAGACAGAATGTGTGTGTGTGGGAGGCTCTGTCAGCAATGGGCAGAAGAGTAAAAACTTTAGTCACTAAATTGTCTTATCTGTGTAATTTCTACCAGACATTCATCTAGTATGGAAAGAAAGGCCTTTAAAAATTACCTTTTAAGATGACTCTCAGTATGTGGGAGCACAGGAGACCTCCATAAGGCCACTGCTCTAGCAACCAGTTCTCAGCAGCTTCGAGCAGTTGCTTGTAGCAGACTTGACTTTCCCTTTTCTGAGGACTGAACCCAACATTTTATCTCCTGTCCTGAGAGTTTCCCTGGTGCTGCCCTGTGGAACAGCTGCAGAAATCTTTTCTTGTCTTGGCATGTGCAACCCCCAAGCGCAAAAGTGTTAACCCCTGAAGAACCACCCTTGACTAAGGTGTGGACAGAAAGCAATAGATAAAAGCTTTTTTGTCCCCTGGGCAAAAATACTTTTGAAGGACACCTGGGTGGCTCAGCCGATTCAGTGTCTGCTTTCAGCTCAGGTCACGATCCTGGGGTCCTAGAATGGAGCCCAGCGTCGGGATGCTTGCTCAGCGGGGAGCCTGCTTCTCCGGCTCTCTGCCTGCCCACACCACTTGTGCTCTCTCTCATTCTCACACACATAAATAAATAAATAAATAAACAAACAAATAAATAAATAAATAAATAGCATCTTTTAAAAAATAGTTTTGAGTTGTGTAATGCTTTTCTGACTTTTCTGTGAGATGGAGCCCTGGGCACCTGAAAGTGGCTAACTCAATAATTCCTTGCATACAGTGATTTGGTTCTCTTGCCTCATTCTTACTACATAAAACTTCCTAATAAACTTGTCTACTAGCCTTTGATTCATTCTCTGCTTTTAGGTGAATTCCAAGTATATGAGGGGATGTGACTTTTTAGAGTATGTGGGAGGATTTATTTCTAGGTTATTTCTAGTTATTTAAAATAACTCAGATCTCTAAGTTCATCTATATCTGAAAAACTATGGGTAAGAGTTTTTGTTTACTTGTTTGTTTTTAATGATTAAACTAGGGGCTCCTAGATGACTCAGTGGGTTAAAGCCTCTGCCTTTGGCTCAGGTCATGATGTCAGGGCCCTGGGATTGAGCCTTACATCAGGCTCTCTGCTCAGCAAGGAGCCTGCTTCCCTCTCTCCCTCTGCCTGCCTTTCTGCCTACTTGTGATCTCTCTCCTCAGATAAATAAATAAAATCTTTAATAAAAAAATGATCAAACTACATGAAGCCTAGAAAGTTTAAAACACATGTATACTTTGCCAAATTGTATATGGAACAAAGTCCAAACACTTTCACATGGTTCATAAGTCATTTCAGGATCCCCAGGAAACACATTCAGTCACCATCAACTACTGTTTCAGCATACACACACACACACACACACACACACACACACACACACACGTGCCATTCATAGACATACATACAAAGCCTATACTTTACCAAACCAAAACAAAATTATTCAATGCTCTCACAGTCTATCATGATTTCTCATGTTTCTGGGCTTTTCTGCATCTTTCTTCCACACAAGAACTCTTTGTCTATTTGCTCATCACATGCACCTACTGTTTCTTTTGAATATCTTTAACTTGGATCCTTTCATCTATATTAGACAAATTTACATGATTCTCTGTGGGATTGTAAAAACATTTCCAAAAAGCAACTTTATAATGCACTATTTAAATAAGTGCATACTTCAGTGTATTTTATATTATATTAAGGGAAGGATCTTTGTTCTGTTCATAGTATTATCTCCAACACATCAGAGTGGATGCTTTATAAATATTTAAGAATAAATCAGAAATTAAATTATAAATCAGTAATTAAATTATAGTAGTGCTAAGCCTTCACTTAAATATCCAACCCCTCTCTAAAGTATCTTATAGTGATGACATTGGTTAAACTCTCCTTAAAAAAACCAAGTGACATAGTTCCATATTGTTGCCCAGTAAAATAAATTTGTCTTACATTCTTCAGTTTCAACACTTTTGGTTATTTCTCCCATATCATTCACTCACTAGACTAACATTGTGTGCCCATTATACATCAGGCACCAAGTAGAACACCTGGAAACAAAGATACAGGGCTTGCTTTCTGAAAATTTAGATTACAGCCTAATGGGGAAACTGGGAATTAGCATCTGAATGTGAACTACAATTTATGCAGTTAAGGATGTGATATGTAATATAAAGGCAGTGAACAGCTTGTGAGGAGAAAAGCTTCGCTTCATAGATGAGAAACAACAACCTAAAAATGGATTTTACACTATAAGAAGAGTGAGGGGAGTGCATTTAAGGCAGAGAGGACAGCATATAAGAAAAGTCTGACATAGAAAAGGACTGGTTATTTTCCAAGAACTAAAAGGAAACTGGAAAGGATAGACTCAGTGAAGGAGAGGAAAGGCTGGTAAGGATTGAATCCAGAGAGGAAACCAAACACAAGAATAAGGTCACAAAAGTCATCTTCAAATTGGGTTTTATTGGAGTTGCAGTAAAATCTATAGAAGATTTAAAAGGACTGGAGTTACAAGATATGATGAATACTTTATAAACAATTAGGCTTTCTACTCTCTGGAGAATTGAGTGGGAAAGATTCAGAGTGAAATTGAGAAGAGAGCAGTTGAATAAATGTATTCATGGCCTTGCAGAGAGATTGCATGTGAGATATAAATTTGTGAGTCAATATTTAAATGATATTTAAAGCAAAGGACAGAGATGAGATCTATAGAGAATGAAAGAAGTGAAAACTGTTCCTGAGTGAATTCATCATCAACAACAACAACAACAACTCAGCCTGTCAGAGGGAAAGTCTGGAATATTCAGTGTCCCAGAAACTGCCAGATAAAAGTGTTTTGAGATGTCGAGAAGCATTAACTATGTCATATGCTCCCAAGAGTTTTAGAAAGTTTATTACCAAAGTGGATTATTTGAAATTGGTAAAATGTAGGTCATTGCCAATCTTAGAAGAAAAATGCTCATACAGACTTGGTGTAGAGACATTAAATAAGGATGATAAGAATGAGTTGCAGTATCGGTGAAAACATGTATCGTTTTTGTTCTAAGTTTGTTGTAAATTTGCCTGTGAAGAGGCAAATGCTGGGTATTTGAGCAGACTTGTTACAAGGATATGAAATCAGTTGGAGGAAGTCAGAGAGTCAGAGAGTATTTATATACTCATTTATTTTTGATGAAATTTATTTGTTTAAATTATTATTTTTTATTTGAGTGTAGTTGACACCCAATGTCACATTAGTTTCACGTGTACAACTCAGTGATTTGAGAAGCTTGTATATCATGCTATATTCACCACACTGTAGCTACCATCTGTCCTGTTACAATGGAATTACGAATTGTTGACTATATTCCTATACAGGGCTTTTTATTCCTGTGACTTTTTCATCCCATAACTAGAAGGCTGTATGTCCCTTTTTCCTTCACACCTTTTATCCAACCCCCATCCCACTCCCCCCGGCAAGCATCAGTTTGTTCTCTGTAATTATAGGTCTACAGAATTCTGCTTTTTGCTTGAATTTTCATTTTTTGTTTATTCATTTTTTTCTTTATATTCCATTTATGTGTGGAACCATATGGCATTTGTCTTTCTAAGTCTGACTTATTTAACTTAGCATAATACTTTCTAGGTCTATCCATGTTGTCTCAAATTGCAAGAATTCATCTTTGTTTTATGGCTGTGTATCTATCTATCTGTCTATTTATCTATCTATCATCTCTATCTTCTATCATGTATCTATCTATCAATCTATCCATCTATCCATCTCATATCTTCCTTATCCATTTGTCTAATATTGGACATCTAGGTTGCTTCCATATTTTGGCTACTATAAATAATGCTGCAATAAAAATCAGGGTGCATATGTTTTCAAATTAGTGTTTTCATTTTCTTTGGGCAAATACCCAGTAGTTGAATTATTATCATAACCTTTTATATGTTTCACTGCAACCCAAATAAATCCCAATTTGAAGATAGCTTTTGTGACTTTGCTTTTGTGTTTAGTTTCCTTTCTGAATTCACTCCTTACTAGCCTCTCCTCTCCTTCACTGAGTCTATCCCCACCACTTTCAGCTCTTGGAAGATAACCAGTCATTTTCCTTGTCAGATTTTTCACATAATCTGCACCCATCCAGATGGTGAAATATAGAATTTATCACCTTTTCAGAGCCATATCCAAATTAATAAATTCAGTAAATTCATATCTGCTTATTCTTCATATATTCTTATAATACATACAGAAGTAAAGGGGATTGGATCTCTGCAGGAGTACTAGACCACAAAATTAATTTGCAAATTAAATTTTGGTAAGTATTCCTGTTACAAATAGATACAGATACAGGTAAACTGTATCTGATCTTCAATTTGTTGTTGCCTTAGTAATTTTAAAAATATACTTATATTGTCTGTGTAAAATAAAAATACCTTTTTGTTTTGCAAATAGTTCAATTTATGTATGCTTAGTTCAGTGTGCAATCTAACTATATAAATGTAAAATGTGAAACCATTTCAAATACTAGAACTCAAATCTCACACTAATTTCCTTTATAACTTTTTAGGTCTTTATTTGAGAAAAATATTGTTGCTCAATGTGTAAGTTGCTTCTATTACTTTTCTTAAAGGATCATTGATAATAAGATGTCCAAGGACCCTAAAGAATGAGTGATGTGCGAATGAGTGATAGCTGACATGTGGTCTCTAAGAAAAAAACTAAATTCTTGGAAGAGGTTTTTATTGGGTATTCTGGAGAAAATTTTACAGTTATGACTATGTCTTCAGTAACACAAAATGTTTTCTAGGAACTTCTTTGGCTATAAATTCCTGAAACAAGAGGATTACTTCATTGACTTTGATTCAGGACCCAATGAACCGAAGAGAGGGAGACTAATTTTCATTTCAATGCTCTGGAGAATCAGGCAGTTGGACACAACATTACAAGTATATGACCTTATGTTGAGGAAGTAATACTAAGAAGGAATCCTGCCAGCAGTTATGTGACTTAGAATTCAGCATTTCTGGTCCTCAAATTAATACTGAAACATAACTTATTAAATTAGCTTTTGTCAATGAAAGTAAGAAGCATATGGAAAATCATTGGCAAAATGACCTTAACTAATTGCTTTTCTATCCTTGTAAAAAGCAAAGTTTAATAGCTACAAAAGACCAAAATTAAAAAAAAAATCTGACCTGCAACCACTGTAGAGACAACATTTGCATTTAAGTGGAGTCAAATTGATTTCCTCCATTTTATAAAGGCAAGCACTCTTACCCAGGCAATTTAAATGTACCATCTAATGTTTAAATAATTAAAAAAATAAAGACATTACACACTGTGGCCTTTTAAAATTCCTTCAAGTCTTTTTAAACAAATTTATCTATTGAGTTTACATACATATTTATTGAGTAAAGTGATGTTAAAGAAAAAGCAATTACTTTTAGAAACTTGTTATTGTTTGCAAGACCTAAGACAAAATTATTACTTTTAACTGATAGATATAAAACTTAGTTATAACATATTTTGTACAGGTAAAGAATATTTTAAATGTAGAGCTGCATATATTAGGAGCTAGATATGAATGCAGAAGAAAGTAAACAATCTAGAATTGGAAGCTATTCTCTATTTCCCCAAAGAGCAAAATGTACAAATCAAATAGCCAGTATGACTTTGTGTATTAATATGCTCAGATTGCCATGACAGACCACAGACTGGGAGATTGAAACAACAGAAGTATATTTGTTCACAACTCCAGAGGCTGGAAGTTCAAGAATAAGGAAGTGGCAGGGTAGGTTTCTCAGAAGACCTCTCTTCCTTTGACTTGCAGATGACAACCTTCTTCCTGTGTCCTCACATGCCTTTTCCTCTACGTGCTCTCACTCATGATATTTCCTCCTTTTCTTATAAGGACACTAGTCCTATTGAATTAGAGTCCCACCTTTATGATCCCCTTTAACCTTAATTATGTCCTAAAGGCACCAAGTACAAATACAGATGCCTTGGAGGTGAGACTTCAACCTGTGATTTGAGGGGAGAGGAACGAGGAAAAGAAGCACAATTTACATACAGTATTTGGAAAATTTTCCTTGGGTTAGTACATTCCAGTGATGTTTTCAGTGACCAATGGTACACATGAGCTGAATAAACTGTAAGTGTAACAAGTAAACTGAGCATTTATACTCACTTGCTATATCCAAATTCTTAAATGTATCCCAACTTCAGTTATGTCATTTATTGGATCTTTGAAAATGAACTACCTTATTACTTAATAATGACTTTTGGCTAAAAATGCTATACTTATTCCTTTAATGGAGAGTGGATATTTGATGTACTTAAATCTAAATTTTTTTTAAAAAATGGAGGAGTATTCTATACTCTATTTTCCTTCCAACTCCATTTTTATCCATTGTTGTAAAGAAAAATAGAGAAAACAAATTTATTTGAAAATGGTTTTTTGTATTACTTGCATCCCTATGCTGCCCTTTTTAGTCAAACATGTAGAAAATACACCAGTCCAGTCCAGAGTCTTAATGAATTACAAGATTTAATTTTTTTTTAAGATTTATGTGTGTTAGAGAGAGACCCCTCACAATCAGGGGGGACGGACAGAGGAAAAGGGAGAAAGAGAGAAGCAGACTTCCTGCTGAGCACAGAGCTCCCAGGAGGGACTCATTTGCAGGGCTTATCACATATGAGACCACGACCTGAGTCCTGAGCTGCAATCAGGAGCTGGATGCTTAACTGACTGAGCCACCCAGGTGCCTCTACAAGATTTTAAATAAGTTGTAGCTACAACATCTTTCTTTATCTTTCTAAGGGTCTTAATTATGTAGCTCAACCTAGATAGCTGTGTAGATCATGTTTTATTCTTTATAGATAGGATATACTTGCATTTTTTGATATTCCAGTATTGCTGTTACAAAAAAAAAAAAGCTTCAAAATGGTGGGGGAGGACATAGATTAAAAAAATAAAGAAAACCAATGATGGTTATAGAGCTGTAAAATATATCAGGGCTATGGGAGTCACAAAGAATTCCTAATAGCTGAAGAACTTGAGGAATACTTCATGAAGACAGTATCTTATAAGTTGAACTTATATGAAGGAAAGTATTTTAATTGACAAGGAAGTAGTTTACCAAAACAATTCCTATATTTTTTCTAGGAGTAAAAGAAAATGTATGATACTTGGACTTCATGAAATTTTATTTAGACTGAGAACATTTGCATATATATATATATATATATATGTATATAAACATACCATATTTTGCTTATAAATATTTATAGTAGAATTATACATTTCCTTTTATTATGTAAGTATATATTACATGTAATTTATTCTAGTAAATATTGTGTTTCATCGTTATTATTCAAATTGCATTATACTAGCAAATAATGGTCAAAAAAAAAGTTGCTACCTGATTTCCTGAATAAATAAAATAAGCCAAATAAAACATACCCTTTAATGCTATCCAGAAAACTTATATTTGAATTCTTGCTATTCTTCTATTTTTTTTCTCCTCCTCCCTTGTTCTTGTTGTCTGGAGCTGGTAATTTAGCGCTGTGATCAGAAGCTAGGGAGATTGGGAGAGAAATAGACATTTCTATTTTCACAATAGAAAACACCCACCAACTCGGTGACACCAAAATGGATTTGGCCCTTGTCCCTTCCTCCACACCCAAACATCATTGCAATAAATGGCATCTCACCATCAAATAGTAGCTTAGTTTAGTGCAGTTTATTTAAATTATCATTTTATTTTATTATTTTTATTAAGTTTTTAATTTTACTTTTAGTATAGCTAATATACAGTGTTATATTAGTTTCAGGTGTACGATATAGTGATTCAACAATTCTATACATCATTAGTCAATGATCATCATGATAAAAGTAATTTTTTTAAAGATTTTATTTATTTATTTGACAGAGAGAGAGAGAGAGAGATCACAAGTAGGCAGAGAGGCAGGCAGAGAGAGAGGAGGAAGCAGGCTCCCTGCTGAGCAGATAGCCTGATGTGGGGCTCGATCCCAGGACCCTGAGATCATGACCTGAGCTGAAGGCAGAAGCTTTAACCCACCAAGTCACTCAGGTGCCCCTGATAAATGTAATCTTAATCTCCTTCCTATATTTCACCCAACCTCCCACCTACCTTCCCTCTGACAAGCTTTATTTTAAATGAATAACCTCATTTAAAGTTTCTTTTTTTTCAACAAGAACATTTTTTACTTGAAGCATGTTACAGAGCACACGGCTCTAAAAGAGGTATGTAAAACATTCCATCTAAGGAAAATAGAATACACATTTTCTTCAAGTACACACGGAAGAATACCCTAGCTAAATTACATAAAGAGACAAAACCAGGATGCCTACATGGTTCAGTTGATTAAGCATCTACCTTCAGCTCAGGTCATGATCCCAGGGTCCAGGAATCAAGTCCCACATTGGGCTCCCTGCTCAGTGGGGGGCCTGCTTCTTCCTCTTTCTGCTGTTTTTTTTTTTTCTCTCTGTCTGACAAATAAATAAAATCTTAAAAAAAAGAGAGAGAGACATAGGGGCACCTGGGTGGCTCAGTGGGTTAAAGCCTCTGCCTTCAGCTCGGGTCATGATCTCAGGGTCCTGGGATGGAACCCCACATCGGGCTCTCTGCTCAGCAGGGAGCCTGCTTCCCCCTCTCTCTCTGCCTGCCTCTCTGCCTACCGGTGATCTCTCTCTGTGCCAAATAAATAAATAAATAAAATCTTTAAAAAAAGAGATAGAGACATAACAAATATTCCAAATTTAAGAATATTGAAATCATACCAAGTATATTTTCCAATTACAATGGTACAAAGCTAAAGATCAACTAGTGACAGAATTAAAATATGCACCAAAGTAACTTGGTAGCAGAGAAAAGTGACATATAAACAGGGAATCAGGAAGATGGAGAGGTAAACAACACAAGCAAAGGGAATGGTGAGAGCAATTCTACATTGACAAGAAACCAAGGACAATGTACATATTTTTATATTACTAGAACTTAGGGAGCAAGGCAGAGAACCAGATGTGATAAAGGAAGAGCAAACCAAAATGACATTTTTAAAAGATTATTTATTTATTTGAGAGAGAGAGAGAAAGTATGAGAGGAGAGAGGTCAGAGGGAGAAGGAGTCTCTCTGTCAAGCAGAGAGCCTGATGTGGAACTTGATCCTGGGACTCCAGGATCACGACCTGAGCTGAAGGCAGTCGCTTAACCAACTGAGCCACCCAAGCGCCCCTCAAAATGACATTTTTAATGGTTATAAAAACAAGAAGAGTTTATAGCTAGTAGTTATTAATTGAACAAATGTGACTCATATATTACTGTATTATTAGATCCATATCAAATAGATTTCAGAAAGAAATTCAAATATCCTTAAATGATGAACCACAATTATTTATGAAAATTTCCCCAATTGCAGGACATACAAAGTCAATTCCATAGTAGATAAAGAAAGCATAGTCTAAGAGAATATTCTAAGGAGAATATTCTCATAGTCTCTTAATTTCTTAAGTACTTATTAATTTTTCAGTTAATATAAGAACATAGAGGGACGCCTGGGTGGCTCAGTTGGTTAAGCAACTGCCTTTGGCTCAGGTCATGATCCCAGCATCTTGGGATCGAGTCCCGCATCGGGCTCCTTGCTCCGCAGGGAGCCTGCTCCTCTCTCTGCCTCTGCCTGCCTCTCTGCCTGCTTGTGTTCTCTCTCTGTTAAATAAATAAATAAAATCTTTAAAAAAAAAAAAAAAGAACATAGAATAATGAGAGAGTACTAATATTTCTAAAACTAAAAAGTCTTCCTATTTTTTTTCCCCAGTCAGTTTTGCATCTCAATTATAGCATTTTTTTATTGAGGCTTGACTTTTTTCTTGCTCTTATTAGGCTTCTTACTAAAATATCAAAGTAAACAATGCTTCAATAATTTGCTATATTTAAGATATGTTCTCCTAAACCCTTATGGTTCATTTTGTTTTAAATTTTATATACACAATTTAAAACTGATTCCTAAAATAAAAATTCTATATATTTGCACTTGGGCTTCAAGTTTGTTTGCCTTTTGTTCAGTTTTTAAAATATATGTATGCTTTCAGAATATAGGGTGCCAGCAAACATTTGCTGTATCTACATATAACTGTATATTTCCAGCTGTTTTATAAAGCTTATCTTTATTTTTCAATATGCATGCGAATGAATTCTTTATTCCAGTGAAATTCACATGCTTTCACAGAGCCACTACAAACTCTAAAATGAAAAGAGTGCCTTGCTGTGAAGTAGAGACATAAAAATATGTTAACTGGGAGTTATTGTAAAGCTATTTTTTTCTGAGCAATATATTCTTGGTATAATTACCTTTGCTACGTCAACCAGACAAACTTGGAATTTCAATCTTTATGAGAAAAATAAAAGAAAACATTAATCTGTGTAAACTGGAAATGATAATAAAGCCAATTTTACCCTTATAAAAAATATACTACAATCTAATTTCCTCTAGTAGGAAGACACAACTAGTATGAAGACACTGATGATGAATATTATTAAACTGAAACTAAGCATGGAAGTTTTTAAAATAGGTTATTGTATTTAATTATTAAGAAATATAATCAATATTAAAGATAATCTGCTGCCAAAGATGAAAATGTTCAGTTAGAGTTGTTACTACTTTACTTCCAATAAAATATCTCTGGAGCTGAAAATCAGATGGGAAAGAGAAAAGACAAACTGAGACCCTGACAAAAGAAAGGCTCCATAACTTTTATGATGTGAATATCAAAAGTGGTTTGGACAGGAAATTGGGACTTCCACTTTCAGCTCTATGATGGACTTCCAACCCAGAATCCATGTCACTTACAGATTACATGCTGGATATTAGGCTCCCAGAATTCTCTGCACAACAGCCATAAGGTTGTATTCAGTGCCTTTCATAAGCCTCTTTTCTGATCCCACTCTCATAAAGCAGAGTTACCATCGGTACATGTACTCCTAGGCTTGAGACGTGGCCAAAGTCAGCAGGACGGCAGGTAGGGTGAGGCTTAAGGATCTTAACACATACGTGCTCCACGTTTTGTTGTGCCAGTGATGGTATCAGAGTCTTTGTTTGCATGGAACACAACTGTAAAGTTGGAAAAAAAAAAGTGGACTGCAAAGCGGGAGACCTACACTTGTGCTTTTATCCCAGCCACAAAAAAGGAAGGAGATGCATCTGGTCTTAGGATTTATTTCACTTTGCAAAATAAGTATCTCCTAGAGTAATTTATAATCAGAAGTCTCCACATACTCTTGCAAATTTGGACTATATGAGTGGTCTGAAAATGGCCAAACAGCGACAATCTTGCAGGGGTCCTATGTTTATAGTGTTTGGAAATAACTATAGAAAGCAAAAGTAACTTCTGAAAAAATTCAACTCCCTGCAATCAAGAAATGAACGTCTCTTTCTTCTCCAAAACCAGAAAAATTTTATGTCATAGTTTATAAAAGTGAAATTAAACTTAAAAAGTATTGTTTAATGTTATATTCCATATATACCATTCTGACTGTGACCCTCTAAATTGGGTTAGAGCAAACTATAGACCTCCATCCAGTTGCCTGTCGTATGGCCTGCAAGCTAAGAATTTTTTTTTTATGTTTTTAAATGTTTGCAGATAATCAAAGGAAGAATAAAATTTTGTGACAAGGCTTATAGAAGATTCAAATTTTAGTTTCTATATATAAAGTTTTATTAGTACATGGCTCTTCTCTTTTGATAATTCATTATCTGTGGCTGCTTTATGTTCCATCTCAGAGTTCTGAGAACCCAAACTGTCTAACCCACATCTAGCCTGGACATTAAGAATACAAAAGACACCTTATTGTCTATAGTGACTAATATGTGTTGCTATTTCACAATCTTTATTAGTATACTTTTGGTTTTCTAGGACCCTTACACTCAGGCAAATAGTTCAATTATTCATTACAGGATCTGAAAGACTCATCAACTCTTCAATGGAAAGCATCAAACAACAGGTTGGACTCTAAGAATCTTTGAGTTATTCATTTCAGAACTCTACCCTACTGTTTTTCCCAATCCTGGACTGTTGTATCATCCTTACCAATCTTAATCCAATCAAGGTCTCACATTGAAAGATCTACCACAAACAAAATTTCCAATTCTCAACAAATTTACCTCCCTCCAACTAAGATACTGCCAAAGCTTCAGAAAAGTTTTCCCTCTCCTAGTGATAAGTAATAAATTCAGCTTTGCCTTGTCAACACATTGTGTTGGTAATATTTAGAGAGATAGTTTTCAACAATTTAGTAGATGCCATATAGACCATATGGTGCTCAAAGTCTAAAAGATGTACCAGCATTCCCTTTACAGAAGAACGTTTGCCAATCTCTGTTTTATATGAATCGTATTAGTCCTATTATAATAAAAATGCCCAACTGAATCTCTTTTCAAAGGTGCATTGTTGTTTTATTTACATCAGACTATAAGAGCCTATTTCCTTGTGGATTCCAATTTCTGGGAAGGTGATGAAGGGAATGGGGCAGATCATGGATTATTCTCACATATCCTCCAAATCTGATATTTTTAGGAACTGAGTAGCCACCGGTCTTTTATCTGGTGGCTGTCCCCCCTCATTTTTTCCTGTATGAAGAATTTTTAATAAATGGAAAAGATAATATTTCTTAAAAAATCTAAGTGTATGATATCATTTCCAAAAAAATTTGGTTTTAGCAAGATTTGAAGCAACACACATATCAAAAACAAGTAGAGGAGGTTACAGGCCAAGGATGGAGTTGCAAATAGTCAAGGTCCTCATTGTCTTACCTTCATCTCCCTCTGTGGGAATAATGAAGACCACCCCCAATGAGAACAAGCAAACTATTTCTTCAGACATTCAGAGATGGCTATAGCAAAGGAGTCAGTCACTATTATTTGCATTTGGAAGAGACTCAAAGACTGTCAGAGGAATGGAAAACCTTATGGTAAGCAAAAGGTAAGGCTTCAAGTATGCTCTGCTTGGAGGTTGAACTGTTTCCAGTTCTTCAAAGTTTTCAATCTCTCAAGAGTAATCACAGACTACACCTGTGAGCTTGTTACTGAGATATTCTTAGCTTTCCCACTTTTTCAAAAAAATGCATTTTTTTCTTTTTTCTTCATATTTTATTTACATTTTTAGGCTAGACTGATTTTTTTACTGGAGCTTCTCCATGTAAGGATTAAGACAGCAGAAACCAATCCATATTTGGTTTTATGTTAAATAACTATGGTCCCTGAATGGTAAAATGTGATATTATAGTATATTTTATTTGGTATTCTAGAGATAGTTCAGAAGTAAGTATTTGTTGGTCGCTCCCAAGATCATTATGTCCTGTGAATCATCTAAGAGAAAACTTGAAAGGAAAACAAACAAACAAAAATAAGCAACAGAACAAAACAACAAAACCCTCTTCAACTGTGAAAAGATGAGGTTTAAAAGGAGCTCCCTTAAATAAACTCAGATAAGGATGCAAAATGGCAGTTTATTGAATGAGGAAAATAAATACTTGAGGGGAAAAAATCTTCTCAGATGCCTTGGAAGAGACCCCCAAAAGTTAAAAATCAAACCCTAAGTTGTAGGCCCTGATCCTTCCACTGGATTACAGAGGGAAATTGTAACATTAAGAAACGAATAAAAGAGAGAAAAGCTGTCCACCGGAACACTGACATCACCAACATATAACAGTAAACACAAGATTATCTTCCATTTCTAAAAGGAACTTTGTACCAATTTCTGGTAAGACTTTAAATTCCTTTCTTGTAAAATGCAAAGAAATTGTCTATAAGATTGCCTTAATGTGAAATTAAACTCTCAAAACTGTCCCTAATTTCCTCAGGGACTTTCTAAAAACATATTGCAGAAATAATAGTTATTGGTTGCAATTTATTTTTATTAAGTGGGAAAAAAGTCCTTCACAGAAAAAGTCCATTTACTGATATTAACCCCTTACTGGTGATATACTGTGTTGAAACCAATTAAGGTAACTCCTTTCCCTCAGATTAATTTAGATAAAGAATGACCATTTGTGTAAAAAATAATAATAATAATAATGTCTAGCAAGAGGCATTAAAGAGACGCTAAATTTAAATATACAGATGAACCTAGAGGGCATTACACTGAGTGAAATAGTGAAATAGTGAAAAAGTTAGACTGAGAAAGACAAATACCAAAGAATTACATTCATAAATGGGATCTCAAAAAAATGGATAAATAAACAACAACAACAAAAGCATCAGAACCATAAATACAGAGAACCCATAAATACAGAAACTGATGGTTGCTAGAGAGGAGCGGAGAAGGGGAATGAGGGAATGGGTAAAATGGGTGAGGGGAAAAGGAAGAGACAGGACACTAGTTACAGAATAAATAAATCAAGGATATAAAGGCACAGTATAAGAAATACAGTCAATGATATTGTAGTAACGATGTAATGGGATAGACGGTAGCTATACTTGTGGTGAACATAGCATAATGTATGAATTTGTCAAATTACTAAGTTGTACACCTAATATAACATTGTATGTCAACTATACTCAAATAAAACAAGAAAGAGAGGGGGGAGGGGAAAAAAGAATCCGTAGGTAAAAATAAATAAATAAGTTTAAATATAAGTAACGATAAAAAGCTCCATTTTAACATGTAAAGGTACACTCAGTTTTGTATTTGTTAGAGAATAGTTTGATGTTAAAAAATCAGAATATTTAAAACATATTGTAGTATATTGGGTTAAAATTATATCCAAAGATTTCAGGTTCTTAAGTACTGTTTGTTTGGGAAAAAAAAAAATCTTTCAAATAAATAAGATAAACATAGCACAAGAAAAGTGATGAATTTTAGTTGAGCATTTTGACTAGATACGGTTTACTGATATCTAGTTAAAAATTACAGGATGACATTTCATGCCTGAATATAAAATTAGAATTTATGTAAATTCGACTATGTGAAACAATTATTTTAGCTTTTATGTCAGTATTTTAAGTTAGTTGGTAAATCAAGGGTGCCTAGGTGGCTCAGTCAGTTGAAGGTCTGGTTCTTGTTCTCAGTTCAGGTCTTGAACTCAGGGTTGTGAGTTTAAGCCTTTCATTGGGCTCTACACTGGGGATAGAGCCTTAAAAAAAAAAGAAAAAAAAAGTCAGTTGGAAACATGAAATTTGGAGATTAGACATAACTACTGACCAGTTGATAAAGTTGGCCTGGGATCAATTTGAGAAGTCAAAATATAACTACTGAAAAAACAAACACACTGCCCATTGGAATACAATGCTGGAATTTTTACATATGGTATATTTTATTCTATTAAAAATGACTTTATTTAAAACAAATCTTAAGATATTATTACATTTGATTTAACATCTTTAAGCCTTATATTTCTCATTTGTAAAAAAAGAAAGGAATAAGAAAATGACATATTTTATAAGATTATGAACCTGTAAAATTTATTAATGAAGTTATTTGTCCACAGTAAATTTACAATAAATGTTAGCTACTTTTATATCATAAGCTGTAGTAACCAAATTTTCTTTAAACTTGAACAAAACAATTTAAATTCTACATATTATTTCACATGATGTTAAATATGATATCAAAAGTAGTTTAAACTCATCATAGAACATTTGATTTGTACAAAAATACTACAAATCCATTTTGTAGTTTTTGTAGTTACAAACTACATTTTTGTAGTTACAAACATTTAAATAGTACTCAAAAAGGAATACCGTTACATTTTGGTGTTTTTCTTCTACTTTTCACAACATATTTTTATGCAAAGATATACATTTTTTAACAATATGGAATATTTTCTTCTTCATATATCTTCAGTGTTCTCATCAGAAATACACCAAAAATAGATTTTTAATAGCTATTGAGTATTCTGCTGTTACTAATCTTTATTTGCCTGGTAGTCAATTAAGATTACCTATTTGGTCAATATTAAAAATAATGATTCAGAATATCTTCTGTATATAAATATACACATAACAATAATTATTTGCTTAGGATAAATTCTAATAAAGGAAGTGCTGTGCCAAAGAATATAAATAATTCATAAAGATTAGAATATATGTTGTCATATTACATTTTCAAATCTGGAATCAATTTATACCTCAAACATGCTATAAAGACTTTTTTCCCTGCACCCATGCCAACATTGAGAATTATTCCTGAACATTTGATAGACAAAAGCCTTTTCAATTTAACATAATGAAACTCAAAGGCACACTTTATGTAGTTTATTATAGCAGTTATCGAAAACTGAATAAAATAGTCTTAGACTCAAAAAAGTGTTTGATTCATAATAATCATTCAATAAATATATGTTGAGTGAATTCCACAGCTTCAAAGACATAAAACGTAAATTTTTACATCTTCTAATAATTTTAATCTTTTGACAATGAATTGCTGAACAACAGATTAATATAATCTAAACTCTACTGACATTAATCTTATTGGATTTCAAATTTACTATTATCAATATCAAGGAAATGTTTATGAAATAATTAAGAAAAGCTTTCATCTTGTGATATATTGGTTATTTTTGTAAGAACATTCATCAATATGTTATATTATTTGACTTGGCATGTCATTTTGATTTCCATCTTTATAACTGACATAATAGTGTTTCAAGAATATTCGTTGCAATTTAGGAACAAAGCGTACTTTAAAATGTTGTTTCTACTTTCACTTCTACTAAATCTAATGAGGACCTACCAGAGATTCTTTTAGGTTTTTAAGAAAGTCTTTGTTTATATCCTGAAATTCTATGAGTTTTATTTGCAGAATAGTAAAATACTAAGAAAACATACAATAGTTTTCCTTACTTAATATATTTTATTGCTATACCCAACAAAGGAGCAAACCCCAAAGTCAGTATGTTCTCATATAAGAAGAAAGTTAGACTTATAATATGCAGAATATAAATAAAATAGTTCAATATAAACTCAATCCCCTCAATTTCATCACATACACAGAAAACTTTTTGAGTATATCATGTATAGGCTGTTCATGTGCTCCTTGCAGTAAGTTTTATTACTTATCATTTTAAGATTACTCAGAGGTTTTACCTCACAGAGCATACGGCAAAAGACAAGCAAAAGGAGAAAACTTCCAAATTCATTCCATGAGGCCAAAATTACCCTGATTCCAAAACCAGACAGACTTCACTAAAAAAGAGCACTGCAGGCCAATATCCCTGATGAATATGAATGCAAAAATTCTCAATAAGGGGCACCTGGGTGGCTGAGTCAGTTATGCCTCCAACTCTTGATTTAGGTTCAGGTCATGATCACATGGTCCCAAGATCAAGCCCTGAATTGGACTTTGCACTGGACTTGTTGCCTGCTTAGGAGTCTCCTCTCCTTCTTCTTCTGCCACTACCCACCCCACCCACCACCACAAAAAAAGAAAAAAATCTCAATAAAATACTAGCAAATTAAATCCAACAAAATAGTAAAATAATCATTCACCCCAATCAAGTGGGATTTATTCCTGGTCTACAAAGGTTGTTCAATATTCACATATCAAGAAACATGATACACGACATTAAAAAAAGATAAGAACCAAAAAAAAAAGATAAGAATCATATGATACTTTCAATAGAATCAGAAAAGCATTTGACAAGTACAACATCCAGTTCATAATAAAAACCCTCAACAGAATAGGGTGAAAGGGAACATACCTCAACATCATAAAGGCCATAGATGAGAAATCCAGAGCTAATATCCTCAATGGGGGAAAAACTGAGAGCTTGTCCTTCATGGTCAAGAACAAGACAGGATGTCCACTCTCACCACTGTTACTTAACATAGTACTGGAGGTCCTAGCCACAGCAAACAGATAACAAAAAGAAATCAAATCATCCAAATCAGCAAGGAAAAAGCCCAACTTTCACTATTTGCAGATGACATGATACTCTATATTGAAAACCCAAAATACTTCGCCAAAAAATTGCTAGAACTGATGTCCAAATTCCGTAAAGTTACAGGATATGAAAGCAACATACAGTAATCTGTTGCATCTCTATACACCAATAATGAAACAGCAGAAAGATAAATCAAGGAATCAATCCCATTTACAATTGTACCCAAAACCATGAGATACCTAGGGATAAACCTAACCAAACAGGTAAAATATCTGTATTCTGAAAACTATAAAACAAGGATGAAAGAAATTGAAGATAACACAGAGATGAAAAACATTCCATGCTTACAGATTGAAAGAACGAGTAAAATGCCTATACTACCCAAAGCAATCAACACATTTAATGCAATCCTTATGAAAATACCACCAGGATTTTTCACAGACCTAGAACAAACAATCTCAAAATATGTATGGAACCACAAAAGAACCCAACAAGTCAAAAAAATCCTGAAAAAGAGAAACAAAGCTGTAGACATCACAATTCTGGACTTCAAGTTGTATTACAAAGCTATAGTGATCAAGACAGTATGGTACCGGCACCAACACACACATAGATCAATGGAACAGAATAGAAAAGCCAGAAATTGACCTCCAATTGTATGGCCAACTGATCTTCGACAAAGTGGAAAAAAGTATCCAATGGAAAAAAGACAGTCTCTTCAACAAATGGGGTTGGGAAAACTAGACAGCAACATGCAAAAGAATGAAACTGGACCACTTTCTTACACCAGACACAAAAACAAATTCAAAATGGATTAAAGACCTAAGTGGAGATAGGAGACCATTAAAATGCTGGAAGAGAACATAGGGAATAACCTCTTTGACATCAGCCATAGCAACTTCTTGCCAGATTTGTTTCCTGAGGCAAGGGAAACAAAAGCAAAGTAAATTATTGGGACTTTATCAAAATAAAAAGCTTCTGCGCAGAAAAGAAAAAATCATCAAAACTAAAAGACATGCTACAGAATGAAAGATGATATATGCAAATGACATAACTGATAAAGGGTTAGTGCCCAAAATCTATAAAGAACTTATAAAACTCAACACCCAGGGGTGCCTGGGTGGCTCAGTGGGTTAAAGCCTCTGCCTTTGGCTCAGAGTCCTGGGATTAAGCCCCCCATCGGGCTCTCTGCTTCGCCGAAAAAAAAAAAAAAAACTCAACACCCAAGATGCAAATAATCAAGTTAAGAAATGGGCAGAAGACATGAACAGACATTTTTCAAAAGAAAACATTTAGACGGCCAATGAACATATGAAAAGATATTCAACATCACTCACCATTAGGAAAATACAAACCAAAACTACAATGACGTATCAATTCACAGCTGTCAGAATGGCTAAAATTAACAACACAGGAAACAACAGATGCTAAGGAGGATGCAGAGAAAGAAGAACTCTCTTACACTGTTAGTAGGAATGCAAACTACTGCGGCCACTCTGGAAAACAGTATGGAGGTTCCTCAAAAAGTCAAAAACAGAACTACCCTATGACTCAGTAATTGCACTACTAGGTATTTACCCAAAGGATTCAGGATCAAAGATATTGATTTGAAGGGATATATGCACCCCAGTGTTTATAGCAGCATTATCAATGACAGCCAAATTATGGAAAGAGCCCAAATGTCCATCAACTGATGAATAAGTAAAGATATGGTACACACACACACACACACACACACATACACATACTGACACACACATGCACACACACTGGAATATTCCCCAGCCATCAAAAAGAAAGAAATTAAAAAAAAAAAAAAAAAGAAAGAAAGAATGAAATTTTGTCATTTACAATGATGTGGTTGAAGCCAGAGAGTATTACATTAAGCAAAATAAGTCAATCAGAGAAAGACATATACCATAAGATTTCATTCATATGTGGAATTTAAGAAACAAAACAAATGTGGAGCATAAGGAAAAACACGGAGGGCATTGTAAAAAGGAAAGGAAGGATGAATGGGGGGAAATTGGAGGGGGAGATGAACCATGAGAGACTGTGGACTCTGAGCAACAAACCGAGGGTTTTGGTGGGGGGTTGGGCGAGCCTGGTGGTGAGTACTGAGGAGGGCATGTATTGCATGGAGCTCTAGGTGTGGTGCATGAACAATGAAGCTTGTAACACTGAAAAAATAAAAGTATTTGGGGAAAAAAAAAGAAAAAAGAAAAAGAAAAAAAGAAGAAACAAAACAAAACAAATGAACATAGGGCAAAAAAGAGAGAGGCAAACCATAAAACAGACTCCTAACTATAGAGAACAAAGTGAGGTTACTGGAGGGGAGATGGGTGGGGGAGTGGGTTAAACAGGTGATGGATATTAGGAGGGCACTTGTGATGAACATCAGGTGTTGTGTATAACTGATCGATCACTAAATTCTATAGCTGAAACTAATATTGCATTGTATGTTACCTCACTGGAATTAAAAAATACAAAAACAAACAAACAAACAAACAAACGAAACTGGATGGGAGAAGACAACAGAAGAAGAGAGCTGTTCGTATGTAATATACATGAGTTTTTATGAGAACATATATATGTACATATGTGTATGAATTTGTTGAAATACAAGATCCTTTAACAATTTGGTTTAAGCTGTAAGTATAAATTTAAGATGAAAAACTCAAAAGATGGTTCTACTTGTAGAAATAGGAAATAGTGGGGTTGAGGTGATAAGGGGACAAGATAGACTAATATATACCACTGGAGTTTTCCAGAGGCAGTGCCTGAGACAAAAATACTAAATGAAGTGACTTATTTTGGAGATGAATAAAACATGATTAGAGACTGAAAAACGGGGCTGGACAGTAAGCTAACTTTATTTTCAAGGTAGCTACCATTAAATTTGTCTGGAGCTTAATCCAGCAGGGAATATTAATCTGGGATCTGATATAAAACATGCATCCCAGGTTTGTTCCAAGAGAACTGAGTTACTTATTCACATAGTCCTGTCCATCCCCAACAGTTGAGGGCTGTTCTAAGGGCATTAATGATTGAGCACTCCCAGTATAATATTATACAAGATAATTCATAATTCTGCAAAGCCTGTAACAAAAACAACAAAAAGGGCTAAGAAACAAGATGGTTACTTCATGCTAATATTATATCCAAAGTGTCCTCAAACTCTCTTATTGCTTCATTCTCTGTTTTCACTTAAAAACTTTTTAAAAAGCTTCTATAAAAACATCTGCAATCCCTTCAGGACTTTTAGGAATATTGATAATACACAAACTGACTTTTCGGTAATAAAATGATTACTATGACTTTTTCTCTGGAGAAGTAGAAATGGATGGTTCTAAAATCCAGGGGAAGGGTAGGAATAGCACACCAACAAAATGAAAAATAATTTAATTAATACAAGTCTACACTGAAAACAAACAAAAATTAAGAGATACCATTTGAGCCACTTCCCCAATTTTGTTCCAAGAATACTAGAACTGGATTTAAGACACAAATTAAAAAAAAAAAAAAAGACGTATAGAAACTAATTGAAAGATTCCCCACTGAATTGGTTCTGTCAGATACCATCACAATAGAGTAGTAACCCTATTCACATACCCTGCCTCTGCCATGGTGACTTGACTAGTTTTTTAATGCCTTATTTGTTGATATGATTAGTCTGTTAAATATTGTCAGAAATGTAAGGATTGCCAACAATGGGAAGTCAGAAATTGGAGATTAAACATGAAAGAAGGTTAAAGGTAATAATACCAGGAAGAATA
The DNA here is from genome assembly GCA_028533885.1 of Nasua narica. Classification (NCBI taxonomy): domain Eukaryota; kingdom Metazoa; phylum Chordata; class Mammalia; order Carnivora; family Procyonidae; genus Nasua; species Nasua narica. The sequence continues at coordinate 22,585,090 of CM052800.1, read as the reverse complement.
CGACAATAAATCCACAAAAGCAAAATTATCCTGGTGTCCTAAAGAGGAATGTCTGGAAGAAATATCTTCAAGGGAAAACAAGAACAGAACAAAACACAAGTAAGTGTTCAAAAGAAAGCAATACTAAAACACGTTGGGATATAATTTTCTATGTGTCTTTCATGGGTTTTGTTAGCAAAGCATTAATGTTTTCTTCTGTACTATCTCCTTGGAAATGTTTTTATCACACAAAACCTTGAAAGACAGAGAAACTCCTTCCAGAGTAAAGGGCAGACATGCTTACTGCCCATTATATAACATACAGGTTCTCTAAGCCTTAAGTATCCAGGGCATAACACACTCCATTGTGTACGCAAGTGTCATCTTTATAACACCTTGTGGAAAAAGGAGCTCAGTAATAAGGTAAAAATACTTACTTACCCCTTAGTTATTTCTGTTGCTGTAAGTAATAAAACAGTTCTTCGTGTTTGATGCCAGCAGTCTGTGGTTTATCCCAACAGCCATGCAACAACGGACTGGCTAATTTGTAAGCTTGCAGGTAGAGTAAAATTTCATATCTTTCACCATTCTGGAAACCTGTTGGATTTCAGTTTTTGTTTGAGTCCATCAAGACTTTTTCACTTTTATTGAGGAGTTTAAGGATGAATTAGTGAAAGATACAAAGAAACCTAGGCAAAGGCATATAAAAATCAGGAGTTGTTTTTAACTTCAAAGGAAAAAATGTGCCCAATTTTCTATTTTATTTTACTCTTACACAATGTTAAAATTGTAAAAATTGTTAAAATTACAATTTTATTTTACTTTAATACAATGTTACTCTACTAATTTATCAGTTCTGTGTGGTATTTATGCTTTTTATAATTAAAAGACCATGAAGTGGTTAGAATTGTGTCTCCGAATAGATATGATGAAGTCCTAACTTCCAGGACCTGTGAATCAGGCATTGTTTGAAAATAAGGTCTTTACAAATATAATGAATTTAAGAGGAGGTTAGACTGCATTAGAGTAGCCCTGAATTCAGTGTTGATATTCTTAAATGAAGAGAGGAATTTCGACATAGACACAGAAGACACAGGACAACAGAGGCAGAGATTGGAGGAATACATCTACAAACCAAGGGAAGGTAGGATCATTATCATCTGCTAGAAGCTTAGAAGAGGCAACGAAGGATCTTCCATTAGGTCCTTTAGATTGAATATGACCCTGCTGACACCTCGATTTTTAGATTTCCCCAGAAGTGTGAAAGAATAAATTCCTAGTATTTCAAACTCTCTAACTTGCAATAATTTGTTACAGCAAGCTTAAGAAACCAAGACAGACATTGAGAGCAAAGTCTATTTATATTTTTTGAATTTTGAAGAAATGATCAAATACAGCATGATTATGGCACAGAAAGAAAATAGGTTTTCCAAATGTGGCAAAATCCTTCCTTGCTCAGACTGTATCACCAGCTATTATGTATGTACATCAGAGACTTTAGAGGACAAAGAAGGCTACAAAAAGGCCCAGTTAGGAAATGAAGCTAAGGTAGATTCTTCTTTGACAACTCTATTTAAAAAAATATTTTCTCCTATGCTGAGCATATCTATAATTGATTATATTCTTCTAAATTATTTTGCTCCTAGTATGGATGATAATGGGAGTTCAAATGTGTTCTAACTTTCCATGATCTCAGATCTTTTCACACAAAGAAAAACCCAGAGGAAGTAAGAGGTTCTCATCGGAATCCAACTGATTAAATAATGGACTGAAGGAGAATGCTTCCGACTTTTAAAAGCAAACACAAGTAACACAAAACAGACTCCACTAGTCAATCATGGCAATGGTAGGGAGAGGTAGAGGATGAACCACAAAAATAACTGATCTTTTAATTAGCAAACAACTTTAACTGCTGGCATGATGAATATGTATGAGGTTGCTAATCTATGAGAGTGATAGCTTGACAACTAAATTTCAAATCTTTACCAGAATCATTAGGATGGGCTGCATTGACAGGTTATAGCGAGTGCTACAATCACCTGAAATTGTAGCATACCTTTAAATCCATACACTTAAGAAACTTGCTGTTTTATTAACTCTATTGTATTTTTCATAAGGAATAATTACAGAAGCAATAGTAAAATATATTTTTCATCAGTAATAGCACATTAATTATTTGCACTGATACATTACATGACAACTAAACCTCACTTGCAGTGTAAATGCATAACTGATTCTTGTGGTTTTTCTCTTTTACCATCACCAAAGGTAGAATATTATAATTTACTGTATAGTTCATCTACTCATGTAATTATCAGATATACATTTTACTCCAAAAATAAATTTCAGTAAATTATGTGATGCATATTATTTTAAAATTTATTGTACATTTATATAAGATTAATTTTACAAATAGGAATTTATCATATATTTAATTAACCCTTTTCATATTTAAATTGAAGAGAATCTTATTCTTCAAATAAAACTAAAGCCCAAATTCATCAACAAATGTAAGGAAATTCTTGAACAAAGAGAATATATCTATTTAGTTACTTAGAAACCCATATTCCGTTTTATTAGGAAATACTACCAATTTCAAATATTTACAAATCCCATAGCCTTTTGCTGTCTCGTCGAATGGAGAGAAGTTGATTCAGAATGTAGTATAACATATTCTATGTACATACGTGCATATATCCATACTCTATGCTATTGACCATTGACACATAGTCTGAGTCCCAAAGACAAGACCAAAATAGTTCTACAAATAATGTTCATCACTGCCAAATCTTTATCTAAGCTACCATATTTTCTTCAAGCAAAAAATATCCCCCTTCTTCAATGATAAATTTGAACAAGTTTTTCCCTCCTGTGGGTTCTCAAGCTTAGAGTTTATGATGTTACTTTTCAAATCACATGTAGTGAAATCTCCTAGAAGTGCCAAGTAAACTGAAGAGCACTGACGAAGAATTGGTTCTCGGTTCATTAAATATAGCATCCCAGAGTCACTAATAACACAAAATTTCCTGGGATTAAATCTTGAATACAAGGTCAATTTACACTGTGAACCTAAAAACACAAGAACCTTTGCTTTATTCCATTTCCAAGATTAATTAGTTTCCGTGAATAATTGTTAAGCTGACTTTGGGAAACCCTACATTTCCTTATCCATGTTGCATCCTGTGATTAGAAGTGGCACTTCTGTCACTACCAAAGAAAAATACAAACATTTAATCTATAACGGGGCATCCTTTTGATAGGGCATCTGACTACAGTTTAGACTGAAGTGTTGTAAATCTTCTGAGACAGATCGCAATATTTAAATCTGGAGTAATAATCATAACTTCACAGAAGGTGGAATGATAGACTTAACCACCACAAAGATTATATTTCCAATGAAATAGAACTGTCTCTATTTGTATGTCAATATCTCCAACAGACTACATTATCTATTTATTTAGCTGAGGCAATCTTTGGCAGAATCCAATATTTTTCATTCAGAATTGTGTTCAGCTGCAGAGGAAACAAAGAATCATATGAAAAGTGTAGTTTCCTTTATAGCAGTTATGGCTGTTCTCCCTCACCAGCCTGTGGCTAAAATTTCTGTTCATAGCCCAATTATTTTTTATTTCCTTGAGAATTAATTCACAAATATGGATTTAATCTCTCTTACACGTAAGGCATCACTCTCGTAACTGAGTTACAGTGATGGACAAAACAGACATTATCCAAGATATCTTCCAGCTTAGTCTACAGATTCAGATCTTCCCAAGCACCATGATTTCTTTCTGTATATATTAGTAACAGTTCTGTGGAGCTCAATCTTTCCTGCTTTCTCTCTGGCCACATGTCCCAGTTTCTGTGATATTTGGATCCTAGTCTGGCAATTATATTTTATATATGATTGATGGCATTCATCAAGTTGATGTTGGTGCTTCCTTGTTGGCACTATTTCTCTCCACATTCTTTTTTATTCCATTGATAGTGTGGGGGAGACTTTGCCACATATCTCTATAGCAGAGTGAAGAGTGGGTTTCAGCTTTTAATAAGATTTAACAGAGGGGCGCCTGGGTGGCTCAGTGGGTTAAAGTCTCTGCATTTGGCTCAGCTCATGCTCTCAGGGTCCTGGGATCGAGCCCCGCATCGGACTCTCTGCTCATTAGAGAGCCTGCTTCCCCCTCTCTTTCTGCCTGCCTCTCTGCCTATTTGCGATCTCTCTCTCTATGTCAAATAAATAAATAAAATCTTGAAAAAAAAAAAGACTTCACAGAATACTTAGGATAACCAAGTGAACATTATAACCAAACTACTAGAATTTTCTCTTTTTCATATCCTACAGGCCCAGTGTTGAATCCAGATTCTGATGAATCTCTTCATAGCAGGACCAACCTCATATCCACCACAAAGAGGATATAAAAATATCTAGAGTTCTATTTAGACCACATTACCAGAAGTCCTGAGGAGAAAAGTTATTTCCTACTTCCTATCTTCTAAGATAGACATCCCCAAGCTCCGTCTCAGAAAAGTCTACCCTCAGAGATATCATATCTCCTTTGGATAAATGAGAAAAATTATTATATGACAGTACAAGAAACCAACATCAGTAATTTTTAGAATATTCAATCATAAATAAAATCATGAGTTTAGACTTTAACAGTCTAGTTCAGTTTCTTAATATTGCACTGTCTTCTGCATGAAGGAAAATTTTTCACTTCATCTTCTTCCTATAATTATTTTCAGATCATATGCCTTATCTTTTTTTTAAGATTTTATTTATTTATTTGACAGAGAGAGATCACAAGTAGGCAGAGAGGCAGGCGGAGAGAGGGGGGAAGCAGGCTTCCCGCTTAGCAGAGAGCCTGATGCGGGACTTGATCTCAGGACCCCAAGATCATGACCTGAGCCGAAGGCAGAGGCTTTAATCCACTGAGCCACCTAGGCTCCCCTCAGCTCCCCTCAAGATCCCTTATCTTGATCAATTAAGAACACAGATAATAAAATAGAAAATGTCAATGATTTTAGACTAATTAAAATATGTGTTTACATAGTGTAAAGAAATATTCATTTCTCTTTGCCTATTGTCCATCTTCTTTTAACTAAGTAGTTTAAAAATATCAGGCACATTTGTATATACAACCATATATCAATTTTACAATGCAAAACAGGAATTTTAGCTTCTCATACATATATCAGTATATTTATGTTTTACTTAAGGTATGTATGTGGGATCTCCCTATACTTTTCCCCTCAGAACAAAAGAAAAAAATAATTTAAAAGATTGAATGTGAGGCCCTTAACCTTAGTTTAGTAACATCTTCTGAGTATTAAGTTAATTTTATGATTTGACCAAATGTTCTGTTTTACTTATTCTTCATTTTAAAGTATTAAGTTTGTCTGGCACATATATTTATTAAGGTATAAGTGCTCTGAGTCTCTCTTTTATCCTCAAATGGAGATTCTGTTTTGAAATGCTTAGCCCTCCTCAAATCTACTTCCTACTAATACCCTTCTTTCTGTAGACTTTCTTATATTGTCAAAGTAATTACTTTAAAGTTTGGAGTATAACATAAGAGCATATTAGAGAAGAACAAGTAACAAGTGAAAGTATGAGTCATGAAGATTAAGATAAGATAGGGGATGGGGGATATTGAAATGAGAGAGGCTCAGATGTATCTGCTTTCTAAGTAAAAGGAAAAGCAACAGCAGAATGAGATGTCTGCAGAGCCTCCTGATGGAGAATAAAATACACATAAAAAGTTAAACTATTTTGAAATTATTTCTGTTTTTCACACTGCGTATTTTATATGCAGAAATTAGACTGCATGGGTCAACATTACATATCATATAATATAAAATCTGGGGATATTTCTCAGGTAATTTATAAAGGATTTTCAGTTTGGAAGCATAGTGTTTTGCAAAATTAAGTCCAACAATTTTATCACCTAGGAAGGGACAAAGCTTGCAGGTTTCAATAAATTGTCCTGTTTCCACTTCTAAGGTAATGAAATTTCTAGAACTAAAACCCTTTCTAACATATTAGCTTTATCTAATAATTTTCCTATCAATTGTAGTTAACAACATATTACATTTACATAGATGTTATTAATCTTTAAAAGAATTTATTTATTTATTTTTTAAAGATTTTATTTATTTATTTGACAGAGAGAGAGAGAGGGCTCACAAGTAGGCAGAGAAGCAGGCAGAGAGAGAGGGGGAAGCAGGCTCCCTGCTGAGCAGAGAGTCCGATGCGGGGCTCGATCCCAAGACCCTGAGATCATGACCTGAGCCGAAGGCAGAGGCTTTAACCCACTGAGCCACCCAGGTGCCCCTGTTTAAAAGAATTTAAAACATTCTGATTATTTCTTTGAATTTCACGAGATTCAACAGCATGTTCTCTGGACTCTTTTCTCAGATTCTTTGCTTTGAATGGGCTTTTTCTTGAAAAGTAAATCCTGTTTATGATAAGAGAACTACCTTCTATACATTTCACTCATTTGGGTCAAGACACAGCAACCACACTGATGACTGTTGACAGGAGGCTTGCCCTCAGGATAGCTCAGAACTGAAAGGAAATGCTGAGATCTGCTTTGCTCTTTTGAGCCCAAAGGAGGTTAAATTTCACTATGTATTTTTGGTATATACTCTCGATGCCTTTAGACAATAGGAGATGCCTCATATGGAAAGATTTCACCTTTGTCCCCACCCACCTCCACCTCTGTCATAAATATTACACCACCTTGCCTCCCAAAATACAAGGCCAGGTAGATGAAGGGGCAGAGAAGCCAGCTCTCTTGCCTCAAGGTGAGACCAGCTCTGCAGGAGAATCTGTGCTCTAGCGCTTCCCTCGGGATCAGACTGAACCTGAGATTTGATTCTGGGGAAGATGTTCTAAGATAATCTTCAAAAAAATGTTTGCATGTGAAATTCTATGTTTCAATTCATTTTTAAATGATAGGTGCTTTATATAAATAATCATTTCAAATTATATGACTTACTAATATTATTATTGGGAATCATTATCAATTCACTTCTTTTTTTTTTTTTTAAACATTTTATTTTTTTTAATTTATTTATTAGGAAAGAGAGAGTGAGAGAGAACATGAGAAGGGAGAAGGTCAGAGTGAGAAGCGGACTCCCCATGGAGCCGGGAGCCCGATGTGGGACTCGATCCCGGGTCTCTGGGATCACGACCTGAGCCGAAGGCAGCCGCTCAACCAACTGCGCCACCCAGGCGCCCCTCAATTCACTTCTAAAATGATAAATGTGCATGCATGTGTGGGTATGTGTATGTATGGGAGAGTATTTCCTCATAGTTTATTCTGAATTACCCTAATTAAGAAAATGTTATATTTTAATATTTTCTGTTTTTAGGATAATTTTGTTGTAGCAGGTGAAACAGATTATTTATTTATCTATTTATTTATTTAAGATTTTATTTATTTATTTGACAGAGAGAGACACAGTGAGAGAGTAACACAAGCAGGAGGAGGGAGAGAGGAAGAAGTAGGCCTCCCGCGGAGATGCGGGGCTAGATCCCAGTACCCCGGGATCATGACCCAAGCCGAAGGCAGACACTTAATGACTGAGCCACCCAGGTGACCCTAAACAGATTACTTTAAAGTTTAAATTAAAAGATTTAAATTCCATGATTTACCAAAATCATTTCACACTGTCAAGATCAGAATCCAGATCTTCCAAAGCCTGACTCTTTGCCATTTTGCTTAAAATTCAAATTCAGGAAATATTTACTGACTGTCCCGCACATAAAAAATGCTCTTTAAGTATTTGTTGAATAAGCAAAACATAAATCAGTCAATGAGTATGTAGATTATGATGCTACCAGGCTATGATTAAAGCAAAGTACCCAATTCACCTTGTTTGTCTTTTTCTCAAGAATTGCTTCAGCATGGGACGCCTGGGTGGCTCAGTTGGTTGAGCAGCTGCCTTCGGCTCAGGTCATGATCCCAGCATCCTGGGATTGAGTCCCACATCGGGCTCCTTGCTCGGCAGGGAGCCTGCTCCTTTCTCTGCCTCTGCCTGCCTCTCTGCCTGCTTGTGTTCTCTCTCTGTTAAATAAATCAATAAAATTAAAAAAAAAAAAAAAAGAATTGCTTCAGCATCTTAACCTACTCTTATTGCTTTCTTTCTCAGTTTAATTTGTTCAACTACAAAACAACTCTTTCACTTCATTCACTTTATTCTGAAGTAATTCCTTTCTGTAGGCATTCATTCAGCCAATATTAACTGACAATCTACTATTTGCCACCAACTCTGCTAGTGACTGGGGACACCCTAGTGAATATGGCTCATGCTAAAATAGTCTCAAAAGAATCACCCATAATATTATAGTCACAATTATTTAGGATAGGGACACATACATGGAAAAATCTCCTCCTCTATCTTTGTGCATGAGAAGCAAGAGAATGATTAGTACTGCATTTTTGCAAACCTGAAGAATGTGTAACAAACCATCTCCCACAGAGTCATCTTCTCAAATGTCCTTCCATCTCCAAGGCAGCCAGATGGTTTTTCTAGACTTTAAAGAATTTTTCCAGCTTATATTCATCATATCCTCACCAAACAACTTTGAGCATGAAATTAATCTCCATAATAGGCTTATATATTATTTTCTGTATATCTTTTTTTGCATTTGAATAAGGTGACTCAATAGTACTTGACTAATTGTTTATAAGATGTTCACTTAACCTTTTATGTATTCATCTTTCACATATTCCCTGCATAGTTTTTTTTTTCTTAAACCAAGGGAAGCTATTAGACTCTTTTGTATTTCTACTCACTTCCAGATAATGTGATCCTTTGATGTTTTTCAGAGGGTAAAACATGAATCGTATTAAAATATTCGAAGACAGATGATTGTGTCTGAAATGGCTTACCTTTACTTTCTGAAGGTGCTAATGGATGAGAAGATGTTACATAGCTTATTCCTTCAATTAAAAATAAACATTCCTGGGATTATTATGCTCTTAGATTTTTTTAATGGACTCTGTTTCAATAGTTCCTAAAGCTTCTGTTCTCTATATTATGACACTTAAAAATTTAAGAATGGAGTAGACAAATATAGCATATAAATATATGATTCTTAATCTCTTTCGTAGGTTTGGTAAAAGTTCTTCTTTTTTTCTCTTTACTGAATTGAAACTATTGTTACATCTACTGAGCTAAGACAATGTCTTAACACATCATGCAAAATAAAATTCATGAACGGACCTAAAGCGTAAAGTAACACTAGTTTTTTAAAAGGGGAACCCATGTAGATGGGCCAATTATTTTCTTTTTCTTCAGCTTTGTCGTTGGAACCACCAAAAGTAATTTCAACAATTTATCTGAGTTTAATTATGAATATATCTGAGATCCTCATTATGAATTATATGATAGTTGGTTGATTTAATTTAGTAACAGGTGATGAAGTTTCAAATATTTAGAAAATATTCTAAATACTTGGGTCAAATACCAAAAAATCAGGATATGTGCTTCTTTTATAAAAGAATGGATATCAATTCAGATAGTTGCAGATAAATATACAAATTGTAACACAGATTCCTCTGTCTTTTAAGAATAAAATGAAATTTGAGCAAATCCAATTCTGAACAAAGAGACACATGTGCTTGTAATATCCCAAAAATTGTCATCGGCACTGTGATACATACGTGGGATACAGATTTGCTTAAATTTCTTCTAGTTCTTTCTGACTCTAAGTTACTTCTGTTGGGAGTGTGTGTTCTGAACCACACAGAGGGGAGCAGAGACTCGGGCTTCCTGCAACTCAGAGGTCTGAGTGCTTTTGGGTACATTCATTGCTTGGACTCCCTGAAAAGGTGAAAAGGCTACAAAAGGCCAAAAACCTTCAGAGAGCGAGAGACTGAGAAACCGGTCTCCATAGAGCTCAGCCCCTTGACTGGGGGGCAGGGTGACTCAATCCAAGCAAGACTGACTGGAAAACAACGCGGCAGGCCCCT
>CM052800.1:22554105-22574634 GCA_028533885.1 Nasua narica | reverse complement strand
AAAAAAAAGAATATAAAATTATAGATGAAATAAAAAATACAGAGGATATAAAAAAGAAAAGATTGAGAAAGTATTTCTCCAAATATAAATTTCTTTGCTGACATTCTGTTTTTCAGCTACACTCTCACTAGGTAGTTCTCACCGGCTACTTTTACTACAAGATTGCAGTCTTTTCTTATTGTGCTTCTTTGTCTTTCCATCCATAATTCTGTTTTCTATCTCCATATCCTTGTTAAAGTTTGTAAGAGTGTGTCTAGCTCATCCTTTCTTCTTGTGCTCAACATTTATACTTCAACAACCATGAAGACAGGATCTTGAGCAGGATGTTCAAAACTACTCAAAACTACTCACTGCATTTCAAGACTAGTGTTCATTTTGAGTGCTGGAGGTAGCTACATGACCTAGGAATTCTATAAATAACCAAGAAATCATTCTTCTTTAGGTCAGAAGAAAAATATTTGCAGAAGCGCAGCATCAGATTGGCGAATACCTGCGTAAATCATCTGAGGAAAATCCCTGATATATGGTACTGAGCAAACATCAAAGAAAAGTTAAGGGGGAGCGAGATGTAGTACAGTCTTTCTCTAACTCCTGGAGGTAAACTGTAGATAACATCCACTCTTTTTTTTTTTTTTAAGATTTTATTATTCCTTTGAGACAAAGAGAAAAACAGAGTACAAGCAGAGGGAGAGGGAGAAGCAGACTCCCTGCTGACCAGGTAACCTGATGTGGGGCTCTATCCCAGGACCCTGGGATCAGGACCTGAGCTGAAGACTGATGCTTAACTGACTGAGCCACCCAGGCGCCCCCATCCACCCTTTGTTTTCTTAATAATTCAAGAACATTCAGTCAATCGTTCATATTCATTTTCCTCTGTTTGAAATATGTAGAGTGAATTATGTTTTCTTGATTGACACTTATAGAAAACCAAGTCATTCAAGTATATGTATGCTACTAATGCATTTTTACATATATCCTTGGATAATTTAGAGTAGCATTCCTGTTTTTTACAGTATGTGATAATTTTTTAAAATATGTTTACTATTTTTTTATTAAGTTTTGGTTTGCACAACCTCTGTAACTAACAACATGTAGGATGTAGTAGATTCGATTTTACTGAAAGTTTCTTTAGGGGCAGGAAGCTCCCAAATATTACCTGATATATTTTTAGAGGCCTTTGTATGTCTGCATCTACCATGCCTTGTATGTGTGTGTGCATCTACTTTGGCTTTGTTCAATTAAAGTGCAATCCTCTTCTCTTTTTATTCCCCAACTTATGACATTTCCAAAATTTATATCTGCATCAAGAAAGCACATAAATGACATAATACCATGTATTATTCTAAGACTGTAGTGTCAGTTTGGAATGCACTTATTAAGATTCAATGTAAAACTAAAACAAAAACTATCGGTTTCACCTATTTTATGACATTTCCTTACTGGGGGTTTTAATGTGTAATTTTTTATAGGGAGAAAGATATTAATATTTTGCTGTGAGAGGACAATACATGATGAAAAAAGGAAGAGGACTCCAGAAACATCATTTGTACAGTTGAAAGTACAAGGAAGCATTTATTTTATTTGTCCAATGCATCTTCAATCTCTAGACCAGAGAATAATTTTTGTTTGTTTTTGTTGTGTTTATTATGGTGACAGACACTTGGTTTCAGAGAAACATGGGTCTTTTACAATAATGGTATAGTTTCTGGAATGCTTAAGTGGATAACATTTAAATTTTCTCCGTTAAAAAATCCTTTCAGGGCAAATCACTTAATCTGACCACTCCTTTGATGTTTGAGATCCTTTCTAAACTTCCTAGGCACAGAGCGTTTCTATCTTCATGCTCATACCATTTCTATGATAAGGAACATAGTAAATCCTAAATAATGCATTCTAATCTTTTTGTCCTGAGCTATTATTTATCTCCTTGCGACTTCCATTCCTTTGGGCCAAATAAATTGATTTTTTTTTTGGCTTGATAGCTCTCCAAATATTTAAAGAAAGTCAAGTTAACCAGAAAAAAAAAAGAAAAAAAGAAATATGAGACCCCCCCCAAAAAAAACGTTAAGAATTTTCAAACCTTTTTTAAAGTAATCTATACCATGCCCACCTAATAAATCTTAAACACCTTACAAAGATTTTTCAGAGATGTATACTCTCATTCATGCTCTGTGCGAAATGGATAAAGTTTGGGGAAAGAGATAAAAAAATTGAAGTCATCTTATTAAAATTCACTGAACCGAGCAACTAACAAAACTCCTAAGTGATTCCTATATTTACAATAAAGAGAAAGTAAGAACAACCTAATGACTTGATTATGGGAGAAGGTGGGCATGTACATTATGCCCAAAGGACTAGTCACTGAATTTACACTGGAAAGGATTATTTTCTCACAGTACTGAGTTTGGGTGACTTGGCTTTAAAAGTTTGGTCCCTAAACCATCAGCATTAGCATCACCTGGGGACTTGGGTACATAAAAATTCTCAAGCCTCTCAGTTATCATATAAAATTAAGAACTCATGTTTTGTGGCCCATACTGCTTCAAAACTCCCCCAAGTGATTCTGAACCATGGTATAATTGGAGACAATTGATATGAAATATACTGTTCTCTTAAGTTTTTGTTGTTTGCACCTTTAATAAATAACAATGATGCTGCCAATGTGAAATCTGATTGATACAAATCACGTAAATGCTTCTCTATGTCAAAGTGGTAAATAGGGAATGTAAAAGTCCTGCAGGTGTGCCCCACAGAGTCTAAGCCTAGGATGGGTGATAGCCCAATAAGGCCAAACAAAAGAATCAAAGACAGCAGTGATGTGTAGATTTATTGGGGGAACTTACCTACAGGGAGTCCAAGAGCTATTGACTGGACAAAGCATCTGCTGTTGGGATCTATATGCACCAAGGTTGTTTTTTGTTTGTTTATTTGTTTATTTGTTTGTTTTAATCATAGCAACCAACTGTAGCAACTATCAGTGGCCCTTGGCCTCCTTGCATGGCCAGTGTTTTCAATGGAATCAAGGCCTGCCACCTGGACACTCTGTTAAAAGGAGAACATACCAGGTTTTATAAAAAGTCAATCAATCAATCAATAAGTAAGTAAGTAAGTCACACTTCTCCCTCCTTCTTCCAAAACTTTCCCGGAGATGGGTCAGAATTAAGGGAAAGAATTTCTTGTCTTATTCTTTCTGGAACCAACAACTTCCTTGAGAATAGTGTTGCATTGCTGTGGTAAATACATAATTAGTGTCCAGAACATGAACCATGTTTATGTGTCATGTAGATAAACTTTTAAAAAGTTATTGGCTAGGGGTGCCTGGGTGGCTCAGTGGGTTAGTTAAAGCCTCTGCCTTCAGTTCAGGTCATGATCTCAGGATCCTGGGATCAAGACCCGCATTGGGCTCTCTGCTTAGCGGGGAGCCTGCTTCCCCCTCTCTCTCTGCCTGTCTCTCTGACTACTTGTGATCTCTCTCTCTCTGTGAAATAAATAAAATCTTTTAAAAAAAGTTATTGGCTATATATGCATGTCATATTCATTTGTGTTATTTAAAGTACTCATTTACATTTTTTGTATCACTTTGCTACATATTGACTACTTGGTAAATTCATTAGTAATATTCTCTGTCACAAATTCTCTCCTGGTCTGTTTTGTCTAGACTAGATGCCTACTAAGTGAACTTTTATTCCAATTACTATTCCAGTCAGCCTAATTAATTTTTATATAACTTTTTCAAAATGTCTGCTCACTCTGTTTTATAATTTATTGTTCTTTGGTTGGTGGAACTATCCCTTTATTTGTTTTGTTGAGTAACTTAAATATATTTATTCGAAGACTTTCAAATGTCTCATGAATTTCATTTCATTGTCACAATTGTTGGCTATTTTCCTAAACAATACAATTTTTCATGTTTTGAAATTACTTCCCAGGATCATGTCTGTTCCTATAGTTTAAGGGCCAACATCAGTTCATCTGGCCATTCCTTTGATGTCTGACACCCATGGTAGACAGCCCAGTCCAGAGTAGTTCCATACCCATTCACACTACTTCAAAGATGGTAGACTCACTAAATCCTAAGTAATACTCCCGAATCCTTTTTTTTTTAGCAATTATTTATTCCTTGTGTTTTTTTTTTTCTTTATTTCTTTCTCCTTCTACAATCATCCTTCCATGGCCAATAGTTTAATGGTTGCCCCATCACTCTTGTGCTCTTTCCTGTCATTTCATATGACATTTCACAGCTCCTGCCTAAAGGGGGTGTGGGAATAATACAGACCCAATCCAAAAACTGGTGGGCAGTTTGGTTCACTTTCTGAGTGGGGCTATATGTGGGTCTTCCATCTTCACAAAACCAATAGCTTGCTAAAATCTGCAGTACCTGTAGTATCTGATAATAGAAACATGTTTTGCTTTTTTTTTTCTTTCCCCATTAGACTTTCACAATGGAAACACATACCCAGGACCTGCAAATACCTTTTCTGTCTTATTTTCACCTTTAAAGAAGTTTTAATTCCTTTACCTTGCAGATGCCAAATTTTGAGCTACTGCCGCCTGTTGACCTGAACCTGGCAATTTGTCAGCTTCAATCCTTCTTCCCTCTTTATAGTGTTGTTTCACCTTCAACTCATAAATATGTTTATCTTTGTTCTTTGTATTGTTTTAGCTAGTTTTGTTTTATAATTTATCTGTCACCATTACATATTTAAAACAGAAAGAGTGTATCAAGGAAAGAAATTTTAAGAACATCTTAGCTGCAAATCACTTACTATGAATTTTTAAACTTGAGTCATGACTTTCTATGGAAAAACCACTAGGTGGACATTACATCCCTAAGTTAATGGTTATGTTCAGAAGCAAGCTGCAGAAGATGAGTTAGGAGCCAAGCTAACACTAGAAATGTAGAGATATTCAGGCCTCAGGAAGACAACAGGGCTGAGGCATCACTTGGGAGTATCTGCTGTGTGGTCAAGAGAGAGCCACAACAGCAACAATTACAGGTAATGACAGAAGTCTAATATCCGAAAGATAATTAAGAATATGCTATAGAAATAAAAGAGGAACTAACATGAAAAAAAATCTCTACACGTCAAGAGTGCAGCTACCAAGAAAATTCCCTGGTCTGTCTTTGGCTATGAAATGTTGGATACATGATGTCAAATATCTCTGACCAATGAGGCATCTCAATCTATCAGTAGGGCTGAGACAACTGCCGTGGACTCTGCATTATGGTTCTGTTATTCCATGTTGCTCCTGCTGTCATCATCATTATCATTTGTGTTCAATGGTCTTATCCCCTATGTTCCTGGTTCAAGCAATGCATTGCAAAAAGTAACGTAAGACTATAGTGCTTTTAATATATTATTTAGATCAGAAAATTCAGAAGTGGTCTTATACTTGAGAACTTGCCATTCTTTATCTTGGTTTAAAAAAGACTACTGGGAACCAAGAAACAGGCTCTTCACTATAGAGAACAAACTGAGGGTTACCAGAAAGGATGTGGGTGGAGGATGGGTTAAAAAGATAATAGGGATTAAGGAGCATACTTGTGATGAGTACCAGGTGGTGTATGTAAGTGATGGATCACTAGATTTTACACTTGAAACTAATATTACACTGAATTTAAATAAAAAACTTGAAAAAAATAAAAAGAAAAAGACTGTTGGGAAGTTATAAACCATTACTAATAAACTAATTGGGCAAAGTTCAGAGATAACATTTTGATTGATTCAGAAGAAAGGTATTCAATACTTTCAGATCAAATGCTTTTGTAAACAACATATTTTAAACAACATTACATTAAAATGGATTTCTTTGGACTTTAATTTCATGTTTGAGAAAATAACAAAGGCAATTTCTAGCATATTGATCCTAAGAATAAAATATTTGCAAGAGGAAACTTTTGAATCATACACTTTAACAAATTTATCCTTTATATATTACATGTCTGCATTTAGTAAATTTTAGCAGTCTTTCCAGATGCATTCCAGTATCCTCCTCCATTCTGAGTTATCTGAATAGCAAAAAACAAGAAAAGATTCAAATCTATTGTAAATTTTGTAAGGAGATAATCTCCAATTCTTACTCATTTATAAGCACTAGCTCGTCAGATATGTTCTCTCAGTGTGTATTTGAGTGTGATTTCTTCAGCTTCAATATACAGTTACTTTAAAAAATATAACTTTTATTTTTCCAATTCACAATACTGTTACTTCAATGACTATCCTTTCAAACTTTGAAGAAAGATATAGTCCCATGAGTGGAACCAGATGAAGTCATCTCAGTCTTAATTCTTGCTGAATGTGACACATGGAAGGCTCTGTACAAGTTGTGAACTCATGTATTTTCAGGGACTAGGAAATTCATACAATAAAGGGTGACAGAACCTTTAGCAAATTGGGGGTGTTTTATTACCAGAAGGTGTAAAAAATGTGGAAAACATACAGATCCATTATTTTTAGGTCCTTTACTCAGTCTACAGGATGTTAATTTTATCCCCAATTCCATTTAAAAAATTTTACTTCAAAATAAAACAAAACCCAAACCTTTTGCCCTGGATTATTCTTTTATATTTACTCTCATTAAAATTTGGTGAGACATGGGTTGCCTGTGTGGCTCAGGCAGTTAAGCATCTGCCTTCAGCTCAGGTCATATTCCTGGGGTTCTAAGATCAAGCCCTATGTCAGGCTTCTTGCTCAGAGGGGAGCCTCCTTCTCTTTCTCCTTCTGTAGTTGTCCCTGCTTGTGCTCTCTCTCTCTCAAATAAATAAATAAAATCTTAAAAAAAAATTTGGCAAGACTTATTTAAGGCACTACAGAGAATTTTGTAACATCTAATCTTATATCATTGACCCAATATAAATCTATGAATTTCAGGTTATTACTTATCTTCAAAGGCTGTGTATAGGAAAAAATGACCTCTTCCAATTAAAAAAATAATATTGTCTCTTAATTTTCCATTCAAATTATTTATGACTGATGATATTTCCAAATTTTATTAAGATTATAAAATAATTTAGATGTAGTTATTAATTTTAAATGGAAAACAGCAAAGCATATTAATTTCTTCATTGCTGATAGTATGCTTCTATTATTATGAAACATATTATTATTATTATGAGCCAGGGTATATGTAAGAGACAACCAAAATTATTACTATTTTGGGTAGAGGTTCATCAGTGCTTAAATGTAGTAGTCTAAACTCACCCCAAAAAGATTGGTATTAACAACTACTTGTGGGTGCATCTTTACAACTAACATCTCAGTCAAAAAGAGATGTTACTTAAAAGCGTGCTTTCTCAAATGTGGGCCTTAAAGAGATTCTTATATGGTCAAGGGAGTCAAATCATCTTTATTTGCCATTTTTGCACTTAACATGTCATCCTGTGGTCTCCAGCACCACCAGCTCCCAATTTTTATCATGTTCAGGTACCTATTTTACAAGTAAAAGCAAGAATAATAAATTCAGACTTCAGCAGATAACAGGAAACTCTGTCCAGGACTTATAAAATAAATATAGAAATGAAAAGAGCTACTATTAATGCCGTGATATTTGATATGCATTTTGTCAACCAAAATACATTTTATATAACATTAAGTTTTATGGTATATTTGTTGGAAAAAATATCACTTTAGTTTGGAAACAACTTTTGGAGGACATATTGATTCATTAGTTTATTAATATAACTTGTGGGCAAACCATTTATATATAAGAGAAATATTAGGAATATCACATTATTCATTAAATCTATTCTTTATTTTTTTAAATTTATTTATTTTGTTTAGTAATCTCTACACCCAACATAGGGTTCAAATTTATGATCCCAAGATCAAGAGTCACATGCTCTTCTGACTGAGCTGGCCAGGTGCCCCCATTCTTCTTTTAAAAAACAAATATTTACTATTATAAAGTGTTTAGTTTTCAGGTGCATGTTACAGCTGTTATAAGAAAACTGGAGTTACTCTCTGCTTTTTTTCACTATTTTTGTCATTTCTTCAGCAAATTTTTATTTTTCATCCAGTTTGTACTAAATATTTATATTTGTTTCTTAGCTGCTGTTACAAAATATCACAAACTGGGTGGCTTAAAACAACACAAATTTATTCTATCACTCTTCTGGAAGCTGAAAGCCCAGGATCAATCTGATGGATGTCTCATGCTCCCTCAGAAATCTGTAGGGGGTAAATCCTTCCTTGCTTTTTCCCGGTTTGTGGTGGTTTGCTTGCAATCTTTGTTGGCCCTTGGTTTACAGCTACTACACTTCAATCTCTGTTTCCATCATCATGTGGTATCTTCTCTCTTGAGTCTCTGTCTCTTCTTTACTTATGAGGACACCAGTCATATTGGAAAAAGTCTACTTTGTTTCAGTATGACCTCCTCTTAATTTGATAACATCACAAAGACCCTATTTCCATATAAAGTAACATTCATGAGTACTGGGAATTAGGATTTCAACATACCTTATTGAGAAACACAGTTCAACCTACAACAGCTTATCCTACAGGCCTCCAAATTTACATCTTTCCTTTGTGCTAAATATACTCACCTAATCACAATATCCTCAAAAATCATAACCCATTCTAGTATCAACTTGAAGTCTAAAATTTTATCTAAATATCAACTCAAAAAGTTCCAAATATTATCACTTCAATCATTTGAATCAGTTATGCAGTGTATGTGTTTTTCTTTGTAGAAAACAAGTTATTTGCTTCTAAAATTAATGGTAGTGAATTCTTAGGATAGACATTTCCATTCCAAAAGGGAGAAATTGTAATGAATAAAAGGATCACAGGTCCTAAGCAAGATAGCAGTTGGGCATCTTGCTCAGTTGGGCAAATTCTCTTGGGTTTCGGGCCCATATAATAATCATCTGTTTCTGGGTATTCTGTCCTCTGGGACTACTGGGATGGAAGCCCTGCTTTTTAGGCCCAGTATCATGTGTGTGGGGGGGCAGGTTTCATCCTTTGCAGTCCACCAGTGGCCATACCTATACGTGCATGGTTCTGCCCTCAGGCATTCTTCCTTCCTTCACTCTGATTCTGTCCCTTTCCTTCTAAGATGGTGACATTTCTATTGGTATAAAATTTTCAAAATTTTTGTCTTTCTCTTGTGCAATTCAAGAAAGTACAAAGTGATCAGACAAGTAGTCTACAGATCTTTCCTGGGCAATTGTATTTCTATTCCTGGCTTCCACTGAGATGGTTGATTAGATCCATGAATTGCACACCTAATCTCTTAGCAAACAATTTCCCAGCCTCGATCTTAGTGTTCTCTCCAGAGCCCACTTTCTTCTCTTTTGCAGTATGGATAGGCTGAGAATCTTCCAAACCATCAAGTGGTGGTTCTTATTTGCTTAATACTTTATTTTTCAATTTATAACTTTCCTCTCACATTTTGTTTTAAGCAATAAGGAGAAAACAGGTTGCTCCTTCAACATTTTGTTTGAAAATTTCCTCAGCCAAATATCCAAATTCATAACTTGTAAATTCTACTTCCCACTAGAAACTAGTACATCATTCACCCAAGTTCTTTTTCAAGGATCTCTTTTCTCCACAGTCCAATAGTATGCTTGTCATTGCCATTCTGACCTGATCTCACCAGAAGGAACAAATTGATGTTCTCTTATATAAAAGCTGGCAGGGTTTACTTTGGCTCTTTCAGCTTGAATACCGTGAAAACAATCGCAGTGAATGTATTAGCCACCCAAATGTGATTGCAAGACTGCTGAACAGTTTTTAATATAAAAAGCATTAATCATATCACTGGGGGACTCACTATGGGTGAGAAGTCCTTAAGAACTACTAATATGTGTAAGGTTAAAGTTAAAAAAATTGAAATCTAATGATTGCTCATAAGCAGAGTAACAATATTAAAAAGTCATAACTCACAGTTTTAAATAATAAGCATAAATCATCATATAATGCTAATAAATTCATAATATCAAAAGAAATGATATTTTTTGTATTTCAACCAAGGTATCTGTAGTATCCATGGAAGTGTGCCATCCACATCTTCCTTCAAGAAAGAACTTGCTGAGAGCCATGTAGTTACTGATAGCCTCAAACTGCAGCACTCATGCCAAGGCTACACATGTGTGAGATTTTCACTGACAAATCATGGCAGGTGTACCAGACTCCAGGTCATTTCCATCCAACTTGGGGGGTGGACTCTTTTAATGGGCAATCTTTGCCTTAAAGTCCTCCACTGACCTGGCTGCGAAATTCTTGTAAATGAACTGCAGTCTGAAAGTCCTTGTACTGAATCCTCTTTTCTTCTAGGTTTTCCCTGCCCCCTGCCATACCTACTACCCTTTACCAATCACATGTTTTTCCTTCTCAAAATCCTTTGTGCTTCTAAATCCTTCCCATAATACCCAAACTGTCAAAATATTTTTATCCAATTCATTACAGCTAACTTGACTTATATGTCAAGTTCCACATACAATCAATTTTCTCTCTTCTTCTACATTAAAAAAGGTAATGCTCAATTAGAT
Organism: Nasua narica; assembly: GCA_028533885.1. Taxonomy (NCBI): domain Eukaryota; kingdom Metazoa; phylum Chordata; class Mammalia; order Carnivora; family Procyonidae; genus Nasua; species Nasua narica. The sequence goes on along the minus strand of CM052800.1, from coordinate 22,564,145 downwards.
GTTTGCAGTAAGTGTTTGTCAGTATTGAATAAGTTCCTGTTTCAGATTAAACATGGATCCAGAAGTTTTGGTGAGATACACACTGATGTGTTCTTTATGTATTCTGGCTGCTGCTAAATCAATAACACAACATAATCAAAAGTGAGAAGAGTGAACATTTCACCTTGGAAGTATCTATGAATAGATGCACCTTAATCTAGTCTTTGGCTGCATTTGACCTGTGGAATTATTTTTTCCTGTCCTGGTGAATAATTTGGACATCATTTTTTAATGTGCTTCATAACATGTCTTTGTTTTCTTAGTCAAAAAATTAAAGGAAATAACATGTTGGAAAAGATTCAGACTCCAGCAATCAAACTATTCAGCTCTTTTATGGTTCCATACAAATTTTAGGATTGTTTTTTCTAGGTCTATGAAAAATGCTGTTGATATTTTCATAAGGATTGCATTAAATGTGTAAATTGCTTTGGGTAGTCAAACATTTTTGCAGTTTTTGTTCTTCCACTCCATGAGCCTGGGATGTTTTTTCATTTCTATGTGTCATCTTCAATTTTTTTCATAAGTGTTCTATAGTTTTCAGAGTACAGGTCTTTTACTTCTTTGGTTAGGTGTGTTCCAAGGTGTCTTATGGGTTTGGGTGCAATTGTAAATGGGATTGATTCCTTGATTTCTCTATCTGCTGCTTCTTTGTTAGTGTATAGAAATGCAATGGATTTCTGTATGTTTATTTTATATTCTATAACTTCGCTGAATTCATATATCAGTTCTAACAAATTTTTATATAGTCTCTTGAGTTTCCTACATAGAATATTATATCATCTGTGAATAGTGAGATACAATCTCACACATGTCAGAATGGCTAAAATTAACAACGCAGGAAACAGATTCTGGTGAGGACGTTGACAAAGAGGAACCCTCTTGCACTCTTGGTGGGAATGCAAACTGGTGCAGCCACTCTGGAAAACAGTATGGAGATTCTTCAAAAAGTTAAAAATAATAGAACTACCCTAAAACCTAGCAATTGCACTACTAGATACTTACCCAAAGGATATAAAAACACTGATTTGAAGGGGCATATGCACCCTAATGTTTCTAGCAACTTTGCCAACAATAGCAGAATTATGGAAAGAGTCCACATATCCATTGACTAATTGACTAATGGGTAAAGAGGTAATATATATTACCCAGTCATCAAAAATAATGAATCTTGCCATGTGCAACAATGTGGATGGAACTGGAGAGTATTACGCTAAGCAAAATAAGTCAGAGAAAGACAAATACCATATGCTTTCATACATATGTGAAATTTAAGAAATAAAACAGATGAACATAGAGGAAGGGAAAAAAACAAAAAAAGAAGGAGAGGAAGGCATACCATAACAGACTCTTAAGTATAGAAAACAAACTGAGGGTTGCTGGAGGGGAGGGGAAGAGGTGATGGGCTAAACAGACGATGGGTATTAAGAAGGTCACTTGCTGTGATGAGTAGTGGGTATTAGATGTAAGTGTTGAATCACTAAATTCTAGTCCTCAAATGAAATATTACACTTTATGTTAACTAATTGGAATTTAAGTAAAAATTTAAAAAATAAAAAATAATAAATAGGGGTGCCTGGGTGGCTCAGTCAGTTAAGCATCTGCCTGAATTCAGTTCAGGTCATGATCCCATCCTAGGATTTAGCCCTGGACTGGGCTTCCCGTTCTTTTTTTTTTTTTTTAAGATTTTGTTTATTTATTTGACAGAGAGAGAGATCACAAGTAGGAAGAGAGGCAGGTAAAGAGAGAGGAGGAAGCAGGCTCCCCACTGAGCAGCTGGATCCCAGGACCCTGATATCATGACCTGAGCTCAAGGCAGAGGCTTTAACCCACTGAGCCACCCAGACGCCCATGGGCTCCCTGTTGTGCAGGGATCCTGCTTCTCCCTCTCCCTCTGCCACTCCCACTGCTTGTGTGCTCTCTCTCTTTCAAATAAATAAATAAAATCTTAAAATAATAACAATAATAATAAATTAAAATATAAAATAAAAAGGATTTTGCTTGAAAATAAAATTAAAAGACTAGAAATTTCATTATTTTGTTTCCATTGTTTTCCCATAGTTAAATTTTATTCTAAGCATCTTTTTCTTTTTCTTTTTTTTTTTGCTATGGTAGAAATAATCACAATCCCAACAAATTCACCTACAAATTCTACAGATTTTGAAGGCTTAAACATTTGTTAATGGTAAGGTAATTTTAAGTGAGTTGCAGTATTTTGAAAGTAGTTTGACTGTGAAAGTAATTTAAAATTAAAAGGATGTGTAGTTTATCTCTCTTTTCCTGACTTTTTATCTGATTATAATCTTATTTGTGACTCAAAAACTTAAAATACAAGTTCATTAATTGTAATTGAAGTATTACTCTCTTTTAAGCAAGAATGGTATTTCTCAACAACTTCATAAATAATACTTTTGCTTCTACAATATATATTTCTTTAAGATTCTTCACATTTTGACAAATAAGTTCATAATAATGTTGCTGTGACTATCTTACTTACCAATGAGTTTAGATTGTTTAATACTATAGTAGTGAATAGAACATGTAAACTAAAGGTGGTATACAAAAGTAACCTAAATTTATAGTTACCATGTTCATCAGTCAATAAAATATTATTGAGTACTTCCTCTTTATCTAGCTTCCAACTAGATGTCGAAGATAAAGAAACATTTCATATTCACAGCCCTCACATTTTTTAAATATTACCAAAAAAAAGGACAAAACTGCTAATCAGGAAAGGAGGAATAAATAAAAACTTGTTAAGGAGCATAAGAAAATTTACCTTTCTTTCTACCTTCTTTCTTCTTTTATTTTTATACTTTTATATTTTTAGCTATAATTCTCAGTATTTCATTTTGAATATAATATTTTATTGAATATTTAATAGTGGAATGGAATCATTTAACAGTGCATGTACTCCTTTATTGGACTACCAAATTAATACCCATCACAATTGTCTACATAATTTCTTATCACTTATAATAAGGATAAAGTCCCTGTTATTTTATTTTGGTCCTCACAATGCTCGTGAACCTTACTAAAGACATTTTTTAGCATAGCTTGAAAAAGGAATATTTTAATTGAAGTTTTGTCCAACTACTGATGTTATGAGGTTACATATTTGCTCAAAAGTTTGCTTGGTAACCTAAGAATATAATTTAAATAATTCAAAATCACTTGGAGACAGTGATTCCCATCTCTAAGAATGCTTCAGACTAATGTCACCCAAACAACACACTCTCTCACAGCAAGGGATATGCCTTCAATATTTAGTTATAGCCTATCAAATAATGGATATCACACATCAGTGGAATGGTTGCATACATTAGTAAATTGTTGAATATCAGAGTTGACCTTCTTGATATTATTCCTTAATTCTTATCAATAAATTATTACTAACATTTCTGTTTTTTTAAAAAAATAATTTCATATACATTTATTATATAAGAAGGCAATGATATTTTGTTTAAGCAAATTTTCTTATTAGGAAAAATCACTTTCCTTTACATTTGTGAGTGTTGCTTTTAGTAGCTAGTTCTAATTCTCCGTAATGTGTTAAAAATAATATGTGAATTTTCATGTTACATCATCCTTGATTTGTTGAAGCCTTCTATCACAAGCTATACAAGGCAAAGGAAGACAGAGGAAAAAGAAAACAAAAGTGAAGAATGAGAATCCTTTCTTTGGATATGCTGAAATGCCAGAAATGGAATGTTAAAGGTAGATGAGAGCTTAGATGTTATCTAGTTAAAGCATTGTTCTGTAACACAGAATACTGAGATCTGAGGAGGTGACTAATTCAGTTTTTCTGAGCTGGATCAGGGCTCAACATTGATTTAATCCAGATCACCTTGCCCAGATAGTGTCTATTCACATTCAAGTAATTCATTTCCACATTATTGTTTCCAAATGAAGCATCCGGGTGGTTTTTTTTGTTCTGTTACAATAGTGTCTTCCTATCTTCAGTCATCCAGAAAATTAAAATTATGTTTTTCTAGACCATCCTTGCTTATATATATATTTTCTTATTTATGAGAGTTTGAGGGATTATTCCTGATTTGAATGTGTTTTACAAAGAGCCTTTTAACTAACTGCCCTCTTTGATAATAGTTGGCGTTTAGATTTTTAGGGTTTTCTTTTATACTTTTCTGTCAAGAGTAACCTTCTTTCAAAGTTTCGTTTTGAGTCATGGTCAATAGTTGGCACAATGTAAATGGAAACTTTTTTATAAAGGAATAAATAGTCAATGAAAAATATAGTGGGCTACTAGATGAACTAAACAAATCATTTCCTAAAATATAGTTATATGGGCAGAGAAAAATAGTAAAGAAGAACAAATGAATCCTATTTACTGTATTTCGTTAGACTATCCAGAATGTTGTTGGGTTTTCAAATGCATCCCTATTTACTTTTAAATAATTAAAATTTAAAGTGGCACCTGGGTGGCTCAGTTGGTTAAGCGGCTGACTCTTGGTTTCGGCTTAGGTCATAATCTTGGGGTCATGGGATCAAGCCCCGCACCTGGCTCCACACTCAGCAGGGAGTCCACTTGAAATTTTCTCCCTCTGCCCATCCTCCTGCTTCCTCTCTCTCTCTCGAAAATAAATAAATATTAAAAAAAAATAATTACAATTTAAAGAAATAAAATTCAAGGCAACACCATCACAAAGAGAAAATAACTGTTGGTTTTTTGGATATTTATAAATAATTTCATTGTAAATGTATGTTTACAAACAAATTCAAATTGCAGATTCAATTTAGTATCCAGAATTGTCACTGTACATTATATTCACCGTGCACTTTATTAACATGGGGTTAACAACGGTCCATATTTTAATTATAACTTATGGCCGGTCTCAGTCTATGATGTACTATTACCTGGGAGTGAGCTGTTTTCCTCTGGCTTCATGTTCTTGCAGGGGGAAACTCTAATAGGATACCTCTCACTTATTGCTCCTACATATTCATGAATTTGAGAGAAAAAACAGGCCCTGTGTGTCTCAGCAACTAATGGGATATTGTTGATATTTACATGCCTACACATATTATGTATTGTAGTCCTCTCTTTTACATGCAGTAAAGAGGTTAACCCCCTTTCTGCAGAGGCCTGAAAATGTAAGATAGTGCCTAAGTAGGTGAGTTCATTCATCTAATTTAAGTTTCCTGCAGATCTAAGGCCAATTGATGTTCATTTGCCTACCTCCTTATCCATTTCTCAATTGGTTCCGAATTCTAGTACAGAAGAAAACTCATTATTTATTAAACTTTCTTAAAAAAATCTAACGATCACAATGTACTTATAAATTTATTTAAGTTTACCATTTCTAATGTTTGGTTATTATGAATAAATATGATAAACTTTTGCAAATAAATTATTGTGTATGTGAGAAATGATTTTAAATCAGCATTCCAGAAGGGGTTTATTATGTCAAGATGCAAGAGGATTGGTAAGTTTTCTGATAAATAGCATAAAATTATTTTTTAATTATAATTTAAACAGAATTTGAAGAGACAGCCCATTCATTATCCTTATCTGTGTTGATGCTTTCTATTTTTGAAAATCTTGCTAAGATGATCAACTATGTAATTATTTTTTATCTGCATTTCATTGATTAGTGACATCGTAAAATACGAAGTGATTAATTATCAATTTTCTTTTTCTACATCCTCAAAAAAAAAAAAACTTAAAAAAATTAGAGGTACTACATGACCTTTGTTCACTCCATTAATTTTCTGTTCTCATTTCCTGTTACTTTCCCATCTATTTATTATTACCATGGTGGCTTGATTTTTACTGCGTGCATAAAAATCCATATGTATATAGATTTAAAGTTTTGTCCTGCCCAAAATTTGACAATAATTTATGTAGAGCTGTATCCTGCTATTTTCACATGTCCCAAGTCTATCCTATGCTAGTACATTTACTTTTGCAAATAAGATCTTTAAAATCTGCACTATTTCCATTCTACTACAATGTTTGTATGTTATATTATTCCTAGTCATTTAGGACTGTATTTAGACAAAAATAAACATCTCTAATTTTCCTGTGAAAATTTTAAAAACCTCCTTATATGTTGTTAATTTATTTTAAATAAGATGTTTCATCTAGTCACTGCCTCCCAGCATTATAATTTATTATTTCTTAAAATTAACATATACTCATTATGATGAGCACTAAATAATGTACAGAATTGTTGAATAGCTATATTTTACCCCTGTAAGTAATATAACACTGTATATTAACCATATTCAAATTAAAATTTAAAAACAATAAAAAATAGCAAATTTACTGTTAAAAATATAATTAGTTGTTCATCTTTAATAGTATTAGTAGTATACATAGCTAGTATTATCGTTCTACTTGCATGTTTTTTTTTTTGTGAACTGCCTGTTTATTTCATTTTCCCAGTTTTTAATAGGAATTAAATTTTAATAGGAATTAAAAACTGGGAAAATGAATTAAGAGTTAAAGAATTGAGAGTTAAAGAGTTAAGGGAATTAAGAGTTAAAGAATGTTAACATTCTTTGAAATTTTCAAATATATAATTAACATTTTTGACTTCTTATTTGTTCAAAATATAATGCCACCTTTATCTATTTTATTTACCCATTTACAAATGGTAATAATATGTGTATATTTTTTTCCTAATAATCTTTCTATGTCTTTCTTGTTTATGACATATTTTTCCAACTGGTGATATGTTATAATTAGTATTTGATTTTAGTTGTTTTATGCTCTTAATTTTACATTAGCTCTTTAATTCAGTATATATTTTAGATTATCATAAAATGATGGGTTTTTTAAAAAATCTTTAATAAATATATTGCCTGCTTATATCAGAATATTATTTAGCATATGTTCCCCATACAATAGAATATTCTCAACAATGAAATGAAAATATTTAATATTTTCATATTAAAATATGAATAGATATGGATGGACTTTAAACAAATTTTGGTAAGTGAAAGAAGGCGATTGGATTTTAATTATATGACATTTTGGAAAACCCAAAACTCTAAATACAGTAACCAGATCAGTGGTCAAATATCAGGTGTGATGGGATACAGGTGATGTGAAGTAAGTGAAGTGCAGGGGGATTTTTTAGGTTGATGGAACTATTCTTTTTTTTTAAGATATTTATTTATCTATCTATCTATCATCTATCTATCTATCTATCATCTATCTATCTATCTATCTATCTATCTATCTATCTATCTATCTATGTATTTAAGAGAGAGAGAGTGTGTGTGTGCAAGTGGGGGGAAGCTAGACGGAGAAGGAGGAGAGAATCCCAATCCCAAGCAGGTTGAGCACTGATCATGAAGCCTAATGTGGGACCTGATCCCATGAAGACACCAAAATTATGACTTAAGCCAAAACCAAGAGTCTGTTGCTTAACCGACTGAGCCATCCAGGTGCCTGTTTGGTGGAATTATTCTATATGATACTTGATGTATATATAACATTAGGCATTTGTCAAAATCCCAAAAGTTTAATGGCAAGAAGTGAACTTTAATGTATATTAATTTTTAAAAAATCTTAGGATTTTGAGGAATACAGGAAAGAATGCAGATTTTGACAAGAGAATCTAATTGTATTACAAAATATGCGACAACTTTGCTGAAGCAGTTGGAGGAACTGGTGCTAATATATATATTATTTTAGAAATGTCTAGAGCCCATAATACCAATGGCAAAAGAATTTGCATGTAAGCACTGTATTTTAATTGATAAAGTTTTTTCCAGTGGGAGTAAAGGTTAATTATTCTAAATATTATTCTAAATAATAATTATTCATAAATGTATACTGAAATTGAAAAATTAAGTAAGTGGATAATATTTGGTAGTATCCAGTTTTGTTACTGTTGGAGTGGTGGTTTACAGATCTCCACTGGGAGGAGGCTACAATGATCCATGTGGCAGTCAACCCATGTGGCAATGGATTAGAGATGAAGATGTTAGTATGAACTCATGTTTGGCTTCATATAGGTACAGATGGTTTCATTAGAAATATTTAGACATATGTATATATCCACAGGTTGGTTTACACATATATATTGTCTTTGTCTGCCAACCAAAAATCCATAAGAGCAATGTACTCAGGAGCAAGAAGGACACATAGCACTCAGATCTTGGTTCCTAATAAAATGGGTCAGAGTTCCTTAACAAATGGATGAGTTCAGTGTTGGATTATGTGATTTATAAGATGAGCCTGGAGCATACTGTAGTGTCAGAAAGCTAAGAAGTATAAGGAGAGGAGAGGAGTGTAGAGGAAGAAAGGAAGGAAAGAAGATAAACACTACATAGATGAAGGTAGATCAAGGGAACACATTGGAATTCCCCAATGGTTAAAATTGGAAAAATTCGTGCAACAAAATATATAAATTAGTATTGGATTGCAAGCCAAAATATAAAATAAATATCTGTGAGTCCATATTGATATAAATAAATGACTGAAAAAATAAAGGGGTAAGAATTAAAAAAAATCCCTCCATTCAACATTCTACATAATTTATGCAAATATTCTGGCATCAGTGAGGGGTGTCATAGCTCCTTCTCCTTAAGGGTGAGCAGTGCATAGTGACTTCCTTCCAAAGAGTACATCAAAATAGTGAAAAAATAAAGCTTAATTGCAGAGAAAGCTGACAAACACTACAACAGTCAAGGGATCAAGGTCAACATCGAATGAGATGAATCATTGATAGTATTTACCCTTTATATGATAAGATCAAAATGGCAATTCATCTTTGTAGTCTTTCTCTTCATAAGCCATAACCCTTGCCTAATTATGACAAAAACAGTGAAAAAATTCTGATTTTGTAGGAGCATCTTACAAATAAAAAACACAAAAAAACCCTAAAAACAAAAACTAGCCAGTACTCCTCAAAAAGGTCAAAGTCATCAAAAAGAAAAAAAAAAAGTTTAAGAAACGTCATAGAGAAGTGGAGCCTAAGAAGAAATGACAAATGTCTTTAGGGAGACATAATCATGGGGGAGAAAAAAAATGAGGTAAAATCAAGGAAATATCAATAAATTTTGGACTTTAGTTAAAAATAACAATATTGGTTCATTGTTTATTGACCATAGCAAATGCATCATGCTAATATAAGATGTTAACAATAGGAGATACTTGGGGTGGTAGATAAGGGGACCTCCCTATACCATCAAAACAGGGGGCATCACAATTGTGGACTTCAAGTTATATATTACGAAACTGTGGTACCCACAGTACCAAACAGTACCTGTTTGTCGTACCAAAACAGTATGCTATTGGCATAAAAATAGACACACAGATCAATGGAAGATAATAGAAAACTCAGAAATGGATCCACAAGTATATGATCAATTAATCCCTGACAAATGAGGCAAGAATATACAATAAGAAAAGTCTCTTCAATAAATATATTGGAAAACCCGGACAACAGCATGCAAAAGAATGAAGGTGGACCCTTTTCTTGCATCATCCACAAAAATAAATTTGAAATGGATGGAAGACATAAATGTGAGACCTGAAACCATAAAAGTCCTGGTGGAGAACATAGTCAGTAACCTCTTTTGAGTCTATTAGGAAATGGTCCAGTTTCATTCTTTTACATGTGGCTGTCCAGTTTTCCCAACACCATTTGTTGAAGACACTGTCTTTTTTTCCATTGAATATTCTTTCCTGCTTTGTCGAAGATTAGTTGACCATGGAGTTGAGGTTCCATTTCTGGGCTCTCTATTCTGTTCTATTGATCTATATGTCTGTTTTTGTGCCAGTATCACACTGTCTTGATGATTACAGCTTTGTAATAGAGCTTGAAGTCTGGAATTGTGATGCCACCAACTTTGGTTTTCTTTTTCAGCATTCCTCTGGCTATCCGTGGTCTTTTCTGGTTCCATATAAATTTTAGGATTATTTGTTCCATTTCTTTGAAATAAATTGATGGTAATTTGATAGGGATTGCATTAAATGTATAGATTGCTTTAGGTAGCATAGACATTTTCATAATATTTGTTCTTCCAAG
>CM052800.1:22510057-22546789 GCA_028533885.1 Nasua narica | reverse complement strand
AGCTGTATATTTAATTTCCTGAGGAATCTCCATACTGTTTTCCAAAGTGGCTGCACCAACTTGCATCCCCACCAATAGTGGAGGAAGGTTCCCCTTTCTCCACATCCTCTCCAACATTTGTTGTTTACTGTCTTGTTGATTTTGGCCATTCAATAAAGTGTTTTTAAATTAAAAAAAAAAAGAAGAAGAAGAGGAATGGACTCACAAAGATAACCCCATCCTAATTCCCTGAAACTGTGATTACAATTTTATAGGGAAGAGGAGAATTAAAGTTATAGATGAAATCCAGATTGCTAATCAGCTGACTTTGTGATGTGATTATTTGGATTTTTTTCAGGGATACTCAATGTAATTATAAAGATTCTTTAAATTTAAAGAGAGAAGTAGAAGGGGAGGTCAGACTAAATTGATATTACTATATCAAAAACCTCAAAATAATGTTTTTGACTTTGAAGATGGATGAAGAGAAAACCATAAGCCATGGAATGTGGGCACCTAAAAAAGCTGGAAAACAAAGGAATATATTCTCCCAGAGAACCTCCAGAATGAACACAGTTGTGTTGACAATTTGATTTTAGCCTAACGTGACCCATTTTGGACTTTTGACCTCCAGAAACTATGAAACTATGAAATAAATTTGTGTTGTTTTATTTCATACTTTATGGTAATTTTTACATGACTCATAGAAAATTAGTGCACCAAGTCTCTTACCTGGAACTCTATCCCCTGAAATTAGGATTCCTTTCTAGATATCCTTCTTACTCAGGCTTGGGTAATTTTAACTTTCATTCTTTCCCTTTACTTACACCTTTTATTATTAATGCTTTGAAATTCCTTAATTAATTTACATAATTGCTCATTACATGAAGTAAATAATCTTTTCTAAAGATTTATTTATTTTTTTGAAAAAGCGAGCGAGAGAGAGAAAGTGCATGAGCAGGGGGCTGGGAAGCAGCAGAGGGAAAGAGAGAGAGAGACAATCTCAAACAGACTTCCTGCTGTGTGCAGAGCCCAACAGGGGGCTCGAACTCACAACCCTGAGATCTTGACCTGCGCCAAAATCAAAAGTCAAATGCTGAACTGACTGAGCTACCCAGGTGCCGCAAGGTAAATAATCTTAATTTGGGTTAACATTACTTCATTTATTTCAAGGATTTTCTAATTAATAACTTATTAATTTAATAAATCAATCTGAACTGAATGTCTCAGGTATTTTACACTTCCAAATCTGTCTTCAGGACACTGCTAGAGCATTCTCTATTCCTAGGAGAATGCTCTAGGAGCATTCTATTCCTATCTACTTCTGAAAGGTAAATTGCTTTTTATTACTTATGCATTTTACTTTAAATACTCAGCCCAGCACTCAAAATCTCTGTGATAGGTAGCTCCTAGGAGGCCTTGAGGTTCCTACTTCCTGATGCACATATCCCCTCTTATTGGTTGTGAACTGCTTTGTGAGTATGATGGGACATTGCTAGCAAAATTACCTCAATTTACATAACAAGGAAATTTTGCAGAAGCGATTTATATCCCTAATCAGTTGACTTTCAGTTACTCAAAATGAACATTTTCCTGGATGAGAGCTTAAAAAATGTCAGAGAGAATAGAAGAGAGAGAGAAATCCTTCTACTGGCCTTGAAGGAGTAATCTGCCATGATATGTGGAGAGGGACATTTGGCAGGAATTGTTGAAGGTTTCTAGGAGCTCAGAACCTCCACCAGTGGATGGTTACAAAGAAAGCACTACCCTCAGTCGCACAACCAAAAGGAATTAAATTCTGCCAACAACCAGTAAGGATCAAAAAGGACTTTGAGACTCAGATGAAATCATAGCCTGGTTTACACCTTGATGTCAGTGTGATGGGACTTTGAATAATATACTGTAATAATATTATTACAGTATATTATTCAGTAATAAAATCATTAAATAATTTTTAATATTATTTTTAATATTATTCAGTAATAAAAATTTACTGACTTGATGCATGCAAACTGTGAGATGATAAAAATATGTTGTTTTAAGTTGCTAAACTGGTCATAATTTGATATGTAGCAATAGAAAAATTGCTCACTCATAGTAGCATTTGCTCAACGTACTTCTCTTACTTCATTTCCTTCTTTCCCTTTATAGAACTACCCATTGTGCAGGCAGATAGGTAGACTGAATGGAGGAGAAACCATAGGAATACTACCCTGGTATCCTTCAAATCCTTGCTTGTGGCACTAATCTGCAATCCTTTTAGTAATATGGTGTTGCTTTTGGTTTACTGTTTTCCTAAGTAGAAGCGGTTCTAGTAGCTTCTGTTTGGGCTTTCTACCACTGCCTTCATTTCACAGGTCGGGGAATCAGTCCTGCTGCCAATGTTTATTTTAATTGCACATTTTGAAACTGGAGAAATAACCAAAAGGTGTGCTTGAGGAGCCACTGGCTCAACTGTGAAATGAACCTGAGCTAAAACTTTATTGAGTGCCATAAGCTTTTTCTCTGATTTTTGTGGGCCACGGGGATATTTGAGTCTCCTGGAAAAAGTGTCCATTCAGATCTAGTGTCCAGCAATCCCCTGACAGACTGATTATTCCTTCTTCCACTAAGCACAATCACTTTGGCAGTAGGTCCCTTTGGGGAAGTTTGAGAGAAAGATTAACAGTATATATTTTTAGCAGTGTACTGGGTCCTTACTCTAAGAGACCTGGTCCCCCTTTGTTCAAGTGGTTCTAGGCTCATAAACAGGCTCAAGTGTGGGAATTGATTGAAAAGCTATGATTCTTTGTTCTGGTAATTCAAATTAAACTTTGGTTTACTTGACCTGGAACTCTTCTACTTGCACAGATCAAAGTAAGAATTCATTAGACTGCCCCTCTGCTTCTCTTCTAGGGACACCTTGGTTTTCACAAGTCAGACTTATTTGTTTACTGCTTGACTTTGCTGTTAATTACAGTAACCATGTCCACCTTGTCTTTTGCAATTAAATGCTGTCACTTGACCCCTCGGGGGCATCTAATTATTCCCATCGAATTTAAGAATCTCAGTTCAGTGGCGGCAGTCTCTGATCTGTAGAAAAGAACAACCACAGAACTCTTCAAGGATTCTGGTCTCCCCTCACAAATATATTTTTCACAGATATGGTAAAAGGTATGCTCTCTTGAGTGGGTGAACAGGTCTTAAATGATAAATCCACTCTAACATTCAAATCTCCCTAAATTTTTCATATTTTCTTCTGTAGGATACCAAGGTAGTTATGGAATTGCAATATAATTTATTGTAGGCCACTTTTTCAGTCTATATTTCAGCAAGTCAATGAGACAAACTGTTAGAGACTTTTCAAACCCTTGAAGCTACAACACTGGATCCAAAACCTCTGTATAGTGGCTCCATATCAACAATTTGGTTAGATTCAGATTAATATTCTTCCTGCCATTATCCTAGACTCTTAATATCTATTTTGCACCCTGTTTTTAGAATTTATTCCTGTATAAATTGGAGTATTCATGTAATTCTTTTGGAGTATAGTAGATCTCCTTATGAGTCACATTTTGTACCTCATTTTTCAGCCCTACCGATACTTGAGTCTAGCTAGTTAAAGGTATGGAAGCAAGGAGTAGCAAGGGTGGATCCTGACAAGAATCTAGTCAGTGCTTTGCCTGCTAACTACCTAAAAGGAAGACATGACAGTTTTCTTAGTCATCCTCCTCAGGCATGAATTTGGCAGAATGTATGTGTGGGTCATTGTCTCCTGCTACACTAGGACCTCCTCACATGTCCTATTCCGATTTTCTGGATCCCATCCCTTTCCAATCAATACATTCACTTAATAACACATACCCTGTGAGGTTGGAAATTCAATTTGTGGCTTTATTTCAACTACTCAGAGGATGAAGCTCTGGGTTTGATTTTAGAAATCTCATCTTTGTGGATACAGGAGATAAGGGTTTCATTCAGGGAAGACACAGATACTTCCAGGTCATTCATGCAGGGAATTTAAAGCCCTGAGCTCATTCTGTTTCTGTACTTTGTGCAGCATTATTAGGAGCAACCAGACAATCTCATTACACTCATTAATTTGATAAAAATGTTTTGTGATAGCAAATACACGGTCACTCAGAACCCTTCCTCTTGTAACTATTTGGTTAAGAACATCTAACAGTGATAATTTGCATATCTCTACTGCCACCTCTTGTCATGGATGATCAGTGCCCTCTTTGCCACTGGAAATAGAATAATTAGTATCTTTAATTAGAACCAGATTAGTGAGTCAATTTCACAAACCCCAGAACTAATTCAGAAAACTCATCCTTAAGATTCTGTCCCTCTGAAACCAATCACAGTAGCAAAATTTGTAACAGTGTTCTCTAGACAAAAAATAAAACCAAGATGATACACAAACACACATGCACGTGCACACACACACACATTTATATAGATTTATATTTATATTAAATTTATATTTATATACTTATATGTATTTATTTTAAGGAATTGGCTTATATATTTATGAGGCTGGCAAGTCCAAAATCTGTATAGGAGGCTATTAGGCTGGAAACTCAGATAAGAGTTGATGTTTGCATTCTTGAATTCAAAATCCATAACACAAACCAGGGGTCTAGAAACTCAGGAAGGATTTCTGTTAAAGTCTTGATGCACTATTCTTTCTTCTCTGGGAAACCTGTTTCCTTCAGTTGATTGAATGCGTTGTTGAGGGCAATCTACTTTTTTCAATGTCAACTGATTGTAGATGTTAATCACATCTACAAAATACCTTGACATTAACATTGAGACTAGTGTCTGACCAAGGTCTATGCCTTTGGCACTATAAGCTAGATAAGCTGACACACAAAATTTAACCATTACAGTCAGCAAAGACATTCTTAAGTGCACTGGCTTTATTTTTCTTCTCAGTTCATAAAAATGCAAAATACAATGACTACTAATACAGTTTGATGCCACTGACTTGGTTCATGCTGAGGTGTTAAAAATTTAACCAACATTATTTTTGTACTAGAAATGCACGTGTCCGCATATTGAAAAAGACAAATAAAGATAAATAATGCCTTAGTATTTTCATGAAAATTGTTTTGACCTCATGTATCTTTTCAATCGGTTGGATAAAGCCATAGAGGTACACAGAACAACTCTGAGATTCCCTGTTCTAGCAAATCATTATTAGCTTATTTCTAGAAATGCAATTATCAGCTTTTTTAGAGAGAAAGATTGAGATGATTTGCATTCTCTCTTTTTTTTTAAGAACTATATCATAGTTCCTCCTTTTTCCCAAGGGTTAATAATTAGAAAAACATCAAAAAGGCATCAAATCCAGTGTTTAGTGGGTGTATTATCATGCAATTTTTAAAATTTCTTTTCTGCTTTGCTTTTATTTTATTAAATGAAGGATGATACTTTTTGAGTTTAATGGTTTATCTTGGTTGTACAGGGGTGGTTAGGTGGTTTAGTCAGCTAAGCTTCTAACCCTTGGTTTGGCTTCAGGTCATGATCTCAGAGTCCAGGACAGAGCCCTGCATGGAGTCCTGCTTCAGGATCCCCACTCAGTGGGGAGTCTGCTTGTGAATTCTCTTCTTCTCCTTCTGCTCCTTCTCCACTCATTCTGTTCTTCTGTCTCTCTCTAAAAATAATTGAATTGTCTAAATTGAAAGTGTATTTCAAATAGAAACATTTGCATATACTATTGTGCCAATATATTATTAAACTATTTTAATGAAAAAGGAATGACTTATTTGTTATGCATCAAAGTGAGATTTTACATTATATTTTAAAATTCATTACATTCTGAATAATTATTTTAATATTAATAGAATTCTTAAAAATAAGTGAGTTCATAGTTTATTCATAAAAATAATTCTTAAAGAAATCATAGGTAATAATTTAAGTGAAATGCCTCCTAAAATAATCCTTATAATAAATTTAATTTCTTTTAAGATTCATTTTAGATTCAGGATAACAGGTCAAGAACAATCAGTTATTACTAAAATCACTTCTAACTTATTTTTCTTTAAAAAAAGTTTTGTTTATCTTAGCTGATTTAGAAAAATCCTTGCTATAACATAAAGAGAGGAATTTTACTTACATAGCTAAGAGTATAGTATATATGGTTATTGCTTTTCTCATTTTCAGGAACTTGTATCAACTGTTTCCTCTTCTTTCAAGATTATTCATTAAACTTTAAGGCAAGATACTTTTGACTTTACATACTTTTCTTCTTTTAACCAAAATTGAAATTATTAGCATGTGCCATGTAATATACCTTTTCTACAATAAAGGAAATGGCTATTTATAATATTTTTAATGAAACAAAATCTTTCTTGTAATCTTCTTATTGCTATATTGATAGCTTACAACTATTTATTAGTATTTTAATACATATCAGAGAATCACTTTGGCCGAACAGGTCTCATTATTATGTAAATAACATTTTATTGCTTTCAGTACGATAATTCAAAATCTAAATCTAAGATCAATTTATTTCAATATTTCACTTAATGGCTATCACAGGTGAAAATCTTAATTTATAAAGATACATGGATGTGAATAAAAGTTCAGTATTTGGTATACTTATTAAACCATGGTTCTTTTCAAATCCAGTTGCCATGAAATTCCAATTATACAGGTATTTTTCTTTTTTTATATATTTGGTTACTTATTTTCCATAATTTCCATAATTCCTTAGTCTGTTTGGGCTATAACAGAATACTATAGACTTGTTTGTAAACAATAGAAATTTATTTCTTGTAGCTCTGGAGGCTAGAAAGTTCAAAATGCAGACACTGGCACATGTGGTTCTGGTGAGAAACTGCTTCCTGGTTTATTCACAACCATCTTCTCCCTCTAACTTCACATGACAGATGTGAGGAAACTTTTCATTGGGACAGTAATCCCAATCATATGTGTTTATTCTGTCCCTCCTGCACGATGACAGAAAACAGGAAGATCTATTCTCTGAAAAGCATAAAGAAAATAAAGATAGATGTCTTGATAAGAATAGAATAACATTTCAAAAACAGTTAAGAAACATATTATTTCTTTTAAGAATTTGATCAGCCCATGAGAAAAGTTGCAATGATATAGAAAACAAACATTTACTAATGAAACCACCAATGTGATCAAATAAAATAAATAGGATAATCAGGACTGACGATCCCAGAAGGACATTTGTGCAACAGATATACAGAGAAAATTAGAAACCCAGTGAGAGTAGACTGGATAACAGATCTACAAGAAAAGGAAATTTAGTGCCATCTTATACATTTGAATGTATTGAAAGTGATTTAGATTAATTGGGAGCAGAGGAGTATGTGAGTGAATTAAGAATAATTATTGGAGTAGATATTTGTACTCCTCCAATGTCAATTCTTATTATTGTTTTAGAGTAATAAAATACTTATCTTTTAGTTCACCATACAGTTCCATGAAATATATATATTTCCCACTCACCCTAGCAGATATGTATGGCCACATGACCGAGTCATTGCAAGATACCCGTAGGTGTTAAGTGCAACTGGTGGAAAATGCCATAAAGAAACATAAACCCTTCTTCCTCCTCCTCTTCCCCATTCTTCTTCTCCTCCTTCTTCTCCTTCTCCTTCTTTTCTTCTTTTCTTCTTCTCCTTCTCCTTCTTCTTCTTCTTCTTCTTCTTCTTCTTCTTCTTCTTCTTCTTCTTCTTCTGCCTCTTCTTCTTCCTCCTCCTCCCCTCCCTCTCCTCCTCTTCCCCTTCCTCCTCCCCCTCCACCTTCCCCCCTCCACCTCTATCCTCTTTCTCCTTGTCCTCCTCCTCCTCCTCCTCCTCCTCCTCCTTCTTCTTCTTCGTCTATCAGTTAGAGATATCATGACTTATGATGACTGGATATATTGTAACATGAAATGATTTTGCAAATGTAAGCTTCAACAATAGAGTGATGTAACTGATAGATCCAGGGTCCTGACATTATAGCCTTGGACTATCTACTTTTAGATACTTAAATAGGAAACAAATAAATTTATGGTTTAAACTACGGGTATATTGTATGATCTGTATGGAGACTATCATACCATTAATAAAATTTATTAATAAAATTTATTACTATTAGGAAGCACATGTATTTGTCATTGCCTTAGTACATCAGAGAAGAACTCCCAAGAATTCTAATTGTAGGCTGGAAAAAATGTGCCTTTTGATACATTTACACAATGCATTGAGCATCTTCCTACTTTCTAGCACAAAATAATGTTCTAGGCTCCACTTGCACTTTTCTCCACCCTAGAGTTAATGTTAAAAACATTAATTTGGTCATATTTAATCGAGAATGTCATTTCGAAATCAATACCAAAGTTCTCAATATGCTCATTACTATAGAGTGCTAATTGCCTTTACATGCTACTAGGAGAAAAATTAGAAAATATATCTTGGAATATACTTATACACAGTTACATATCTCTGCACTTATCTCTATTTATCTACCCATAATGAAATAACATCTATAATTGTAATTCAACACTTCAGGGTTCATTGTAACTTTCTCCTGGTAATTCTTAAAATACCTTCTCTGGCAATGGTAAATAGCTTCAGTGATATTCAACAAATTTATTTCTTTTGTCCAATTAATGTATACATTTGTTTAATGAAAACAATCTCTCATGTCTACCATCTACCATACCTACCTAATCACTTTATATTTGGACTCTGGGACCCAGCATATTCTAATTCTTTATATTTTAATGAGTTGTTTTGAATACTTCTTTGGTTGTTTACTCATCACTTACTAGAACTCTGGTACAGACATTATATCTGGATTATATTAGTTTCATGATATCATCATCATTAAATATTTATGGCAATATAAAGGACATTAAAAATAACATACAAAAATTTTGCTTTGTTTTTATAATTATGCATTTTAATATATAATTATATATGATAAATAATATATTAATATAATTGTAACTGCAGCTAATGTCAACTGAGTATTTTATACATGCTAGACACTATATTAAACACTTTATTTTTGTAGTTTCTTTGAATCGTCGTACATAATTTTCAGTGGGAACCATGTAGACTTGTTAGGATCATAAGCAGTGAATCGAGACAAGACTAGATTCAATTTTCAACTCCATCATTTTTTAGTTGTAATATCTTGATATCTGACATATTCTGTGTTTCAATTCAGACACATACACATATGCACACCTCTTGCAATTAAAATAATTAAATAATCCAATGCTTAACAACATTCTAGCCACATATTAAGCACTGCAGAAAAGTTGGCCATTATTGTTTGCAAAAAGAAGAAATTGAAGATTTAGAAGGGTAGCTACTTTGTCCTAAGTTGCATTTCTAACTAATTATTAGATCAGGGAAGCTAATGCAGGTCAAAATTAATTACCGGTATTTATCTTATAAATATACATTTCATAACTGGAATGGAAATGTAAAAACATATGCTAAAACTTAACTATTGGAAATGTAAGTTTTCTAATCATTTTCTAGATTTTAGATGTTAACTACATGTTGAAATCTCGAGGAACTATAATGATTGAAAGTCTTTATTTATTAGTCTGTACCATTTTTATAAACAAGTCCATATCTTTATACATTATTATATGCCCATCATATGTTTTAGTAGCTATCATTCTCAATCTTTGTGTTAGACCAACCCAACAAATTTTTGAATGAATAAATGGATGCATATTTTCATGCTTTTTTTAGTATGACCTTTTGGCTAAAGAGGTACATACTAATTATTTCCTAGTGATGGTTAGGAATAAACCCTTAATTCCTTTGCATCAGTTTTATATTTCCAACATATAAAACAGAATTTAAGAAATAATTAGAAGTGAAATATAAAATTTATTATTTGCGCAATGGAACAGAATATACATTACATTAAACAAACTGAAGAGCATAGTGGGTAGATTTTAAGAAATCACCCCTTCCTCCAAAAATTGTAAGAAATACATACAAAAATGATTATAAATAAGATGATTGCTATACAACACAGTTGATAAAAACTCGATATATATACCATATCCTCTTTATCCATTCATCAGTTGATGGGCATTTGGGCTCTAAAACAAAATATATGGTCCCTATTGAATATTGTTGACTTTTAAACAGCACAATGTATGACTTTAATAATATAACTTTCCCCAACTAATTTCTAAAACCTTCTCAATTTAAAAAAAAAAGAATTTTCATGAAGAAAGCTTCATATAAGTTCCAAAAAAACCCTTGCATACTAACAAGTGATTCTTAATATATCACCAGAGTTATTGAATTGAGTTTAAGCTAAACTCACAAAAATAATATTTCTTTAGATCTCATCAAAAATATTAGTAATTGTTTCTAAGAATTTTGCAAAATTAAGATGTTATATTTAAAACTGACTTTATTAGGACTTTGAGCTACCAGGACTTAACTGCTCCTATTTATAGCTTTCAGATTTTCAGAACTTTTTCCATTTGTGATTCCTTCTTCTATAACCTCTCTGAGTGATTAGTTTAATATTGAATACACATGCCACTTGTTTTTCACTTATCTCCAAATTGATTTTAAACATTTTTTTACTTCTTTTAGGTGGTCTCTTTGCCCATTTTTTTAAAGATTTTATTTATTTATTTGAGAGAGAGAGCAAGTGAGCACATGTGAGCAGGGGGAGGGGCAGAAGGAGAGGCAGAGAATCTCAAGCCAAGATGTGTTGAGTGCAGAGGCTGACACAGGGCTCAGTCTCAAGATTCTGAAATCATGACCTGAGCTGAAACCAAGATTCGAATGCTTAACTGACTGAGCCACCCAGGTACCCCTGCCCAGAAACTTTTCATTAGTAAAGATCTCTTCCAAAATCTGTAGGTATTGTATTAGGTGTTTTTCTTCTAATCTTCAGATCTAATCTTCTGAACTAATATCTACTGAGTTCAAAAGAAGTGATAACTCTATTTCTCTAAATTCATTCATCTTATTCTGCAATAGGCATAAAATGAAGTTTGCACTGTAAGATCCAAAAATTTATACTTAGAATTAAAATAGAGACACCTTCATTTTGCAGTGTTATATGATCAATATTTATTTCAGATTTTTACTTTAAGTTATGTAATGAGAGACTTAAAATAATGTTCAAAGGTAAAATTAAACTAGCATTATTTGCATAAATCTTATTGAAATGTTCAATTAATTATTTCATGATAATTTTATTTGTTTTCAGTATGGCTTTCCTTCATCCCTTCTTTTCAGAAAACAAAATGTTTTCAATTTTTTTTTTTTAAGATTTTATTTATTCATTTGACAGAGAGAAAGAGATCACAAGTAGGCAGAGAAGCAGGCAGAGGGAGAGGGGGAAGCAGGCTCCCCCCTGAGCAGAAAACTCCATGTGGGGCTTGATCCCAGGACCCTGAGGTCATGACCTGAGCTGAAAGCAGAGGCTTTAACCCACTGAGCCACCCAGGCGCCCTTAAAAATCTTCTTCTTTTTTTTTTTTTTTGGTTTTTATTTTTATTTATTTGACAGAGAAATCACAAGTAGGCAGAGAGGCAGGCAGAGAGAGGAGGGGGAAGCAGGCTCCTTGCCAAGCAGAGAGTCCATGTAGGGTTTGATTCCAGGACCCTGAGATCATGACCCAAAGCGAAGGTAGAGGCTTAACTCACTGAGCCACCCAGGCACCCTGTTTTTAATCTAAATAACAAGTTACCTCTGGTATTAATAAACATATTTATGTAATTAAAAAAATGAATGTTACAACAAATTTTAAAACTTCACATGACCAATTACATTCATATAACACTGGAAATATCTAGAGAAAAAAGATTATCTGTCCTACCATTTCTAGGGTCATAGTAATTAATGGCCCAACATAACAGTCCAGTCTGATCTTTTAATAAGATCTAATTCTGTGGTCATACTGTCACAATAATCATAAAAATGTGTACTCAATTTATTAACTTACTTTTTATATGTCCTTATACTACCAGGATGTATTCTTTAAGAGAAGCAGACTCCCCACAGATCAGGAATCCCAAAGCAGGGCTAAACCCCAGGACCCCGAGATCATGGCCTGAGCCAAAGTCAGATGTTTAAAGGGCGGAGCCACCCAGGTGCGCCATCATGTTTTTTAACCGAATTACTTCAAAATAACCATGTGCTATAGTTTTTTTTTCCCTTTATATCACTTGATAATAAAAGTATTCCTATTTTCATATTACTTTGGACCAATTTAAAATAAGCTTTGTACTGCAATTAGTGGATAGTTTGAAAATATTTATTAATTCTCAATTAGGTTTAAAATGCCTCTTATTTAATTATAAAGAGTTATAATATCTTGATTCAAGTTTTTATTGTCTACAGTAGATATTTTTTAAAATATTAAACCATTTTCCCACTACCTTACTTAAGAATTTTATTCCCAAAATAGTAGCTATTCTTTTCTGGTATTAATGTCTTACTTGTTCTCCCCATTTTTCTACAGATTGAATAGTTGGCACTTCTAATTAATTAAGTAAATCTACAAGATCAGTTTTGAGCAATAGTAGAATTGAAATAGAATATAAAGTCAGAGAATGAAGAAGTTGAAGTATAAAGTATAAAATCTTTCAGATAATAAAGATGGATTTGACTTAGTAATGTTTCCATCTGGTAGATCAAAGAAAGACTTCTATAGAAGAGTTCCTTGGGCATTCCAGCATGACTCTGAGAAGAGTGATAGCAATTGTTTCTGAAGGAATAGTAATTTATAAAATTTAAATTATGTATGATTGAAAATGTGTTTTAACAAAGATCCATGTTTTAGAAATGCGTTTGAAATTCTGGTTTTATTAAAGTTATCTTACTTGTAAAATAAAAATACTATTTACCACATAATGTTGTAACAATTTTTTAAAAAGATAGAAAACACCATACTAGGTACTAGTTATCCTTACATTCCTTATAATAGTATCAACATACTTAAGACTAACGCACACTCAGTGTCTCCATACTGTGTGTCCTTGTCCATGCACGTCATTATCAGTAAGTGCATGGTAATATTTCAATGTGCAATACGTGGTAATTACAAATTTTTTATATTAAAATGTGGCATAATGATGAGAGGGAAAGTATAAAGTCTTTCATTTATTCATGCATTCATTCTCCCTTCCATTTGTGCAACAAATATTAATTAATATTTGTCAATCATCACCTTATACTTTGGAAATTAAAACAAAGAAGTTGAATCATCTCTGTTCTCATGAAAATTATAAAGTATTTTGATTTTACCCTGTATTAAAGGTTTAAGATAAATTCAAAGATTCTGGGAATTTCAGGCATAGAATAAAGGTGGAGGAGAACTACAGAAATGGAAGGTTTTCTCAAAGCCTTTAAAATCTCATTGCATTGGAAATAGAATAGCAGATATTTGTTTATAATTTTAGAACAATGTAATATTATTGCAAGGATATAACATGGAAATGATAAAATTGCTGTCCATGAAGAATTTATTATCATAGGATGGGGAAAGAAATCAAACAAACAAAAATTTGAAATCTAGCTGATGAAAGCTATTATTTACAAATTTATGCCCCATTTGTGGAAGTACAGAAAATAAAAATAATTAGTAAATTCTACTAAAATGAAAGACACATCTTTTTTAAAGTTATATTTTTAAAGATTTTTTATTTCAACTAAGTTCCTATACTGTTGCTGTAATGTATTTTTTTTTTAACCATAATTACAAAAAGAACTGCATTTCTGTTATATTTAGTGCTCTAAAGATGGTGGGCTATCTCTAGGAAGACAAATTAAAGAAGGAACACATATTTACTTCCCATAAACATTGAAAATATTCCTTTGATTTAGAGACTATAATAATCTATCCTGTCAAGCTTAACCTTTGTTCATATGATGAAATGACTGAATGATCTATTAGCTTTTCTCAAAATTTTCATTCTTTTGTGTCTTTTTAGTAATGCTCTGCTATTACTTATGCATAGGAAGACAAAAGAAGCAAGTGAATACTGATAGCCATGTAATATCATGTATTGATTTAGGTGCCTAAATAAATAAATTTTTAATTTATTCATTTTAATAATAAAATATTTAAAATAAATATTTAAATAAATATTTTAATAATAATTAAAAATTTTAATAATTTTTCTGTAGTTATCTACATGTGTCTCACCAGACTGGATTGCTGTCATTTTGGTGAATATGTTCTGTCCTCATGCATTTATCACTTTCTACTTTGATTACTAAGGATTCTTCAACAGAAACTATGGCTGACAAACTTGAGTAATGGTGTTCATGCCCATATCTTTAAAGACATACTTAAATTTATATATTTATATTAATACAGAAAATACAATAATGCAGTAAGATATAAAATCATTCTTACGTAACTAATTTTATCTATATTTTATATATTGACTTTTTAAATACTAAAATGAGCTTAAATATTTGCATACTAATAAAGTTAAATGAAAATAGCAAAAGGAAAAAATCTCCTGTTTGAAAAAATAAAAATCTATTGTTTAAAACCCAGCACAGTAAAATTTATATATTAACACACGTTAATTGTAATTTTTAAACATGAATTATGTTATCAGTTTTTTAGTTTTGTTTAATGTGAGGCATATTTGTTTTTACATATATATTTGCCACCTAAATATGCCATAAATACATATATATTTTGTTAAATACATAAATATATTTATATACATATATGTCAATATATGGGTGTGTGTTTCATATCCTTACTCACCACTCATATATGTCTTGTGACATTCCACTGCATACTACATTATATCCAGATTCTTCACTTATCAAAGACCTTCATAACTTTGTCTTAACCTACTGTTCTGACTTGATTTTTCCGTAGTTATCTACATGTGTCTCACCTTGTAGCCAGACATGATTGGTGTCGTTTTGGTGAATACGTTCTGTCCTCATGCATTTATCACTTTCTACTTTGATTACTAAGGATTCTTCAACAGAAACTACGGATGACAAACTTTGAGTAATGGTGTTCGTGAAGTCTTTCATGGCTTCCTCAAATTAGCTGATATCTCTCATTCATCTGGACCCCTTTTCCTGGTCTCTGTTAAGGAGTAACAAACATCCACATACTTTTGGCATAAAAAAAATTGTGGATTTTGTGGGTGAGGAATTATATGACAAGGCACAATGAATATGGTTTATCTCTTTTTCTCAATGTCTGGGGCTTCAGGATGGAAACCTGAATGGCTAAAAATGATTCAAAAGGCGGGGCTAGACAGTTTTGATACAATTTTATTTACTTGTCTATAGCCTGAGCTTAAAAGGCTCAAAAATCAGGCTCAGCTTAGACTGTTGACCTAAGCACCTACATGAGAGCACCTCATGTGGAGGTAGCTTTCTCAAAGAGGCTATCCTCTGGATAATCAGAACTTACATTGCAACTGAAGGCTTCAAGAGTGATTGTGGCAGCAAAGTGGAAGCTGAACAGTGTGTTCTGCCCAATTTCAGAAGTTATGCATTGCAGCTTTGCTAACAGTGTTATCTAATGGCAATTGAAATTCACGGGCAGGCAATAATTCCTACTTCTAGATAAAAGGAGGGTCAAAGAACTTGAGACCATTTAAAAAATGTATAGACCCTTCTATACCATTCTAAGAAACATAATTATAGTTTCTGAGATTTTTGTTTTTATTTGTTTTTGTTTTCCATGATCTCTGTACCTGGAGTAAAACTCTTTGAAGTCATATCTATCTTACTTTCTCCCAGGTCGTTGAGTGGCCATCAAAATAGTACGCAATGAAGATAGTGAATTGTTTTCTATTTCTTTTTTTTTAAGATTTTATTTATTTATTTGACAGAGACAGATACATCGGAAGAGGGAACGCAAGCACGGGGAGTAGGAGAGGGAGAAACAGGCTTCTTGCTGAGCAGGGAGCCCAATGTGGGACTCAATCCCAGGACCCTGGGATCGTGACCTGAGCCGAAGGCAGATGCTTAATGATTGAGCCACCCAGGTGCCCCAGTCAATTGATTTCTTGAGTAAAATTGCATTTAATTTAATTTCTGGAAATGGCCATTATTTTGCATTTGAAAAGACAACAAATAATTTTAGTTGATCATACTTATCTATAAATGAGTCTGAATATACTCCCACATACATACACACACATAAATACATAAATATACTCTTTATCATACAGTGAAAGTTTAACATAGTCTGATTTATTCATTTATTTAACAAGTGATTATGGGGTACCTATTATGAGGCAGGCACAGAGCTTGGTACCACATATAACGTGATGATTTAAACTGCTATATTTTCTGGATCATGAATTCTATACTGTAGTGATGGTGACTAATGTTTATGTAAGACAAGCATGTTTAGTGAATTGTAGAATAGCGTTAAAGACCACAAAGAATAAAAATAGAGTGTCATAACCATTCAGTTAGGACTATTCATATTTAATTTATATTTAAAAGGGAACATTTTATTTCATAGCAATCATATAAATTCTTATTGTACAACATAACTAAAGGTATTAAAATTTTATATACATATTAAACATTTATTACAAGAAAGGAAGCCAAAAATAATTTTAAATTCTGAAATTATTTTATTTAACTAATTATATTAATTTAGGTCTTACAAAATTGTTTCTATAAGCCCATTTATACTTACAATAAGAAAGAGATTTAAAAATTATATTGGTATTTAAATTATGTTTTAATACTCAGTACAGATCCTGAAATCACAGTTAGTTTATCTTTCCTGGAAAAATGAAATCTTATATAAACTCAACTCACCTATTTATTTAATTTTGTCTTAAAATCATGGCTTATTTTATTGTTACTGTTATATTCTGCTATAGTTATCTAGATTTTCATCCTGATCATCTGCATTGAATGAATCATTCAATAATACACTAAGAATTTCTTTTTTTTTTTTTTTGGCTAGCACATTCTTGAATTTTTGGCAGATAGCTTTATTTTGTGTCACCATATCTAAGCTAAATCTGAGCCAACATTACTGACACAAATGGGGAACAATTTTCTTATACACAATGCATACACATCAAAGTTCAAAGATTTAAAGTAATCTATTTCATTTTTGCCAGTATAGAAATAAGCCTTAGTGCTAATATTGTTTGTTTTAACAAAATTTAAAACTCATATTTAATGCTTTACTAGCTAGCCCACCTTAAAATACAATATTTCTGAGACCTATGTAAATCAGAGGTGCCTGGGTGGTTTGGTGGGTAAAGCATACTACACTTGATTCAGCTCAGGTCATGATCTTAGCATTGTTGGATCAAGCCCCAAGACGGGCTCTATGCTCAGGGAGTTTACTTGGGATCTCTCTCTCCCTTTCCGTCTACCCCTCCTCCACCCTTGCATACAAGCACGCTCTCTCACTCGCTCACTTGCTCACTCTCTAATAAATAAATAAATATTTTTAAAAATAAATAAATAGGTACATATTTTTACTTGATAAATCGAAATCAATTTATGACTAAAAATAGATCACAAATCAAAATTCTGAGTAGGTATTAAATAAAATTGTATCTAGATCTTGGTATTTTTTTAAATTGCTAAAATGACTCAATGAGTGTGGCTTTTTGATTTAATGCTACAGCACAGTAAGCAAGAAAGTGGTGATAAATAGAATCGATAAGGAGAACAACAGATGCCTCAATGTTTATCTGTATTGCTTTACCAAAGAGTATAGTTGCAAACATTCTTTGAAGGTACATTTGCAATGATGTGGATAGGAATCCTATTCATGGATTCAACTGCTGATCTTTGTTAACCTGAGAAAAAGATAATAAAGCCTTGAGTATATGACAATACAAATCCAAAGCTGTGATTCATGGAATAATCCTATTGTTCTGGAAGCTGTCCCATCTATGGTTTATCTTAAGTTTACTTCCTAGTGTACTTCTGTACAGTTCCATACACACACTTCCAAAGTGTAACTTCACATTAAGAACAACTATGGAACTTTATAAACTAAATAAAAGAAAAAGAACTGTTCTGAATTCAGGTGTTTGTACTTTGTAGTTCATATAAATGTATAAGAAAATTGGTACAGGGTAGTTTTCTCATTTTCAGCCTAGAAAATTTCCTTGCTATCTAATGCATTTGGAAAATAAAATAATGTTTTTTACCCATAATAAGCATATGACAGTTTTGAAGCCTCAAGTCTTTCAAAATTTTCAGTGGAGAAGACTTAAAGACTGTCCAATGCTGGGAACATCAAAAAAATGAGTGTTAGGCTTTCCTTGGGGGAAAGTCAGTGGCAAATTCTGCATGTACAACACTTTCTCTATGAAGAGATGACTAAAAATAATGAGTGCTTCCTGAGGAAGAAATAATAATTATGTCCTACATTTGTGGTACTGCATTATGTGACAAAG
Source organism: Nasua narica (assembly GCA_028533885.1). Classification (NCBI taxonomy): domain Eukaryota; kingdom Metazoa; phylum Chordata; class Mammalia; order Carnivora; family Procyonidae; genus Nasua; species Nasua narica. Next base: position 22,528,434 of record CM052800.1, on the reverse strand, counting down.
GAGTACTTGTGAGTTCCTGAAATGGCAAGATCACAAATGTAAAAGTGACCTCAGTGTCACAAGGCAAATCTGCAGAACAGCCACAGGGCAAATTAACTTCTCCAAGGCAGTGCCCTTTTGTATAGGTTTGCTAAAGGTTAGGACAAGTGCTAGTGGTTGAGAGCCACTTTTTGCTTCTGATACCCAGAATTAACTCAGAATATTTCCAAAGTGAAAGATGTTCAAGTCTCTGAGACCGAGGTACAAACAAAATTATACAACTCGTAAAACAAACAAACAAACAAAAAACACCAGTACTTTTTATTAAGAAAATAATTATTGAACAAAGGAATAGCTTACCGTATTTAAAAATTAAGAATTAAAACGTATATTAATATAATTATTAAATTATTAACTAACATTGAAATTATGTGGTTCCAGAAAGAATAAGTAATAATATCAAATACATTTGATTATTAAAGCTATAGTGTATAGATGACTTGAAATGTAATAATAATAAATATAGCTCATTATATCATATGCATTGTATAAATAAAAAAATGTACTGAATTTGAATTACTTTCACATATTTTATCTATATGAATATTTCACTACTGTTACCCTAGAAGAGTATTGCTTGGGGGAATTGTTTTGTCTTTTATGGTCTTCAAAATACAACTTACACTAATATCGAACTCTATGTCATCAAATCATTAGAACACTGAGGTCTTTTGGTAGCAATCAGGGGTCAGATTCAAGTTATAAGCTAAAGACATAGTCATGGTGAACAGCTATATTTAAGTGAATTTTGAAAAAAGGTGCAGAAGGAATAACTCAGAACATACATTAAAAGTCACCAACATTCCTAAATAGTCAAAAAATAGGATACATGAATCATGGCATACTTCATTAAGGAAATTCAAATCCATTTGTTTCTTGGAAACAAATGTTAATATGGAATAAGTTTGTCAACAAAATATCAGGTCATGAATCAAAACATCTGAAATTTTTCAACTAGTTTCTAAAGACACACTTTTAAAGACACTTTATATATAATATATATATAAATTTATATATAAATGAATAAAAATTTACATATATAATTATATATAAATATATAAAATTGTAAATATATATATTTACTTTAAAATGAGGGTTTTTTTGTTTTGTTTTGTGGTTTCTTTTTTTTTTTAAATGAGTTTTAAAATAAGTATTGCTTTGGGGGACTGGTTTATTTTATATTTTTTTAAGGATTTATTTATTTGACAGAGAGAGAGATCACAAGTAGCCAGATAGGCAGCCAGAGAGAGAGGGGGATGCAGGCTCCCTGCTCATCAGAAAGCCCAATGCGGGGCTCGATCCTAGGACCCTGAGATCATGACCTGAGCTGAAGGCAGAGGCTTTAACCCACTGAGCCGCCCAGGCGCCCCTGGGGGGACTGGTTTAAATGAATTTAGATTGTCCTTTATAAACACTCCACCGTACTAAATGCCTTTATTCTGTTGATTTATAAGTTGTCTACTAAGGAAATCTTTCTTTCAGGTTTCAAAAATATATAAGATTTAAATTCATAGATGGTTGGGTTAGTGAACATCTTGGAGATTCAGAAATGAATTTATTTTCAATCTTTTTAATGATATATACATGGCATTTATCAATTCTTATTATCTATATTCTCAAACTTTTACCTCACATCAGTTTTAATGACTTTTGTTTGACTAGTTGTTTTTAATAGAAGTGAAATAAATTGAAATTAGAATGGATTTTATTCATAATGATATTTTATATATTTATGAGTGTAATACAGGATGATTAAATCATGCAATAAGGTTTATGAGTTTGGCTAGAGCTAGGATACATAATTATCCAACTTAAATTATTTCCTCTTCATCTTTACAGTGTATATCTGAATCAACTGAAATGCATAATGGCTAAACAGCCTCTGTGGAAATAATTTAAATCAGTCCCACATATGGTGTTCAGACACACAGAGTCATAGGTCATGGTGAGTAGGAGATGGAAGGATGCGATAATAAGGTGAAATTATGGAGATGGACTAAGAACCCTTGAATCAAATTTTCTCAAAAGAACAAAGTTGTTGTGAATAGCCTCAAAAGTGAGAGCTGGAAGTCAGAAGATAGAAAAACTCATAGCACAGCTTAACGTTAGCAAAACCAAGGGCAAAGAATGTGGTTGAAACTTGAGTCAACAGGATAATGGCAGTCGTTGCAGTGGCATGTTAGTTTGCCCATGCTTTGCAGTGGCGGTGGTTTCGAGGGAAAATTTAAACTGATTTAAAAAACGCACATAAGACTATTTTTTAGACACAAATTAACTGCATAAAAAGGCCAAACTTCTTTCAGTGGTATAAGGAAGTAAACAAGGCAAACACAAACTTGGAACTAATATGAATGTATTGCCATTTGCAATTTTGTTGATGTTTGGGGTATTTGGAACAACTATACACAGTCAGGTTATGTTCATTACTTTGATTAGAAAAAATGATAATATTTATAAAATCACAAAGTAGAGCAAGATTGTTCTTAGAAAACCTGGCATTGGGATGCCTGGGTGGCTCAGTGGGTAAAAGCCTCTGCCTTCGGCTCGGGTCATGATCTCGGGGTCCTGGGATCGAGTCCCACATCGGGCTCTCTGTTCAGCAGGGAGCCTACTTCCCCCTCTCTCTCTGCCTGCCTCTTTGCCTACTTGTGATCTCTCTTCTCTCTGTCAAATAAATAAATAAAAACATTAAAAAAAAAAAAAAAGAAAACCTGGTGTCTTTTATTATCTTATTCTAGATAATTATTTCACTGAAATAGTGAAATCCTTAATTTCTTATTTCTTCAGAATTAAATATATCTTTCCAGTTTTCCTACAAAGACTGTCTTATGATGAGAAAATTTGGAGTTTACTAAGCAATTTTTAGCAATTATTATGACTATAATATATGTAGTGATGCCCAACATTTCAGATTTAAACACAGACTGCCAACCATATGACTCTCAAGGGGCTCCTTTATCTTTGTTTTGAGTATGTGTTTTTTTTTCTGTTTATGCTGAAATGAAACAATGCATAAACGTCTTTCATATTGATACCTCATTTTGTTAAGTTGCAAAAAATAATTAGTATATGTGGTGAGCACAAATCTTACTTCAAAACAATCTGTAATCCTCATTCTGCTGCCACAGTGGAAATAACTTTGAAATTAATTTTTTTTTCTCCTAGATTTAGTTCTGGGTATGTAGACTGTGTCATAGGATCAGTAAGTAGGGGGCAGTAAATCTTGTTTTCTAAGTCAAATATCCACACTATATTCACACTAAGATATCCATAATGGTCTCTAGTTATTGGCCACGGATTCACACAAAATGCTGTAAAGTTGCCCTCCGTTCCCATTTTTTTTAAGTTCTTACAGGTTTATAGGTCCCTTGACTACCACCCTTTTCCAGCTGGCTGTATTTGAATAATTTTGCCCATTATGTCGCTCTAACAAAAAGAAAACACTATTTATAAGGCTCAGCTTGCTTACGCACATTGTGCAGACAATTCTTTATTTATTAGAACATTGCTACATCTTATCTCCTGGTTTTACTCAGGAAGTCACGTAAAATTGTTTTTATCTTTAAAATATTTCAATCTTACAAGAAGTAGTTGCAGACCTCCTCTCCTTGGAATCCATATCTTCTTGCTTTTCCGTTGAATTTCTTTGCCTTCTCAAACCTAGAAAAGTCTTTTCTAGTCTTGGAGGGAAGCAAGGAAAAAAAATATTGCTTCCACGAATTGTGTATCCAGGTAAATATTTTGTCTCTGCTATGACTCTTTTATATTCCTTTAGGTAGCTAGGGTTTAGGAAATTAAAATCCAGGAATAGACTCCCATCTTTTATGCTCTATTCTATGGCATATTTTCCTTGAGGCAAACGAGCACAGAATGGCCTAGATGATTTAATAGGAAAAAGACAGTGAAGGTAATAGGAAATCATATTTCAAAAACAATCTTGAGTTACATGTAATACACATGAATATTAAGAATGTAGAGAAAAAGAAAGGAAATAGGTTAATAACTCTTGGAATAATTGTAAAAGTGAATAGCAGAGAATCCCTAAATAAAACTCAGAACCCTTGCAAAACTTACAAGGTATAAAGATTTAAAAAATGAGGTATAATAAACACTAGAAAGAGGGAAGTCACAATGAAATATGTTAAATTAATAAAGAACACAATTGACCAAACATTTTGTTGTTGTTGGTTGCATACTGTATGTCAGGCACTACGCTAGTGTCTAGGAATCAAGGCATCAACAAGACACAATTTCTTTCCCAAAGAAGTTCAAAGAACAGTGGTAAAGACAATGAGATAAAATAAAAATACAATGCATTATAAGTATAAAGTATAAGCTTTAGAACAAATTCTCAGAGTGTTGATATATTGGTGATGGTGATGGTGTGTGCGTATGTGTGTGTGTGGGTGTGTTTGTGTGTTTGATGGTTTCTGCATGGAATGGCACCTGTCTTGCATTTTAGAAGAGATGAGAAGTTAGGTAAACAGTAGAGATGGTGGCAAATTTACAAATCTACAGGCTATCTGTATATACACAAAAAATAAGATCACCCTAGAAAAGAACTAGCTTCCTATGAAATTGTCTTTCTCCCATTCTCTCTCCATGTGTGTATGTGTGTGTATAAAACTTAATGTTATCTGTAGAATGTAATTAATAATTTGTTTTTTAAAAAACTAACAATAACACATAAGACATTAGTTGCAGGGTTATATGCTTGGATTTACTTTCTTACGATGATAATAACTGAAAATGTGAAAGAAGAGGAGCAACCTAGAATGCTTAAGGAATGAGAGAATTCAGACCCTTCCTCCATTTATTTATTATGCTATAATATGGTATAGCTCATGGTACCATGAGCTAAGATAGTTGGAAACGTAGACAGTTTATAGTTCTTGCCCTCAGGGTACTCATCCTCACGGTGTAATGGCAGAATAGAGAGCTAAATTGACAGTTAAGTAATATAAACTCATAGACCTTTGAATAAAATTCTGAGGAAAACAGAGGAGAAACCTGCTATCTCACAAGGATAGTTCTCAAAGTTTTCACCCAGAAGTCTACACTTGAGTTATTACTTTGTATGAAAAGACAAGAGATCATTAAAAAGAGCTAAGGGTAAAGACAATCTTGGGAGAGGAGAAAACACAAAATGTGAAATTTCTAAATCTAACCAGAATGGAGTAACTAGTACTAAACTAACCCTACCACTGTGGACAACTATATAAATGGATAAAATGTGAATCAATTGTTTGCAGACATTAGACAGTAAGCAGAACGAAATTGTTTTTCATGAAAGAAGGAATGCAGGCAAGGTGAATCCCAATAAAGTTACCCCAAAAGGAAATTTATTGTGATATAATAATTAAAACTTTTTTCAACAAATTTTTCAATTTACATCAACATGGATGGAAATGGAGGGTATTATAATAAGTGAAATAAGTCAGAGAAAGACAACTATCATATGGTTTAACTCCTATGTGGAATATAAGAAATAGAGTAGAGGATCGTAGGGGAAGGGAGGAAAATCTGAATGGGAAGAAATCAGAGAGGGAGCCAAACCATGAGAGACTCTTGACTCTGGGGAAACAAACTGAGAGTTGTGGAAAGGGAGATGGGTGAGGGGATGGGATAACTGGGTGATGTGATGTGCACTGGGTTTCATATGCAACTAATAAATAATTGAACACTATGCCAAAATCTAATAATGTACTATATGTTGGCTAATTGAATTTAAATTTAGAAAGGGGGAGGAGTAGGTTCAATGTCTCCTTTTCCTTTCATTGTTACTAGGGAACCAACAAGGTGAGCAGATGAATGTGTAACTAACTACATTTACTATTTATTTCATACTTACCACCTGCATAAGAACAGTGGTCAATATTTTATACACTCCTGGTCAGGGTCGGAATTCATGAGGGTGTAGTAAAGTAGCTAGAGTTAAAACATTAACTCAAGTGGAGCTAAGATGACAGGATGCATTAGAAGAGATGGAGGAAATGTGAGGTCTAACATACCCTCAGGAATATTGAAATCATCTTTCAAGATGGCAGGAATTCATGAAACTCCAAGATGTTTTAGAAAGAAACTGTATACTTTCTAAGATATGAAAATTTTTGTTCATATATTCTTTTAAAATCTTGAGTAAATATTTAGGATTATTATTTCTGGTAGGTAAAATAACAGCTCAAGACTTGCATGGATATTCAATAGAATACCTAAGTCACACTACCTCTTAGACAGAGGCAGAAAAGCCTCTGTTAACTGTGATATGAGTAATATTTGTGATATAAATTACAGGTAGACTAGTTCATAAATTATGATTTTGTATTGACCCTGCCCTCCTGGAGCATCTGTTCTTTTCAGACAAAAATGCAAGGAAGCGTGTTTACAGCACTGCATGTGAGAAAAGATTTAGTATTTTAGTTTTATCTTGCCCATTGGTAGACTTGAGTGATTTTTATATTACAAGGAAAAATGGATCCAGAGAGTCTGATATTAAATCCCTAGCAGGACTCCAAAATGTCAGTTGGATCTTAAGCTAAGCCATGTTCCTGTGTAAGCTCCATAAAGGGATTGCTGTACCTGTGTATTGATTAGCCACCTGTGGGAGATTGCATTCTGCAGGAAAGATAAACATCTACTTGGGGTCCTATTCGTTGAAAGAAGGCACTTATTTAAGTGAGGAAATCTTAAACCATTTTTCTTAATCTTGACATGGGCATTTTTTTCCTAAATTATTTTTTATCCTGTATGATTAACCAAAGGAAAATAGAATCTAGCTCACAGTTTTCCTCAATTTTATAACTCCTGCTGTCACTAAATGTGGCTACAATATCCATGAAGACATCTTAACTTCACAAATAATTGACTTCTTTCACTTTCATTACCTTCAACTCAGCTCTCTGTGTGCTGGATGTCTCTGAGGCTATATGGCTATATGTGACAAATACACACAGACATTCCAATCTGTGGCTATCTCCTCACACTCTCCCTTCTCGCAGTCTGATTATTTTAAGTCTTACTACATATGTCTTTGATTTTTTTTCATTCATTTGTTTATACAAGCTACAGGGATCAGACCCCTACTCTATGATAATAACTCTCTAAACTCTCCAAGTTGGATGCTGAAAATATACATGCAGTTGGCCAAACTATGTACCTATAAGGACCATTATGTACTGTGTGCATTTTTCAAGTTACCAGATCATATGAGTGAAGAAGCAGAGCAGGGCTGGCTCCTTTTGCTTATACCCGCCTTCTTGTGTGTAGCCCCGGCAGCACCTACCTCTGGGAGGGTCAGAGTGTGGCTCAGCCCTCCCTTGAGCTAATTGGCCCAGCCCGCCTGTGGGTTGGATTTGGGTTAGCCAATAGGAACGCAGAACCCGTGGGGGGGGGGATATAAACCTCGCCTTTTGCACGCCAAACTTGCACGCCAATTCTGGCCAGGGTGATAGGCTAGTTCAAACAGTTACTAAGCAACTTTCTGTGTGTTACAATCTCATTGGCCACTGGTCCCTCTAAAACTGTTGTTCTCTTTGAAACTCGCTCTCTTTCTCTACACCATGCCGCTGTGTTGGTGAGTGTGAGAGACAGAGCTCAAGCTAGCTTGAATAAAGGGCTCTTTTGCTTTTGCATCGGACTCGGCTCCCTGGTGGTATTTGGGGATCTCAAAATCTGGGCATAACAATGAGTATTAAGAATGACTAAAAAATAAAAGACTTTAGGTGCTGTGTGCTGTGGGGACAGGAAAGAAAAGAATGGGAAACTCTCTTTAGAGGGTTAGGAATCATTTTAAGAGAATGTATGTGGTCTTTGAACTGAGACTGAGGTAGATGGGAGAAGTAGAAGGATTCATGCTGAAAAACAACAGCTGAAAGGCCTGGAATGCCTGGAATGTCCTGTGAGTGAGTTCAAGGATTTTGTTGCACTGCATCTGTAAACAGAAAAGATGAGGTTGGAAATGTGCCCTGTGTTCAGATCATAAAGGAGCCTGGGTCCCAGGCTAAAGACTAGGAATCATGCCACTTTGGAACCTTTAGAATTTGGCTTTAGTTATCATTAATCAGAACTGGAGTCAAATTCAGGAAGGAGATATATATCTATTTCTCCCTGTCCTTCATCTAACCTATTTTGACCTTCAAGTCCTATTTCAGAAGTGTGAAACACAATACCTAGCTGAATGATGGAATAAAGTTTCAAGTTAGACAACATAATTATTGTGTTGTTAAAACCCATTAATCATAGCGAGTCTACATCCACCCTCTTGATTATTAAACAATAGAAATATTGAAAGATTGACCTCCTATTCAAATGAAAAGAAAAATGACAGCTTCTCCCAAGAAATTGTGTACTGGCATTTATTGCCAGTTAGGGCCATGCAGAAAATAGATATTCCAAGGAAATATTAATGTCAAAAATTTTATTTAAAACTATTAGTGCCATTTATCTGAGAGCATATGTGGGTGTATGAACATATATCAACTTATCTTTTGATCTCTTTTTATCTACTCACTTTCTTTCCTTATTGTCTTGGTATCCACCTCTCTCACTGATAAAAACCACCTCATCATTCCTGTACGAATGCTTGTCCTTCATTAACTTACTTTGGCTTCTGTCCACATAGATGGAATTTCACGAATTTGCAGAATGTGCACTTATGTTTTGTTTGATATTTTTGTTTCCTATTTTCCAATAAAACTTCTCTCAAGAGACAGCCTGACAGGCTCAACAGTTAATAAACCATAAGTATATTTTTACTGCTCCTTACGTTCTGTCTCTCTCTCTATGATAGACAAACTTCACTGCATTTTAATTTTCACATGCATCCTGTTCTCTGCCACTGTCCCCAACCCCAGACCTACTCTGCTTCATCTCTCAATTCACCCTCAGCCTTTAATTGAGAGGAGATATTTCAGGAGTCTCCCCCGAAACCAGCTTAGAGTTTTTTAACTACTGAAAATCTTTCTTTATCACAACATTTTTAAAAGATTTATTTATTACTTTGAGAGGAAGAGAGAGAGGGCACACGGAGGAGAGGGGGAGGGAAAATCAGACTCCCCACTGAGCAGGGAGCCCAACGGCACGGTTCAATCCCAGGACCTCTGGATCATGACCTGATCTGAAGACAAATGCTTTACTGACTGAGCTACCCGACCATCTTTTTATCACAACATTTTAAGAGAACATTTAAATCCCCTATTTGCTTTATAATATCTTCGTTTAAACTGGAATAATTGTGAAGTCAAAGCACTGACCAGCATTTTATCCATGTGGTTCAATTTGTTTTCTAGCATATATAACTACTTGCTAAATAAATCAGTGACCAAAAGGAGTGAAGAAAAGCTAAAATTTCAGTTCAAATTCCTTGTTAGTTTTGCACCTTACACATCATCCCTGAATTTTCATGACCTTCAGACTTAAAAGCTATATGATAAAAGTTTTGAATCAGATGACAATTATAAATAGTAATATTAGCAATGGTAATATCAACTCCACAAATGGTATTGGGAATGTACTTTCTATTGGAATCATATTTCTATATTGCAGGATCTGCAGTGGAGTAATATTTCTGACTTCATTTCCTCCTTGACAAGGGAGAATGGTTTTCCTGACTGGCAAAGTCAGAAGGAAGTGGCCATGAATGCAGCTGATTACAGAGAGGACCTGTTCTCTCCTGCTTGTCAGGGCAGGTTTTCTTCCTGCAGGTGAAGGTCTGTAGTTGACCCATAATGCTCATGACCAGGGAATTAACTTAGGCCCATTTGCCTATAGATCTAGTTATATTATCAAGTCACTTTACCAGTAATGCCAGTAATGGAGGGGGTATTTTAATTTCCATTTTCCCAACCCTTTGTCTGTTTCTGAGCTTTAGAGGGAAACACAAGAGTATTATTTATAAGACCACTAAAAACTAAAAAAAAAAAAGACCTCTACAATCTCACAAGCTTTAGCTAAATGGAATATTAGTTAGTTATTTACTATTTTCAATCCTTTCAGATAAGCAAGAGTACATATTTTTTACGTTTTTATTTAAATTCCAGTTAACATACAGTGTAATATTAGTTTTAGGCGTACAATTTAGTGACTCAACATTTACATCCAACCCCCAGTGCTCTTCACAAGTGCCCTCCTTAAAGTCCATCACTTATTTAACCCATCCCCCCACCCACCTGTCCTCTGGTAACCATCAGTTTGTTCTCTATAGTCTGTTCCTTGGTTTGCCTCTCTCTTTTTCTCCCCTATGATAATTTGTTTTGTTTCTTAAATTCCACATGTGAGTGAAATCATACGGTATTTGTCTTTCTCTGACTAACTTATTTTGCTTAGCATTGTACTCTCTGGCTCCATCACATTGTTGCAAATGACAAGATTTCATTCTTTTTTTATGACTGGGTAATATTCCTTTAAAGATATAGATATAGACAGTACCATATCTTCTCTATCCATTCATCAATGGACATTTGGGTCCTTTCCATAATTTGGATATTGTTGACAATGCTGCTATAAACATCAGGCTGCATGAAGCCCTCTGAGTAAGTATTTTTGTATCCCTTGGGTAAATACCTAGTAGTGGTAGTTGCTGGGTAGTAGAGTAGTTCTATTTTTAACTTTTTGAGGAAACTCCATACTGTTTTCCAGAGTGGCTGCACTAGTTGGCATTCCCACCAATAGTGTAAGAGGATTCTCCTTTCTCTGCATCCTCTCCAACACCCTTTGTTTCTTGTGCTGTTAATTTTAGGCATCCTGACTGGTGCGAGATTATATCTCATCATGGTTTTGATTTGTATTTCCCTGATGATGAATGATGTTGAGCATCTTTTCATGTGCCTATTGGTCATCTGAATGTCTTCTTTGGAAAAATGTCTATTCATGTCTTCTGCCTATTTTTTTTTAACTGGAGTGTTTTAGGGGTGTTTAGTTTTATAAAGTTTTTATAGATTTTGGATACTGATCTTTTAATAGATATGTCATTTGCAAATATCTTCTCCCATTCCATGGACTGCTTTTTAGTTTTGTTGTTTGCTTCTTTTGCTTTGTGGAAGTTTTTTTATTTTGATGAAGTCCCAATAGTTTACTTTTACTTTTGTTCCCCTTACCTCAGAAGACATATGTAGTGGGAAGCTGCTATGGCTGATGTCAAGGATGATGTCAAGGCTGATGTCAAGGATGTTACTGCCTATGTTCTCTTCTAGGATGTTAATGGTTTCCTGTCTCACATTTAAATCGTTAAACCATTTTGAGCTTACTTTTGTGTATGGTATAAGAAAGTGGTCCAGCTTCATTCTTTGCATGTTGTTATCCAGTTTTCCCAACACCATTTGCTGAAGACAGTGTCTTTTTTCATTGGATAGTCTTTTCGAGCAAGAGTAATTTTTAGTATTTAGTACATGAGTATTTATGGGTGTGTATTCCTATATTTACAAAGATATTTAGTCTTTAACTTATATAGAAAATTTAAACTTGTATACTTAATACACTTAATCTGTAAATGGTTATATTACTGTCTAGATTCCTTCAGTGGTATAGGGAAGGGCATATATTATGAGAGCAAGACAATTCCACAGTGGAGATTTGTACATTTTGAGAAGGAAAATCACAGATAAACTGCTAAAATAAATGATTTAGAATGTTCTATGTTCCCAATATTGTTTGTACATGTAAGGCTTTGTTGATAAAAATGTTTCATCGTTTAATGAAAAATGAAATAGTAGTGAGATTTTTAAGAAGACTGAGAAGTGGTCATTTTTCCTCTTATTGTGTTAAAATGTACTTCTTTTACTGGAGGGGAAGTAGTGAACTACCTCCTGTGTTCTTGCTGGGTCAGCCATAGAAGTGACTTGCAGGATCAGGGGGATGTTACCAGCCTGAACACAAGGATTAGTCCAGGAGTTGGTTTATGACCTGCATAGAGTCAAGTTCCCTTTCCAGATATTATGAGGCTGCTAGTGAAAATGAGAACTTATTACTGAGGTCATGGCCCTTAAAAATTACAAAAGCCAGGGACTCTCTAGGAACATGTTCACTGCTAATGGAGACTACACCTCAGAAGAAGATGGAAACAAACGGAAGACAGAGAGGAAGAAACAGAGTCCTAATGACATTGGTTCAAATCCTAAAATCAGTGTTGCATAAAGTAACCCATACTCCATATATTCTATATCATGAGAAAATGCATTTATTTCCCCCCATTAAGCTGGTTAGAAGTGGACTTGTGACACTTTGCCAAGGATACTGCCTCACACAACAAAAAACACATAACACATGGCAAAAAAGATTCTTGAGGTTTACAAATTATGAAATAAAAAGTTCACTTAGAAAGAGGAGAGACTGATTAATGAAATATTATCTTTTTAATGAAATATTATCTTTACTTCAACATTTTTTCTATTTAAAAAAATTACATTTTTATTTAGGAAGTGAGAACGAAAATTTGGAGAATGTTGGCATGATATAGTGCATATATTAATCTTGTTTTTCTTGACTTTTTTTCTTGTGACAATTTTAATATACAGTTGCAGAAAAAGATTCTAGCATTATTTCAAAGTTCACCAGAAAAGACAACTTTGACATTAATAGTGTGCCTCATGCTTGCAGTAAGGGAGTTAATAGACATATGACAAGTATATGCCACACATGATATAATGGAATGATTACGGTTTTTTTGAATCATATTAATCCACTGTTACAAAGTGTAAGTGGTTACAAGTTCAAATTTTCTACATAAGTCATTTACTTGCAGTTATTATATGTTTTACTTATCACTACAATTTTGCCTGGTGATGACTTTTACCCCTATTCCAAAGACAAGGAAACTGAGATTCATAACAATGAAATAGTTCATATAACATCTCAGAACTAGAAGATTTGAGATTAAATACTCAAAATTCAAATGTCGGACATAGTTCTGAAACTGGTTTTCAAGTCTTTGATTTTTTTTATGGTATACTTGTCTATTGACCAACATTCCATGGGAAAAAAAAATGTATCCTTCTAATATTGATGAAAATATAGGAAAGAAGAATCAAATGCAACAAGCCACTAAGAAATCTTGAGTGAGACAATATAGCAATTAACAAAAAAGAGGCATTTTTCAATATCAAATCAGTAAAAGTGAGAGTTCCTGAAGAAGAGCTTGTCTGGGGGCGCCTGGGAGGCATAGTGGGTTAAGTCTCTGCCTTCGGCGTAAGTCATGATCTCGCGGTGCTGGGATTGAGCCCCACATTGGGCTCTCTGCTTGGCAGGGAGCCTGCTTCCTCCTCTCTCTCTGCCTACTTGTGATCTCTCTCTGTCAAATAAATAAAGAAAATCTTAAAAAAAAAAAAAGAATTTGTCTGCTTCGCTAATTTATGTAAGTTTTATGCCTTTCTGTGAACTGGACAGCACCATAAATAAACATTATCAAGACAATTTCAAAATAAAAGAACACATTTTTCATTTTAAAAGCAGTTGTTAAAGTTATTTCTTTGTTTTCATCATTTTTGTTCAATCTCAACATTTATTCTATTTATAAAACTGCATAGAAATACAAAAAAGTGGTATTTTTTATGAATTAAAAGCATTTAATAGATTTTTTTCGTATTGAATATTACATTAAATTTCTATAGAAACTTACCAGAAACTTTTCCTCCAATCTATAATAGAGTGCAGTATGACAGGTCATATTTTAACACCATATGCTTAAATTTCTTAGAAGGTTCATCATAACTTCTATACCATAGGGAGCCATGTATAGATTTACAAGTCGTTGAAATTTTACATAGCTTCAAAGTGAAAATAATATGTTGCCTAAGTAATGCCAAGAATACATTTTAATCCTCAAACATTCTATAAAATACTGTTCTACTAAAAAATCAAGGTCAAAGATGAAATAATATATGTCAAGATATTTTTAGTTATAAGGATGAGTAATAGTTTAAGACTTCAAATCAGGCATGATAATATTAATGTGGTACTAAAATCCATTAATCAAAATCAAATTGTTCTGTGGGTAAACAAAGAAACCATGGCATTACTTACTACATTACTTATATAGAAATAAACATGCCTACAAGAATAAGTAATGAAAATTTGGAGAAAATTTCTGTGATCTAAACTTTTGCAAGGGTGAACAGATCAGTGCATTTAAAGATTCTTCTGCTTAAAACCCAAACGTAGCTCTTACTGTTAATTGTATATAAAGAAACTGCTTTCTTGCTAACTTCTTATAACAATTATACAGGCATATTTTCTGAAAAGTGGTCACATTTTGCAATACAAAACTCCTAGCTGAGATTTATGGCATTCAAAAATTGGTCTCAGTTGAGGCAACAATAATTATCATATCAGACATACCTTGTATAATAATTTCCCCTGCCTTTGTTTCCTAAGAGGTAAAATTAGTTATAGTAACATGCAGAGCAAGATACCTTTATAAATTTTTGTGGCTGTGAAATATGTGTTTACTCTCCTGGAAAAATCAAGGATGAATTGTAGATCTTCATAATAGTGGGATAATCATTTTTATGCCCTTATTAACTTAATGCTGTTAATTCCCATGTTCCCTATTATAAAATCACCCACTTGAAAATGGACCACAAGTACACACATGGATACTACTACCATCAAGTGAGTGTACCCTACATGGTGATTATTGAACAAGGCTGTATTTGGAGTGTGATTTCAATGAAAAATTACTTTTCCTTCTTTTTTCTCACTCTAGGTTTTGTGAAAAACTTTACAACTCTTTCTTCTACATATGGCCAAAGAATTCCATTAAAGTTGACATAAAAACATTTATCCCTATTGCATTCATTGGTTCAGATCAGCACCAGCTGGAATTTTCATGGTCTGTGGTTCTACAAACCAACATATTGAGGTCATTTCTGGGTTTTTTTTCCTGTCAGTTGCAAATGATGGAAAATGTCAGTTCACGATGAGCAACAACTCCTAAAGTGGGATGGCCAACTAATTTAAGCTGACACATGGGGCTCCTATTCATTTTGATGGTTTTATATATATATACCCAGACATAATGTGCCTTCAGAAAATGCTGAAGGTGCCATCTTTTAACCTTTATTTGTGAGAATACTTTACCTCAGGGCTTCAATGGATTATTATAGTTTTAGCCATTTGCAAAATCTCAAAAACCACTTTACATTCTGGTGTTTTTTACATTTGATTTTAACCACAAAGTTAGTTTTTGAAAATATGAAATTCTCCTCACTCTATTTTCAAGGCTCATTTTGGCTTCTGAACTCAAGCATAGAAATAAAAGTTAGGATTGAGATTTACAGAATTGCCTGATGTAGTCCATGCTCCATACTCCAAAACAGTGGAGTTTTCCATCATTAAATTCTATGTAAGAAATATCAGTGAAAATTAATATATCACATTAAGAAAAATATAGATTCATCATATAAGCAAAACAACAACAACAAATACGTATGAAAACTGGAAAAAATAAGCTACTTTTAATATAATTGAGAATATAAGGTAGTGGTATTTTCTCCTGTGAAATGGTATTGTTTTATATGTTTATAGAGAAATTTTTCAGAAGTTTATAATACAAGTAAAATGCTGAGAGATGTCTATTATCTCTCTTCCTTATAATCTATTGGGTTATAATTTGTGATATATCAAACTCAAAGTAAAATCAAATGAATGACAGAAATAAAAAAAAAAATTCTGCCTAGTTATCCAATTTTCACTACTTTAATGGACTGTGATAAATGGTTGCTGGGAGAAAAACCTGTTTTCCCTACTATGCTTATCTTAAATGTTGACAGCTTATTGAGCACTTTCTTGGTGAAGACAGTAAACCTTAAGTGGATATAGAAAAGTAAGGAGGGAGAAGAGATGAAGATAGAGAACGTAGAAATTTATAAGTAGAAATAAGATTGACCAAGAGACAGGTCTTTGAAAAATCTAATCCATGTTTCCCTTTTTAGTCAGTGTCCCTTTGTTCTTTGCCTTTTTTTATGTGTGTTTGTGTATGCATGCTTCTGAATAACCACTCTTGTTACTTTCTTTCCAGATTTCTTTTAGCAGATTCTCACTACAAGTGTCTTTCATCAAAGACTGCCACATTTTAGCATACCCTCAGTCAGGCTGTGGTTGGAAGTCAGATTCTATGTGCTTCCTCTTTTGGCCTTATAATTGCCTACATAAGAGTAATCAAACCTATCAGCCAGAACGATCGCCTGTATCAGCTGGAAACCTTTCTTTAAGTGAGCACACCAGTTTAACACATTTATTTGGACACTTATTTCTGTTGGAAAGAAATCATGGGTCTATCCCAAGGTTCCTTGAATTGAAGAATGAGATGTATGGTTTTAGAACCAGATTATGTGAAGATAATCAGAAGATGATCCTTGTTCTTTTTATGTTGCTAAGTGAAATGATATGAAAATTAATATTTGGTGACTCCTTTAAGGAAAATTTTCAAATTCTAGCCTGTCACATATTGTTTAGCATTTTTACAGCCTTTCTTCCTTCGACATAAACTAAGAATGAGAAGCTATTTTTTATTTACAAAACAGATTTTCTCCTTTACTTAAAAAAATTGAATTGCACAGATGACAATAAGTAACTCCAGGTCACTATTTTTACTCAATTCACCTTTTGCAAATTCAGTAATAATAGCAATTATAGTTCATGAAATAAAAAAGACAAATAGACTATATGGTTAGTGTGGAATATGGTTTAAGGGGACATAGAAGATTTCAATAAAAAAAGAACTGCTAATTTCATAGCATTACTAAGACCTCCTTGATATTAAAAGCATACATGCAAGAAAAATGAAGAAACCATATCATTTCAATCTTTTCTGTGATTTTTATATACCCTAAACATGTGGGGGAAAGGAAGGGCTTAAAGGATAAAATTAGAACACTAAGTCGTTTGAAATTAAATATATCTCATTTCAGAACGTCCCTTGCCTTCAAGTCACTAAACAACTGAGTAATGTTATTTGGATACTTGTCAAACTGTGTTTTAAATAATCAACTAGTATTACCCTTATCAAACTAGTCCCTTTGTTTCAAATGCTTAGTTTCCCAAAATTATCAGTCGATAAGAATAGTCCCAACGTCTTATTAAACTATGAATCTTTACATATTTCTGAAGATATAAAAGATATTCAGTGCTTCTTGGATGAACCACACATGCACCCACACACAAACTCATATAGGATGTAATTAACCCACTATTCTTAGGTGGTTCCCTAGATGCATATGTATAGCAATGCATCAGGGCGATAAGCAAGGTAACAGGATTTATATGTACCATTGACAAACATTTTTAAAAAAGATCTTCTAATATCTCCTCTTTGACTGAATTTGCCATTTGGTGTTGAACCATGTGTACTCTTATTTGATAAATATATTATTCTAAGTGATCAGCAAGTTGTGAAAAGTATTGAGTATTCTTCCAGACTTTTTAAATACCAATGAGGCAGAAGAGTTGCTAGATACATTTGCAGTGTTCTAGCTGAAGTGAAATTAAGCATTTATATTGTATTAACATTGCATACTTCTTCCTATTCAAGTAAGATAACAGTATTATCAACTCTATTTATTTTGCTAATGCACTTTGGGAAAATAAAGACAAAATAGGGTGAAGAAACTTTATTTTCACTTAGTGAACAAAATCATTTGCAAAAGAATACTCATTTAGGAGAATTGAACTAAGAGACTTATTTTAGCTGTCGTTTTGCTCACACAGAAATAAATAATTTTATAGCATATAGTGCATAGTGGATGTTAAATCAGTATTAAATCATGCTGAAATCACAATTTCTCCTCCACATTTTGTCTTTATTTCTCCAAAGTTATAATAAGGTTCAGGAACATATATAACTAGAATATCAATTTAATTTGGTTCAATGCAGCACACATTTGAAAAGAATTCCAACCCATAGCTCATTGGTTAGATAAATCCCAGTCCTTTCTTCACAACCCTAATATATAGCCTGAAAAGTGAAGTGTTTTAAGATAAGAATAAGTATGTGCCATGACTCTGGACAATGAAATCTATGTGGAACTCTACTGTGGGCATGCTAGGAAAGCTTTAGCCTCCCTAATACATTAAAGAGATAGATTCCTGCTTTCTTCCTGACTTGAACATAAATTAATACCTGAATCTGTGGCAATCACAAGACTGATAGAACCAAGAGAATGCAGGGATACTGAAACAATACCAGCCAACTCCCCATTTCCAGATGACTTGTTAATTGAGGCAGGTTATATATAAGTTGATGTGATATTATCAAACTTTAAGTATATTTATAAGCTTTCACTTAACTTATTTATAGCTTTCACTTAACTTATTGATTCAGTTTCATATCTGTTTATTAAGTTCAACTC
>CM052800.1:22430864-22509557 GCA_028533885.1 Nasua narica | reverse complement strand
GGGAAGAGAAATGAAACAAGATGGGATGGGGAAGGAGACAAACCATAAGAGACTCCTAAACTCACAAAACAAACTAAGGGTTGCTGGGAGGTGGGCGGGTGGATAGGGATATGGACACTGGGAAGGGTATGTGCTATGGCAAATGCTGTGAAATGTGTAAGCCTGATGATTCACAGACTTGTACCCTGGGGTAAATAATACATTATATGTTAATAAAAAATAAAAAAAAAAATGAAACACTTAATGGAAGAGTGTATGTGTGTGTGTGTGTGTGTGTGTCTGGAAAAGAATGAATAGATGGGGGCACCTGAGTGGCTCAGTGGGTTAAAGCCTCTGTCTTTGGCTCAGGTCGTGATCTCAGGGTCCTGGGATAGAGCCCTGCATCAGGCTTTCCGCTCAGTGGGGAGCCTGCTTTCCCCTCTCTCTCTGCCTGCCTCTCTGCCTACTTGTGATCGCTCTCTCTCTCTCTGTCAAATAAATAAATAAAAAATCTTTAAAAAAGAAAAAAGAATGAATAGATAGAGCTATTTACTTTAAAATCATAAAACACATTTTAATAAAATTACATTTATTCTAATTCTCAGAAATATAATGCTATTGAACTCTGATTTTCATTTGAAATATTCTTTGCCCTCAGAAATCATTTTGGCTTAGTTCTAACTATCCCCTTTCCCTTCTCTGATTCTCTTTAAGCAGTTAGTCATAATGATATGCTTATTACCTATACAAACAGAATTCCTGAACCAGATTTGAAGAAACCATACCTTATTTAAGCTGGGAGGATTTTGTATTGCTATAGTGAGATTTCAAAACATCAATTATTGTACTTACCATCAACTCAAGTTTGGAAAACAAAGCATGTTATTCACTAATGGATTTATTTTTGTTATATTCAAAAAAAACCAAATAATTTATTTGGGTGTTTATAAAGCTCTATTTTCACCCAGAGGATTTTTATCTCAACTAACAACATTGCCGCATCTCTTGTGGCAACTTTCTGGTCAATAAAATAACGTTCAAATCTTATGAAGGTTACCAATTAAATTCTCTATTAAAAATAATGGAAAAAAAGATTAGTGTCAAAATCGAGGAAATAAATAGGGCTCATAGAGGAAGATTCTTTTACTTGTTCAGCCATACACAACCTTGCAATACTGTATTTGTCAAAGGATTTGCACCAGCCAGGAAACCGGAGGCCTTTCCTTGTTATTTTCTTATTCACCACAGGGCACTGATATTTTTTTTTCTTAAGCTGTTGCAGTTCTAATTAGAGGAATGACTTTCAGATCTCGACCAAAAGAAATAATCTGGATATCCATGTAATGTTCTCAGGACCCTGGATTCAAAAAGTTCCTCAAGTAAATCTCATGGATAGCATGTTTTGGACACCTTTGATATACATTTGTTTCCTCTATGCCTCCATGCCTAACCAGAACCACTTTGTCTTTATCTTCTCTCTGTTACGGCTTTGGTTTAACAATAAAGATAGCATAAAGTGTGTGGGAGATGGGGAGGGGTTGCTCTACTGTGGAGATTATGGGAATAGTCTTGTGCCTATGGGAATAGGCATCTTGCCTCAGTCCCACTTTGAAAGTGAGGTGAGGCCATTGTTGTTGTTGCCATTGTTGCCATTTTAGTATTTTGTTCTTTTGTTCATCTATTCTCTGGACAGAATGACAAGATGGAAAAAATAACCTCAAAAAAGAGAACAAGAAGCAGTACTGACTGCCAGGGACCTAATCAATATGGACATTAGTAAGATGCTGGAACTAAAGTTCAGAATAATGATTATAAAGATACCACTTGGTATCTTTAGAAGATAAAGATAAAAAGCATAGAAATGAGGAAGCACAGGAAAAAGCATAGAAGACACTAGAGAATCCCTTTCTGGAGAAATAAAATAACTAAAATCTAAGCAAGGTGAAATCAAAAAGGCTATTAATGAGATGCAATAAAAATAGAGGCTCTAACTGCTAGAATAAATGAGGCAGAAGAGAAAATTAGTGATATAGAAGACAAAGGCAAAAATGAACTATTGGGACTTCATTAAGATTAAAAGCTTTTTTACAGCAAAGGAAACAGTCAACAAAACCAAAAAGACAACTGACAGAATGGGAAAGATATTTGTAAATGATATATGAGATAAAGGGCTAGTATAAAGAACTTATCAAACTCAACACCTAAGAACAAATAATCCAATCAAGAAATGGGCAGAAGACATGAATAGATATTTCTCCAAAAGAGATATACAAATGGCCAACAGACACATGAAAAAAATGCTCAACATCACTCACCATCAATGAGATATCACCTCATACCAGTCAGAATGGCTAAAATTAACAAGTCAGGGAATGACAGATGTTGGTGAGGATGTGGAGAAAGGGGAACCCTCTTCACTGTAGGTGGGAATGCAAGCTGGCTCAACAACTCTGGAAAAGTTTCCTCTAAAAGTTGGAAGTAGAACTACCCTATGACCCAGCAATTGCACTAATTGGTATTTACCCCAAAGATACAAAGGTAGTGATCTGAAGGGGCACTTGCACCCCAATGTTTATAGCAGCAATGTCCACAATAGCCAAACTAGAGAAAAAACCCAGATGTCCTTCAACAGATGAATGGATAAAAAACGGTGGGGTGTGTGTGTATAGTATTCATATATATATGAATACTAGTCAGCCATCTGAAAAAGAAATCTTACCATTTGCAACAACGTGGTTGGAATGAGAGGGTATAATGCTAAGCAAAATAAGTCAATCAGAAAAACACAATTATATAATCTCACTGATATCTAGAATTTAAGAAACAAAACACAGGATTATAGGGGAAGAGAGGAAAAAACAAAGCAAGATTAAACCAGAAAGGGAGACAAATTACAAGAGATTTTAATCATAGGAAACAAACTGCGGGTTGCTGGAGAAAAGGTGAGAGGTGGGGGATGGGGTAACTCGGTGATAGACATTAAGGGAGACACATGATGTAATGAGCACTGGGTATTATATAAGACTGATGAATCATTGACCTCTACCTCTGAAACTAGTAATACATTATATGTTAGTTAATTGAATTTAAATTAAACAAAGGAAAAAAAATTAAATTAACAAAATCATGGAAAGAGCCCAAATGTCCATTGACTTATGAATGAATAAAGAAATGTGGTATAAATATATATATAATGAAATATTATTCAGCTATCAAAAAGAGTGGAACCTTGTTATTTGCAATGATGTGGGTGGAGCCAGAGAGTATTATGCTAAGTAAAAAAAGTCAGTCAGAGAAAGACAAATACCATATGACTGTGGAATTTAAGAAACAAAACAAATGAACATAGGGAGGAAAAAAGAGAGAGACAAACCATAAAACAGACTCTTAAGTATAGAGAACAAACTGAAGGTTGCTAGAGGGGAGATGGATGGGGGGATGGGTTAAATGGGTGATGGGGATTAAGGAGAGAACTTGTTGTGATGAACACCAGGCATTGTATGTCAATGATGAATCACTAATTTCTATACCTAAAACTAATATTACACTGTATGTTAACTAGCTGGAATTTAAATAAAAACTTGGAATGAAAGAAAAAATAGTGGGTACCAGATATTTAAGTGAGAAATTTTAAATCCAGTCTCTGAAGAATTTTATGAGAAGCATCTATATCAAATAAAATAGAACCAATCATGATATTTATAATAAAAGAAAATTTTCTTTAACTAAAAATAATAGTCCCCAATATTAAATATAAAATTTATAAACAAGCCATATCTAAATGCATCATAGTGGGGGAAAAAAAGGAAAGAAAAAAGGAAAAACGGGAAAATTTTCTGTAGGTAGTATCCAGGGAACAACAGAGAGTAGAATCAAAGTTATCTTCAAAAGCAACAAAGGGATTCAGAATTCTATTATTTAAATTACCTCAAACAAATGGAGAAACTTTTGAGAGTTTTGAGTGATAAGTGAAGAATTCTCTACCAAGATATTAATGAAAATAATGACAACAACAGCTGTGTTACTTTTATAGACAAAGATGATAATAATACATTGGAAAAATAATTATTGTAATCTATAATTGATTACATGTCTTCTTTATAAGGATATATAATTAAATTCTTAAAGCAATCCTATGGGCTGGATGGATATCAGTTTTATCACTTGTACATGATTTCAGGCAAGTCAATCACCTACAAATAGTAGGATTCAATGTCGGTATTATTGTAATAATAAAATATCTCTCCAAATGGAAAAACATAGAATAATATTATAAAATATAAAAAGATTTGTAAGATGTATTGCACATTCCTGGCATGATTATTTGAAAACATACTATTCTGCAAAGAGATGAATAATGATTTAATAACTCATGTATGGAAAAGTTTTAGGGGAAAAAAAAATGAAGAAGCCATGGTTTCAAGAACCAGCAATTCTACCGAACATTTAAGAGTTCAAGGGTTATATTGACTTGGTGTAAAAGTCTGTTTCTACTAAATAATGGCTCTAGAAACTTGAACAAGTTCTTTAAACTCTGGTTCCAGTAAAATGAGAATTGCAATAATCAGCCCCACCCAACCCCATACGCTGTAAAAAGTAAAGAAAAAAATCGTGTAACACTCCTAAAACAGGGTTAAGTATGTTTTAGACCCCAGTAGCATAAGCTTGTATGCTTAATACCAAGTCTTGAAAATGGTTTGACAAAAAGATAAATCACAGTATGTTACATAAACATTACTGCAAAATTGAGACTCTAAGTGCAACCCAAATTATTGAAAGCGATGTAATTCACAAAATAAACCAAATCATCATCCCAGGGTCAGCCTTGAAAAATTCCTACAATGAATATTCAAGCAAATAAACTTAATTACTTACAAGAGAGATTTTTTTTAGTGACTATTTTACAACTTTCATACTTGTTAACAATTTTATTCAAATAAATACAGAAATAAAAGGTTTGCTCTGGATAATTATACTTTCACTAGTTCGAGCATATTTTCCTAAGTGTTATATTTAGATTTGATGCAAGGCTCAGTGAATAATATAATATTGCTGAAGTAGGTCAGCAATGGAAGAAAATAAATAAAGGACAATTTTGAAAATGAAATCCCAGCATTGATGAAGACTAAAATAAAGTGAGTTCCTTCTTCTATGAAGATACTTATTTGTGGGTGAAGTAATACGTGTGTCCACCAAGCATGAAAGACAAAACGAAGCATGAAAGACAAAATGAAACAAAGTACAAACATCTTTGATAAATGCAGCAAAATGAAATAAATGATATTCTTTGCATGAATTAATCTAACTTCCAGTTTGATATTGGATTTTTAAATATTATAACTATTATCCTCTTCCCCAACGTTTTATTATGATAACTTAAAAAACATATAGCAAAGATTGTGACATCTTACAGGGGGCATTGTCACACCAGCCATGTAGATTATACCATTGATATTGTATTACTCATGATTTATTAACATCTACCTGACTGTGCATTGTTCCCTCTATCCATTAAGCCACTATGTGTGTGTATGCGTGTGTGCGTGTGTACCATTTTTATGGTAAATCACAGATCACTACAATCTCCTCAAATACTTTAGCATGCAAATCATTAACTAGAGGTCAATATTTGTTTAAACTTTTTTTAAGTTTGAATTTAAACTTTACATAAAATAAATGTTTCAATCATGGCTTTAATTTTATTTTTTATTTCACTTTTTATTGTGAAATAATATGCTTACCAAAGAATTACAAAAATCATAGTACAAAAAATGTATATAACCTTTTACCCAGCTCTCCCAATGATTACCATCTCACTTAACCAAAGAACAATTATCAGTAGCAGAAAAATAGCTTTGATAAAATATCATAAATAGTTGATCTACCTTATCAAAATTATACCAATTACCACCTAATGTGGTAATTGGTATAATTTTAATCCAGGCTCCAATTCAGGATCACACACTGCATTGAGTTATGTCTCCTTACTCTTCCTTAATCTTTCCTCTCTTACATGGCGTTGACATGCTTTGAGTATACTAGTGAGTTATTTTTTCAGAATGTTCCTCAACTTGGTTTTGCCTGATGTTTCCTCATGTTATATAAGTTTTCTTCCCACAAGAACAACACAAATGTGCCTTTGTCCATGAAGCATACAAGTGTCACGATAAGGTTTCCATGGAAAAACTCGACACACACCATTTTACCAGATGGTCTTACCTTTATGAAGGAGAATTTCAAATAGGTTGAATAAAGCTAATATCTTAACTCCACTTTCTGAATGTATAATTGTTTATCCCCAAGCTTACATTTGACTTTTTTTTTTAAACATATGACTCACAGTTTAATTTGCCATCATATGCACCCAGTACAAGTCTGACTTTGTAGTTCTGATCCCTAGAGTCTCACTTCAGGAATCATACTAACCATGTTTTGTATTTGATTATGCTTAACTTTCCGGTATGCTTACATTTTGTCAATGCCTAAAGACAGTATATATTTTATGCTCTTTTGAATCTTGAAAATGATATGTATATAGTGGGTACTAATTAAATTATTCTGCCTGCTGAGTGGCTACCTAAGAAGTTAAAAGTGAAAATACCAGCTTTAGAACCCAATAAATATATTTCACATTTCCAAAGAGCTCACAAAAATGTCTCTATAGGCTTCCAAAGCATGGAAGAAGGACTGTATGAGCCAGCGATTCTGAAATTTTTTTCCTTGTCTAATTCAGAAAACAGATAAACTTGTGTTCTAATTGTACTTTTATACTGCCACTTACACTTTTTATACCACTGTTATTTCCTAAAATGCATTATGGAAAAAGTTCTTAAACAGTTATCATGGAAATGAGGAATAGAAATAAAATAAGCCAGTCAACTCAGCAAGATACAGTATTTTTGTTTCCTTATATTATCACACTTAACTTCAGTTCAACATCTGTTCAATGACATCTCAGGCTATATTTTGGGACGTGTGACAATTTTTTTTTACAAATTCTTTACTCACAACTCAGGATGTTCCCATTAATTGTGATTTGTAAAGGAAGCATTTAACTCAGGGCAGATGCTGAGCAGCGTGAGTATGGAACTATGGCAGGTACAAAATGACACATGAAATTCACAAGTGGGCAGGGATGGCCAGATGGCATTGGCATCTGAGAGATTTGTTACACCATCTTGGCAATAAAACATGTGTGATCACTAATTTAACATACAAAACTGGCCCGGAAAAATGTTTATGTTAAACAAATTTCCTCTCTAAATATCAGGTGCAACACATTTTATTACAAAGTTTCATTTCTCACTTGAGAGAACCATATATAGAATATTGAATTCTTCCTTTCCAACCAAAGTCCCATTCGTTTAGGGCAAGTGATGCTTGCATGAGCAAATTGAAGTTAAATAGATGTATAATTCTCAAGATATTGTAGGCCAATGAAACCAGAGAGTGGACAAATATGGATATGATTTTCTTTGATTTGTCTAAGTTATTACCGTAGTCCTACACTACACATTATTTAGGCAAACCCTCTGTTTTTACATATTATACTAGCTACAATGTTTGAAATTTCATATCAGGAAATGTGAATATGGCTTTAGATCACCAGATGATTCTATATGTTGTTTACTAAATCTTTTCTTGGGAAACCAAAGCATGTAACAATTTTTTCAATTGAATTAATAAGCAAGAATCTCCTGGAATATCTTTTTTTGTTTTTGCCTCCTACTTAACTACAACGCTTTTATAAAGTATCACTTAAAATACTATTGCATACATGGACTTCTCAATTTCCTCCACCATGGTTGGATGCTCCCTTCTCATGGTTCCCTGGCAACCAAATAATACCTCTGTTATAGGGAAGCTCCCTCTCAATCTACTAAAATGACACAGTAAAGCAAACTTGATAAACTTTGGTGTCTTGGGTTTTTTTAAAAGGTTTTATTTATTCATTTGAGAGAAAGACTACAAGCAGGGGGGAGGTGCGAGGCAGAGGAATAAGCAGAGACCTCACTGAGCAGGGAGCCTGAGCTGGGACTCAATCCCAGGACCCTGGGATCATGACCTGAGCTGAAGCCAGATGCTTAGCTGACTGAGCCACCAAGGCACCTGACTTTGGTATCATGTGTAACTGCTTTCTAAGGTATACAACTATAGACGGGTTATTTTATTATTTGTGTTTTTTTTATTTGGTGAAATAAGATAATAATGCCAATTCCCCTAATGTAACTAAAAGTCACATTAGGTAATATATATAAGTGAAGATCTAGAAAAATGAATGGAACATAACCCACAGTATATATTATTATTATTGTTAATGCACATCAAAACCTCACTATATTTTAAGCAGTTTTGGTGGCAGAGACTGTAAATTCATCTTTATATCACTAAACATGCTGCATACTGTTTGGAATATACATATTTGTAACAGTATGTGTGAAAGAGTATGTGTGTGTGTGTGTATGTATGTGTGTGTGTGTGTTCAGATCAAGTAAAAATTTTTAAAAATTATAAAAACAAAATGAATAATATTAAGTAACATATGAAAGAGACTCTTCTAGTCCATGTGGTAAAGCTTCTTTTCAAACTAGTATTTATCAAATTGTAGAACTTAATTTGAACTATAATACCTAAATTTTAATGGCTGTATACGGCCAGTATTTCAGGAAGAAGGAGTGTTTTATTTTATTACATTTTTGATAAGACATATATCTCTAATAGTATTCCAACTGCTGGAACATGTTCATGGTCCACGAAAAAGCCTAGGTTACTATTTAAAATGAATAAATCACAGTATAAAATAGCATATGCAGACCATCACCATGAAGTTTTGAAATTATGCAAAAGCTGACAGTATTTATTGATTATTTACACAATTCTAGACTCTGTTCTGAGCAGTTTACAATTTCATATATATATATTTACATATATATATACACTATATATATATACAAACATACCTATCATATATATGATATATACATATATATGTATATAAATGTATGTGTATTTATTTATAATTTTGTCTAATCTTCAAATTAAACCTGTGATGTAAGTACTATTATTATTACCATCTTAAAGATGAGAAACCCAACTCATGGGGTGGCTAAGTAACTTGCCAAATGTCATGCAGCGGGATCCAAGATTAAAATGCCCTTTTGACTACAAAGTCCATTTGTTTTTCCACTGCAGTATAGGTTCTTGAAAAAGAAAATTGAGAAAGTATGCCAAAATGTTAACAGTTATCTTTCAGGTGATCTTCTTGGTTAAAATCTTTCAGCAAAAGTTCTAAATTTGGCATGAATTACCATCATCATAAAAATAAGTGTTATTGTAATAACACCATTCATGCAATTTAAAAACTAAGTAGGCTGTCAAAATGACCAATAGAATCTATCTTTATAAATTGCTTCTAACAGATGAGATGGGAAGCTATCGAGATTTAGAGACACATTAAATTAAAGTAGAATGCCTTATTCTCATAGCAATACTGGTTTGTGTTGTGATTCTAAATGATTAAAGGTAACTCATGACTTTGCAAAAGTTATTCTGTTCTTTTGATTCTATGTCTAAAGCAAGGCTGATAATATCTGAATGAATAAATGAATAAAACAGAGATTGAACAATATCCAATGAATTCCTTTGTGCTCTTATGAATGTGCATCATATTATCAATGGATATAATTTTATATATGTTCTCTGCCAGCTTGAATCCATTGTGTGTCTCCAGAAGACACCAATCAGTTCGTACTAGGCAGTAACTACTATTGTTATAACTGCTGAAAACACTGAAAAATTATTTCAAACAACTTGACCTCTAATGATAAATTCAGGGCAGGTTAAAAACTAACATTCAATGTATTTATGTATTAATGAATTGCTTTGGATCAAGACATAATAGGTCTGGGACCACAGGAAGAAAGAGAAACTTACTTTTTTATATAAAGATGTTCTCAGGAGCACCTGGGTGGCTCAGTGGGTTAAAGCCTCTGCCTTTGGCTCAGGTCATGATCTCAAGGTCCTGGGATGTAGCCCTGCATCAGGCCCTCTGCTCAGTAGGGAGTCTGCTTCCCCCTCTCTCTACCTGCCTCTCTGCCTACTTGTGATCTCTCTCCCTCTGTCAAATAAATAAACAAAATCTTAAAAAAAAAATAATAAAGTTGTTCTCAGCTGAGGAAATGGATATGTAAAACGATTACTATTATCCAATAATGTATTTGCAGGAATCATGGAATTATAGACAAGGCATAAGAACACTGAAATAAGTAGTGCTGAAATGTGCCACTGGAAGCCAACACAGGTTTCTCAGAGGAGACAGCCTCTGACTCTAAATTTAAGGAAGTTTTCACTAGATGAAAACTCAGGGAAGGAACTTCTAACCAGAAACAACTTCAAGGGATGCCTGGGTGGCTCAGTTGACTAAGCATTGTCTTGGGCTCAGGTCATGATCCCAGAGTCCTGGCATCATATCCTGAATCGGGCTTCTTGCTCATTGGGGAATCCACTTCTCCCTCTGCTCCCACTGCTCCCCCTGCTCTGTGTGCTCTCTCTTTCTCTCTCTCTCTCTCTCTCCCCCCCTTTTCCTCTCTGACAAAATAAAATCTTAAAAAAAAAGAAAAAAAAGAAACAACTACAAATGTGAAGGCTTAAGACATGAGAAAACATAGTTTGTTCAAAGAAACACAATTATTGCTCAAGTGTAAAGAGTGATGAAGCAGGTGAAAATAAGTCTGGATTAGTATTCACAAGGCAGATGAAGAATCACATCAAATGCTATGCATAGAAATTTAAAATGCATTTGTTCTGAATACTATGAGGGGTAAAAGGAGAATATTGATGAGGGCAGTGAAAAATAAGGACATATGGAAGAAAGATCAGTCTTGTGGTAGACTGAGGATAAAGGAGCAGGTGGGTACAAACATAAGGAAGTTATTACTGTTGTCCAAAGAAGGTAGAGAATCAGTGGACTTAGCCAATGCCAATGGTGATGGACAAGAGGGAGCAGGAGTGTGTGTGTGTATGTATGTGTGTGTGATATTCTAAAGCTATAATTGCAGGGACCACAGATTAAAGTGAATGAGGGTGAATTAGGAAAATCTGCAGGTAATCAATATTTTGAGTAAAAAGGAAGGATGCTTATGTGTTTAGGAAATTAATAAAGGTAAGTCAATGTAGGTATAAAATTACAAAGTCAATGTTGGAGCTATTAAACTTGAGGGGTTAGAATATTCAGGTAGATACTGCTGGTGGATATCTAGATGTATAAATCTGAAGCTAAGTGTGAGGAATCTATGTTGATTGAGAATTATTTTTACAAAAGTAAGAGTACAAATGTTGGATACCAATTAAAAAAAAGAAACCAAGAATATGTAAAGTCAGACGAAACATGGGGCCACAGAAAAAGTCCTCAGAAATATCCACTTTCATAAATGAACAAAGAAACTAGCCAAAAATTGAGAAAAAGAGCCAGAGAGCCAGAGAAAAACAGACAACTAAAGGCACATGAGGAGATAATAGTATCCCAGAAATTAAGAACCAAGGAAGTTTAAAAGAGGTGTTGGACATGGAAGAGAGAAATGAAAAACATGGAAATAATTCCATTGGATTTATGATGAATGGCATCAGATTCATGAAGTTGTAGCACTGGAAACTAAATTTCAGTAGGTTGCAAAGTAAAAGGGAAGTACACAACCTTGTCGAAATTTGGAATGGAATAAAGTCCAGAGATAAATTTGTAACTAGAAGTAAATACAAGGCCAAGGAAGTTCTTTCTGTATTCAAGTCACATACTCCACACCGATTTCTGACCAGAGTGACTGCACTAAATAAATTGAATATTGAAACAATCCAGTTATTTCATTTACAGTCCATATCATAAGTTTCTAATCAGTTAAATAATGCCTTTTAAGCTTTGTTTCCTTTATCCAAATCAGGACCTAATCAATGGCATCTCTTTTGAATCTCCTTAAATCGAGAATCATTTACCAGCTCACTTGTTTGATTGATTGATTTTATTTCTTTGATAGCATTGCTATATTTTTAAAGTTCCAGGTCATTTGTTTTTCAAAATATCCCTCCATTTGGCTGACTTGATTTTTTCCTCATAATTAGATTCAGGTTCCTCTTTTTTTTTTTTAAACAAGCATATCTTATAGGTGATGTTACATTATTCTCAAGGTATCACATCCTGAGCACATGATGTCAATTTGTTTTATTATTGGTGACGGTAAGTTTCATCACTTAATTAAAGTGGTATCTGTCTGGTTGTTATATCATAGATAATCTCCCTTTGTAATGAATGATTAATCTGTGAGGCAATAATCTGAAGCTATGTAAATAGCCTGTTCAACAATCTCTGGCTCATTTTTTTAACATCAATTTGTGATTCTTTCCTAAATAAATTTTTACAGTGGTTTTGTGAAACAGAGATTTTTCAAATTCTATTATTCCTCCTACAATTATTAGCTGCTATTTCATGTGAGAGAAATTTGAGCAGGATTTAAGCAAACTTAGTATTGTTATTATTGTGGAACAGACATATCCATTAACAAACTTTTCCATAACACCCAGTTATACTTCATATAAACTTCAAAATATAATCCATCCTTATTTTACAAAAAAACATCGTTTCTAAGTTTAAAGCTGTTTAAGGCATACATTTCCTTCTCTAGCACTGCTTTAGTCAACAGTAGATTAAACTACATAAAAAAGAAAAAAAAAAGCAAATAAGGGGTGCCTGGATGTTTCAGTTGGTTAAGCCTCTGACTCTTAATTTAAGCTCAGGTTAAGATCTCAGGTCCTGGGATCAAACGAACATTTGGATTCTGCACTCAGCACAGAGTCAACTTGTCCCTTCCCCTTTGCTCCTCCCTGCCATTTCTCTCTCATTCTAAAATGAATATATAAATAAATAAAATCTTTTTTTAAAGAACAAGTAAATAAAAAAAGATAAAAAACAAATATGACTTTTGAAACACAGGAAATACCCACTTTCCAGAGATAACGTAAGATCTGATTTATTTACTTCAGTGAAGAGTTAAACATGAGAGATGACAAAAGTGCTACGAGCTATTTCAAACACTTTTTGGCTGAAGAACAAAATTGGAAAGAAACAATGTTCTCCTACATTCTTTTCTAACCAATCAAAATATTTTTCTTATCTCCGTGGTAACAGTTATAAGGACCAAGTGGAAACAAATAATCAAAATGTGATGACATCACTGGAATAACAATATGTTGAAAAACATTCTTGTCTACAGCAATAAATGATTTTGTTATCACTCATTAGCTACAAAAAACTGCATGAGACTGCCTGGAGAACTCCCAGAAAGAACTTTAAAGTAAATTCATAAAATTAGACTAAATTAAACAACTTGAAAATGTAATTGGAGTCCTATGAAGAAGAATTAAACATAGTAACAGCAGAAAGATTCTTCTGTTGCTGCTATCCAGATTGACATCTGGACATTTTTCTTTTTTTCCATATGTTGGGATACAACTCTTCTTGAACAAGTTGACCTAAGCAATATTTTCAAGAATAAGTATAGTTAGGGACACCTGGGTGTCTTAATCATTTAAGCATCTGCCCTCAGCTCAGGTCATGATCCCAGGGACCTGGGATCGAGTCCCACATTGGGCTCCTTACTTGACAGAGAGCCTGCTTCTCCTTCTTCTCTCCCTCTGCCTCCTATTCCCCCTGTTTATGCTCTCTCTCTCTCTGACTCTGTCAAATAAATAAATAATATATATATAAATAATATATTAAATATATATAAAAGAATAAGTATAGTTTGTAAAAGTTTAAATGGAAAGACAGTCTCAAAGTTAGCAATATCTCATTTGCAAAGCCTAGTGCTAATTCTGTCTCTTGTTTTTTCTCACCTGGATTCTATTAGAATCTTACTTCCAATCCCAATTTTTCTTTCTTTCTCTATTTACACCACTTGCAGATTAATATTTTTAGAATTGTAACTCTGCTATTTGCTGCTTTAAAAAAATCCCTGATTCCTAAATGTTCTATTATCTGTTCATAGTTTACCTTTTGCTTCAATTAGTTTCAGTTAATTTCAGTACAATTTATTAAAATCATTATTACAACTTTGTACTTTTCTAAGGCAATGTGTGTTGGATCTTGATTTCAGAGAACTCTCCTGTAAAAATTATGTATCTTTATACAGCAGCGGGATGAATAGAAAATAATTGTGTTTCAGGTTTGATTGACTATGTCTTAGTTCCAACTGCTATAACAAAGTTTCATAATCTGGGTGGCTTATGAAATGTATTTCTCACATTTCTGGAGGCTGGAAATCCCAGATATCAGATACCGGTGCCAGCATGATCAAGTTCTGGTGTGTACCTGCTTTAGGACTGCAGACTGCTGGCTTCTCCTTATTCTCCTCACATGGTAGAAAGAGAACAAGAGAGCCCTTTGGGGTCCCTTAAGGGCACTAATTCCATTCATGAAGAATCTACCCTCCTGACCTAATTACTTCCCAAAGGCCCTGTTTCCTAATACCTTTACAGCGGGAATTAGGATTTTAACATATGAATTCTGAAGAACAGAAACATTCAGTCTGTAACAATTACAGTAGATAAATCCCATGATAAGGTTTTGCAAAATTGGAAGAGAAACCACAGAAGATGTTAGAAAAGTAGAAGTTCCTGTGTGGCTCCATTGGTTAAGCTACTGACTCAGTTTCAACTCAGGTCCATCTCAGTCAGGGTCATGAGATGGAGCCCTGCACTGAGCTCTGTGCTTAGCAGGAAGTTTACTTAGAACTCTTTCTCCCTCTCCCTCTGCCCCTACCCTCTGCTCTCTCTCTCTAAAATAAATAAATACATTTTTAAAAAAAGGTAGGCAGCCTCCATAGTTATGATAGGTTTTTCTTCTAGTACACGCTTTACAACAATTCCCAGACCATGCCAAAACTGGACTTCTTCTAAATATTCAAATTTATATATATATATGTGTGTGTGTGTGTGTGTGTGTGTGTGTGTGTGTGTGTATTACTGTGTAGGTGTTGTTTGTAAGGTACGGGTGCTGAGCTGTGTTTAGGACTTGTTAAATTTGAGAAGTGTAAGTTTATCTAAAGGAAGTTACATTTGGTCTCTGGTTGTCTACCCAAATTATTTAATACAAACTCCAATTTACTATTAGACAAAAATAATGCATTTTCAAAACTTAATCATTGCCTTAATTTTTCTGAATGCAATAGACTGCAAGGCATTTACAGCCTAGGGATATTGTTAAGTTCATCTGAGTCCTAGCATAACTGATACATAGTAGTCTTAGTTAGTGTTTTCAAAAGAACAGTTAGGGAAAAAACAAAGTATATATAAGTGCGATATTTTTTTGTAATGACATGTGTTGCTTATGATTTCTGGCATCCCTTATCCATCTTTGGTTGTCAGCACCCCATATTTATTCTCACAGAGATTATCATACCTTTAGTGGGTAAAACCTGTTGTCCCTGTCAATCTGGGTGCTCTACTCTTGTACACAAAGTATTGCCCTCCCCAGAGATGTCCCTGTCCACAACCCCAGAATCCATTAATATGTCACCTTACGAGACAAAGGACCTTGCAGATATGATTAAGTTAAGGATCTGGTGATCTGAAAATCATCCTGTATTATCTGAAAGGGCAAATGCAGTTACCAAAGACCTTGTAAGAAGAAGGTAGGGGATTAATGGGCGAGGCTGGGGAAATGTGCTTTGACAAGGAAGATAGGATCCATGAGCCAAAGAATGTAGGTAGTCTTTGCAGCTAGAGAAGTCAAGGAAACAAATTTTCCCCTGGATTCCACAGAAGGACTGCAGCTATGCTGACACCTTGATTTTAACCCTGTAGGGTTTATTTAGGACTTCTGACTTCCGAAACTATAAGATAATAAATTTACTGTGTTTTAAGTCCCTAAGTTTATGGTAATCTGTTACAGCAGCAGGGGAAAACGAATACGGTGCTCTGCTAGCTAATCAGTGGAACCATGACCCAAGGTAAAGCAAAAGGATACTTGCTCCTTGGACAATTGACATGGTAGCTCAAGGCTGACAATAATTGAATCTGTGACAATAATACCCTGAGGAAAGAATGGTACTTTAGAGAAATTACCACCATTTTCTTACTTTCTACTGTCTTAATTTTGGTTTCTCTAAAATCAAAGCTTGGAACAAGAATGTGACTGTATGTAACAGGATGAAGAAACACAGAAATTGAAATAGGGCAGGAGAAAAAAGATGTTAAATCTGGGTCTCCGATTTAGGCATAGGAAGGAGTGGGTGCTGGAGAAGAACGTAGACACTGGTGCAACTGAAGGTGGGACATCTATCCATTGCAATTATTACACAGTGGTTGAGAGCTGGCCTACAGGCCTTTTACTTCCCTGCCCTCCTAGGCTATCCTTGCAGGTTGAGCAGCCTATCCCCTAGGGATCAGAGAAAGCCCCAAGGCACAAAAGTGAAGGTACTTATGGAGTATGCTTGAGGCAGGACACTGTCAGCGGGTACAGCTGTGACAGAAATCATAGATTAGCCCAGGGGATGTAATGTGGGTCACCAAAAGCATCTGAGCTCTTGTCCTTTATAAACCTGGTTCTTCTTTT
The DNA here is from genome assembly GCA_028533885.1 of Nasua narica. NCBI lineage: Eukaryota > Metazoa > Chordata > Mammalia > Carnivora > Procyonidae > Nasua > Nasua narica. Next base: position 22,492,978 of record CM052800.1, on the reverse strand, counting down.
TTTTTTTTTTAAGGTTTTATTTATTTATTTGACAGAGAGAGATCACAAGTAGGCAGAGAGGCAGGCAGAGAAAGAGGAAGAAGCAGGCTCCCCACTGAGCAGAAAGCCTGATGCAGGGCTTGATCCCAGGACCCTGAGATCATGACCTGAGCCAAAGGCAGAGGCTTTAACCCACTGAGCCACCCAGGCACCCCAATAAATATGGTTCTTGAGCTCCATGTCCTTTGTATAAACTCCCCCAAATCCTCTTGTTTAGCCACATTTTAGTTTTTTGGAACTTACAAAGCAGTACCCTAATCAACATATGTCTCCCAGATGATTCTTCTGTGGTTCAATTAATTATTTTCTAAATTATATTAGTGTTAGTAATTTTAGGGTCATTAAGCTAAAAATGGTGACCTTCATGTCTTGCATATTTAGCATGAATCCTCAATACATTTCCTTCCCTTTATTTGACTCATTTATATAAACCTTCCATACACTGAATGTGTCAAAAACAATCTAAAATATGTCTGAAATACAAAATCATAGATTAGTATGACATTGTCTTATAAAATTCCTGCATGGATCATAATCAATGTTGAAGAGAATCACGCTATACTTTCAATGCCAGATTGTGGTAGTGTATTACAATTTGAAGATAAGTTACAGAAAACAGTTTGTCACATAGACTCTTAACTTTGTTCAATTTTAAACTCTTGCTGACCCTAAAGCAAAAAAAAAATTACATTTTCAACTATATGAACCACTTCCTGAAGTTACAGAAATGAGGCTTTGGGAAATCCTGCACAGAGGTTTCCATGGTCCCTGGAGAATCAAGGGTGACTAAGCTGTCCCGGACTAGCTGTGTGGGACGAGCCGCGTGGGGTGATGCCATGTGTGGGAGGCTGTCAGTCTAGTGACCCTTTCCCATGTTGTGCCCATCCTGACATCACATATATGCCATGTACCACTGTTCCTCTGCTTCTCCCTGTTCACAGTTCAGGTAATTCCACCTCAGAATATCCTCTCTCGTAAGTACTTCATACCAATTAGCTCTCCTTCTCCTCTCTTTGTGTCTTCCAATTCTTGCCCAACTACTTGTGGCAAACATCCTTTCCTGGGTCTAAGTGTCTACCTTTGCCATATTTCCTTCTCTCTCTTCTTCCTCATCCTGTTGCTTCCCAGCTTCTTTACTTTTTTTTTCTTTCAAAATTATCTTTCTCTTTACTCTCTACTGAAACTATTAACTAGTTATAAGTTTCTTCCAGAAAAACGAAACCCTTAATATGCACATTATTTAATAAACAACAACTTTCCCAAAGCTCTAAAAATCTTTGAAGCATCCAGCTCCTACCCTTTGCTTTACTGGGCCTGCTTCCCAAATAAAAAATATTTTCTGAGTTTGTTATTCACTAGCTGGAAAGATTTAGGAATGGCATTCCATCCTTAATTTTCAAAAGCAATAACATTTTATAACTCAAATTAATTTAAGCATTTAATGGGATTATGTAAGGTCATGAGGTTTTTGCGTACAGTTCTCCTTTTGCAATGTGGCTTTTATCTGCATTACCATCATCTACAGACTTTGGTCACAGAGCTGCCCCATTCCTTGAAGATTTTACTCCTGATTCAGTGTTCCCCCCTCTCGAGTATTACTCCTTTCATTACTCTTGGTGATTTCATTATCCACATAGATAATTCCTCAACTTCCCCAGATGCTTCCTACCTTGAAGTCTCCTCCTGTGACTTCACCCTCTCGATCAGCTGCCACTTTTCATAGTCATAGCTCAGACTTTCATATAGATAGTGACTGGAATCCTCATGATTTCATATTCAAGCATCAGGATATTAAGCCAACGCCTCAAATATTTCCACTTTAATACTTTCAGAATCCTAAATTCTAAAATTCCTTTGCTCCTTAGTACCTATAGTATAGGGATTAAGTACCATTTTCCCTCTGCTCAGCTTTCTAGTGTTCTCAAAGCTTCAAAGATTTAAAATCCAAAACAAAAACAAACAAACAAAAAACAAACAAGAACACGGGGCTGTGTGTGGCTCAGTTGGTTAAGTGTCTGCCTTTGGCTCTGGTCATGATCCCAGGGTCCTGAGATCAAGCCCTGCATTGGGCTCCTTGCTCAGCGGGAAGTCTGCTTCTTCCTTTCTCTCTGCCCTTCCTCCTGCTTGTGCACACTCTTGCCCTCTCTCTCTCTCTCTTTCTCACATACACACTCTCTTTCTCTCAAATTAATAAAAAAAAAAAACACTTTAAAAAATAGAATAAAAATTTTAATTTAATTTTTAAAAGGTTTATTATTATAATCAGTAATTTTTATGTATGTTCAATCTGCTTGTACCTTTCCCCTATCATTTACCTTACCTATAAAAATAATTGATCTAGTTAAATTTACGTCTTTGCTTACTCTATGCCTACAGAGACAGAGTTGAAGTTTGCTGGGGGGAACAATCACAAACATGCTAACAGGCACCATTTGGCACTCATGATTTCACATTACGAACTCACCCTTAGTACTGCAAAACAAGTTCGCTGTAGGCCCTGAATCTCATTTATTCCTCTTGAAGAGGATTGCACTGTTCTTTTCTCTCCAATCTTACAACACAGTCTCAGGTGTAACCTCACATTCAACAGTAATACTGTCTTCTATTTGCCTGAGAAAAGATATCATTCAGAGGAAACTTTCCATGGAATTCCATCAATTCGATCTACCAAGCTACTTTTAATGTATATCTGTAAATTATCCCTTTCTTCCATATCACAAAGGAATATAATCCATCTTCCCAAGCCAGACTCTCACTTGAGCATTGTGTGGCACAAATAGTGAGTGTTCATGATCTCATTGTAGGACAGTAGGATTAAGTCTAACCTCTGATCAAGATCTTCTCTTAAATTCCCATCTCAACAGAAATAAAGGCAAAGTGCCTCAATATTCCCAAGGTACACTGACCAGATCTGGTCCCTGGCTAGTGGAAGTTCTTATTTGTCTACCCTGTATCTACACTGGTTTCTTTGCCAATCTTCAGATTCACCACATGTTCCAAAGTCCAAGCATGTGTTGTCCTCCCTTGTGCATTTACTATCTTTTCTCAAATGTTTCCTTACAAAGAAGCCCTTTTCTGATTAACTGTAAAACAAGAAGTCCAACAATACCTAACTAAATCTTACTTTGCTTTACTTTTTATAAACTATGTCCATTTTACTTTAAAAATTTTTTTTAATGTTTCTCCTCTTCCTGCTACTGCCAGTACATCCAACATACTAGAATGTAAGCTGCATGAGGGCTAGTGTCTACCTCACCCATTTACTGCCATGTCTCCAATACCTAGAACCATACTAGGATTTTAATAAATGTTTGTTGAATGATTGAATAAATGAGTGGATAAATGAATTGTCATAAAGCCTAACTGAAGTTCCTCAAAATGTGTTATTAGATTACTTATTTCAAATTATTCAAGGTGCTTAAATTAAATGCATATTTCTGTGCATAATCTTAATTAAATCTTAATCACTAGAGTTCAGATTCAATGATTTGTATTTTTCTTTTTTTTTTAATCAGAGTAAAAGATTTATAGTCAATTAAGTTTTAAGAAGCATTGGTCTATAGGATTTAAATCAAATCTCATAGTCTAATAAAACTGTTCTTCATGATCTAACCTTTGCTTACATTTTCACCAGCCTCATCTCCAGTGATTTACCCTTGTACACAATGTTATCCAAGCATACTGACCTCCTGGGTAGAAAATCTAATTGACTTTGTTATATGTGATGGCTTCCATTCACCTTCCATTCATCTTCCATTCACCTTTTTTACCTACACAAATCTAAAGTGACTCTTTCTCAATGATATGACAAAGAAGAAAAAGTAATGAGGATGTCTTTATGTAATGTGTGGCATCATTTGAGAACCAGTATGAAAGGAGCCGAGCCAGAGAGGGACATTTGAGTGGGATTAAGCATTTGTATAGGCTTCTGTGTATGATTTATGATACAAGTCAATTAAATTATACATCAAGCCCTGAGCACTGTGTGTCAGCACACTGTTATGTGCATGAGTCAGATTGCTAAGTATTTACTCTGATAATTTTAAAGAAAGAATGAATTTACTAAAAGGATTTTAGGGTAGTTTACAGCATCAATAGGAATGGTGGAGAAACAGGCCTAAGAAATTGGTCAGATACAGAACATGGCTAGGAACATAACCCGCCCTGCGCAAGTCAGACTTAGTAGAAGCATCTGATAAGAACCACCATTGGCACTGATAGATATAATATCAACTTACAGCATAGATGTTGTCATGACTTGAGAGGACCTTTTGCAAAGTATTCTTGGTGACTGAATATTACTACCACCACATCCACAGCTACCCACACAGCAAATTTCCACCATCCTTATTTTTGTGTTACTAGTTATTAAATAAACATGGTGGGTAGATGAGTCCAATTGACTGCTTCAGGTCATGTGCTTGCACCAAATATAAATATTTGGCTGAGAGAGCTACTATCATGAGAGATGAATTCTCAAGACTCAAACAGTGAGGAAAATTCCAACACAAAAAGGGTATCATTTGGACGCTGGGCAGCCAATCATATGATGATAGTCCAATACAATTAAAAAAATTAAGTTTCCAGTACAATTATAAGATTCTGATTCTTTTCCAAGGACTGGGGTGTGGCAGGTATCTGGCTATGAGAATTTTAAGACTTCATATGTTGCAATCTGAGTTTTAGAAAGAAGGTAGTCCCTAGTTTTGCTGAGCCTCTAACATGAATAACATGAAGTTTCTGCAACACATCTAGCTGTCTACCACCCATGTGCATTTGTCCTTGATGTCCCTCTATCTGTCATTATTCTTAGGTTATATCTGATATTTCTCATTCCTTCTTCTAATACCACTTTAGACTTTTCTTCTTTCCAAAGCCATTCTTTTTTTTTTAAATATTTTATTTATTTATTTAACAGAGAGAGAGATCACAAGTAGGCAGAGAGGCAGGCAGAGAAAGAGAAGGAAGCAGGCCCCCTACTGAGCAGAGAGCTGGATGAGGGGCTCAGTGCGGGGCTAGATCCCAGGACCCTGAGGTCATGACCTGAGCTGAAGGCAGAGGCTTTAACCCACTGACCCACCCAGGCGCCCTTCCAAAGCCATTCTTAATGCTTAGAAGCTACTAACTGCATACCCTAGGGGTGTATCTCTCTCTAGAGCATTCAAGACTTGGGAACAGTGAAGTGCATCTCCTTTGTATTTGTAACCCCAATACCTCACACTGAGTCTGAAGCATGACAGGTTGCTCTTTAAAGGCCTCCTGGGTAACTGAGTAGAATTTGAAAGGGAAACATATTTCTTTGGGTTGCTCTTTGTCTGGAATAAGTACTGACTAAGAAGAAAACACAATTGCTAGGAGTGATAGAGGGAAAATATCTTAAGCTATATAATTGATGTTAGTATTTTTATGGGAAGTAGGTTAAATATATTCCAAACTCCCCATTGCCTGATTAAATTTTATCATTCTTCCCCCCCGCCCCGGGTGTTTGAACTGAACTAAAATATCAGAGGAAAAAAATATCAATGGAAATAATTCAATATAATTATTTGCCACTGTCTCTTTGCTTGGAATTATTTTTCTATTGATCTATTGTATGTTACACTCAGAAGAGAAAGTTTGCCATGAGATAGTACATCATGCTGGTTATTGATCTGCTGTGATGTACTGCTTCATCCTCTCAGTGCTCATTTATGAAGAGTGCAATTCTACCATCAGGGACACTTTTGTGTTAAATTCCTAAAGCTTATGAGTCTTCTAAAAGTCTCTCCCTTCAATGAACATATATTATGACTATACAGATGTGGCTCTTGATGGAATTTCCAGAAGCTGCACTTCAGAAATATAGCTAGTTCTCAAACAATAAGCACATGACGATTTGAGAATGAAGTCAAAGAATAATGCATTCTGCAGGCTATTTATTCTTTCTAATGTACTCAGGACATTCTTGATCATCCCTTTGAAACTAGTACAAGTATCTCTTAAAATGAAATTAGTCTCCATTTTTACTATAACCAATGCATGTCTAAAGCTTGTCCACAATTTGTCTTACATTTGTACACACATTTTCCTTGACTACAAATAATGCAGTACCCATATTGTGCCTTACAATTAGTAGGTGGTCATAAATACTCTTTTTTATGGTTTAAATTAAATATCAAGCCACATATCAGGCAGATTTTGCAAGACGACTATTTTCTCCTTCAGTTTAAAACTAATGGCATCAGCATATTTAGATTAAGGATATCTGAAAAAAATGTTTCTAGAAAAGCATACACACCATGAGTTAAAATATAGTTGTCTATTAAATCTTTTGATATGATACACTACATTTTATTAATTTATTTTAGCATCATTTCTTTAGTGCAAACACTTTATAACCTTCCATTTTAAGTTCTTAGTAATAAAAGGTACAAACTACCATAAGGCAGTAATAGTCTGCTTTGCTTCTCCACATGCTACTCTATATTCTCTGTCAACAAATAATTTTCCAAAGAAATTATTTCTTTTTTTGGTCTCAAGATTTTTTTGCTCCAAAAGAGTGTAGAAAATCTTATTATCAAACATTCACCTGATAAAAGCTTTAATGATTGCCATAACCCACAGATCCAGGACATGTAGGTTGGACAAATCACCTAGTTCTATTTTCCCTTATATACTAAAAGAAAATTAAAATTAAAAGTCTAAAGCAAGAGTTCATCATTTAATTATTTTTTAGCAACTTATATAAGCTCTTCTTATTATAAAGAAGATAAAGACATTTGGCTATATAATTTAGAGTTCCAAATATTATGTTATAGTGTATACAAAAGTGCAGAGGAAGAATTGCAATAAGATGTCAGCTAGATATAAACCTAAGTTACCTATCTAAAAGTCAGCTAGTGACATTAAAAATATAAAATGTCACTTATGCTATAAGACATGGCTAATAAAATAATCTGAGTTATTAAGGACAATTGAATCTGTTAGCATGAGTCACTTTATATAAATAGGTATATATCTTCATTTGAACATAGGAAAACTTAGTGGCTAACTCATATCCAGATTGAATAAATAATGGAAGATTTGGTTTCATATTCAAAATTAAATTAGTTTGTTACTAATGAAAACATTATAAAAATAAACTTTGATAAATGCAAACTTTTTAATATCTTAATCATAAATAAGTTGTAAATTCATAAAAATTAAAGTGCAAAGCTGATATCATAAAATAATAATTTAATATTAATTTTGTGAAGGTCTTTCCAAACATTCAAGAAAAAGACCTAAAAATGAAACAAAAATGACAATTTGAAGGAAATGTCTTTTTGGCATAAGTGGAAAATAAATCAACATAAACTTCTTATAACAAAGTAAAATTAAGTATAGATATGCACACACACAGACACACACACATACTCATAAACATAGATATATAAGTCAGGATACTAACATAATAATATTACAGGCAAATTTAAACAAGTTGCATGCCTAAAATTCAGTGAGTACCACCCACATTTGGAATAAATTGTTTGCTTAGATAAATGGCTAATAAAATCTGCTAAGATTAATTATTAACTTGGAATAAATGAGTTTGTATATACATGTATAAATGTCTATGTGTGTGCAATATACATCTATAGTGTATCTCTATACATATATGTATATATCCGTGCCTATTCATGCATATATACGAATATATAAAAATGTATATTTGTGTGTGTGTATTTATACTCACACACAAAAATTCTCTAAAAAGAAAATAGCTGCTAAAAATGTTTAAAATTAGATTGTGGAAATGATCACACAACTCCAAACATATACTAAAAATCATTGATTTGTTTTGATAAATTAATTGTATAGGACATGAATTATATTTCAGTACAGTTGTTTTTTAGGAGAAAGAAAGACAAAGAAAACTTCTAGACTGTCGCTTCTTGAAATTCAAAAACAAAAGTGTTATAGAGTGATAATATGTTTTTCTATAAACTCTAAAGACCAAGAAAAATGTGAGAGACTTTTACAATATATTATTGGGATCTGGAAAACATGTGGAAAATTGCAAATTATTCAGTGAAGTTAAGGATGTTGAATCTGAGCTAGCAGTGAGGAAAGCCAAAAAGTTAACTAATTTGCCCATAGAAACTTCAGAAAGTGGAAGAATTGGGATACCCCCAAAATGTTAGGGAAGATGATCTTAAATCTAAAGAAGTGTTTTGGAGTTTAAGACATGCTTGGATATCCAGATCTCCTCAATTTATCAGTTGGGAAATCATTCCATCCACATTCTGGAGATAAACAGAAACTCAGTCAAATACAGAGTATCTGGACTAGCAGTCAAAAGATGCAGCTCAGGAAAGTATATACAGACTTCCAAACCACCTTTCTCATGTTCAGCTCGAGAATAGAGCTTTCACAAAAGCTGTCCTTTAGACTCTGGGAAATCTCAAATCAATATATTACATTCCAGAAAGAAGAAATACACACACACACACATACACACACACACACATATATATATACACATACATTCAGACAGTTTTTTAAAAATTTTTATATAATTAATATAATTAATATTAGAGCACTGCTAAAAAATAACACAAAAATTAGAAGGTATAGTGTTCAACGATTCATTAGTTGCGTATAACACCCCGTGCTCATCACATCACATGCCCAAACAAAAAAAATTTAAATCTAAAAAAAAAAAAGAAGAAAGAAAGGAAAAAAAGAGTACCTTCTCACTTAAACAGGATGTATTACTGAATTAAGAAGAAGTTTTAGTAGAGGGAAGACTAACCAAAACAGAGTATGAACTAATCAAAAATAGAAAAAGAAGTGCAAAATTAAAAATAAAATATTATTTAAAACAAAGTTTAGAGGATTATCTCTGGAGTTCCAACATCTACATAGTATTCCAACATCCAATACACCCAAAGAAAATCATACAATGATATTTTAGAGCATTGCAAACCAAAAGAAACTCTTCAAACTCTAGAGAAACATAAAATGCAATGAAGGAAGAAACAGGTCTCAGAATGGCATCTGCATTCTAATTAGTAACAATGGAAATGAGGCAAGACATGATTTCACTCTTTAACACTTGCAATCTGTTACCCATGTGGCTAGTAAGATCACACTTTTCAGACAACTGGCATTCAGTACAGGCTGAATTTCATCTTCAGGATTCATTCTTTTAAAGCCAGCAGTGTTTGATAAGGTTGGTCATTTTAGTCTTAAAATTTCTCTCTCTTTTTTTTTAAAGATTTTATTTATTTATTTGAGAGAGAGGAGCAAGTGTGATCTGGGGGGAGGGGCAGACAGGGAGAGGGAGAGAGAATGTAATCTGAAGCAGACTCTGTGCTGAGCATGGAGGTCTACACAGTGTGGGATCCTGCAAACTCAAGATCATGACTTGAGCCGAAACCAAGATTTAGTTGCTTACTCAGGAATCTTTGTTGACCGAGCATCCTTCACTGGAAAGAGGGAAAAGGGAGGAGTATATGTTGGTTCTTAAAGCTTCTACCCAGGAGTATAAAATGCCACTTCTTCACAAGATCCAGAAGCTGAAAGAAGTCATCTCTGTGTTCAACAAGCCTGGGATGCATAATCCTCTTCCTTGGAGGGGTGCTGAATCCTTATGAACAGTGGTGTTATCTACCAGATCCACATTTCGACTCCTTGATAAAAAATTCAATTTCTATACAATTATTTTGTCTCAAACTTAGCATATCAAAAATTGAACTCTTTTTTTTAAGATTTTATTTATTTATTTATTTGAAAGAGAGAGAGAGAGAGAGCCAGCGAGTGAACGAGTGTGAAAGCACAAGCCCGTGAGAGGGAGAGAGGGAGAGGGAGAAGCAGGCTCCTGCAGAGTGAAGAGCCTTATGTGGGGCTCCATCCCAGGACCCAGGATGACAACCTGAGCCAAAGGCAGACACTTTGAGCCACACAGGTACCCCAAAAATTGAACTTTCAAGTCTATTTTTAAGACAAATCCATTTTGGCCTTTATTATTTGTTAATGGCACATTTTTTTAATCACCCACACAGCCTTTTCCCTTTTTTCAATATTAGAACAATGTATGACTTTTATTTTCTACTCCTAAAGTCACCAGCATCTTCTTTATCATTACTACTATTAAAATAACAATAACAATGCATTTTGAAAACGAGGGAAAAATTCATGTTTCATTTTCTATGGGCGAGGCATACAATTTTTTTAGAGTTTTTTTTAAAAGATTTTATTTATTTATTTGACAGAGAGAGAGAGAGAGAGAGAGAGATCACAAGTAGGCAGAGAGTCAGGCAGAGAAAGAGGGAAAAGCAGACTCCCTGCTGAGCAGAGAGCCCAATGTGGGGCTTGATCCCAGGACTCTGAGACCATGACCTGAGCCGAGAGGCATACAATTTTTAAACATTCTCCAAAATATCTTATATCATCATCATAAAAAAATAAAACATGTTATTATAATAACCTCATTACATAGGATGAACTAACTAGTTTATTTCTCCTTTTATTTATGATCCAACCACAAATTGGAATCCTTCTTACATGTTTCTCTTCCGGATGCTTTCAGCTTTCATATTTTTCAGGCAAACAAATGAATCTTAAAGATGGCTATCATATTAATTCAATAAAATTATATTTTTTCTAACCATATTTTACTCAAAATCTTCCATTGGCTGTCCATATCTACCTGTGTTCAATATGTTTTATCTGTACCACATTTAAGATCATCTAATATGGCCTTAATTTCCTTCCCATTCATATCTCACTACATCTCAATTTGTACAAACTGGCCCAACTGCACTTTTCTAAGTACATTTTCTGCATCCCGAACATTACTTAAATTGTTATCCACTTGGAACAACTTTTCTTCTTTGTTTCAAGTTTCAGTGATTAGAAATGGCCATTATTAAAAGTTATGGTGAACAAAAAGAGAACAAACTACTATATACTGTATCATCCAAAATTTACTTTTAGTTTTTTATATGTACATGGTATAAAATACTATGCATTATTCTATTCTCTTATTTACATTTTTCCCAGAATTTTACTACCATGATAACATGTTCCTTACATTTTAGAAAAAAAGTAACACATGGTCAAAATGCTAATCATTTTCTAGTTTCTTCCATAATAACTGTTTTTCCAGACCTCTCAACTCACTGTAATCACCTTAGGAAACAGGTCATTTCCCTTTTTCCTATTATTTAAATATTCGTCTAATTTCCTACAAAAGATCTTGTGATCCTTGAGAAGGGAGGATGTCTTTTTTCTGTATATAAGCCTCCTCTGTCTCATAACACCAGGTCTTATGTGAAGGATTGACACAAAAAGTTCTTGGACTGTAACTTTAATGAATTGAATAAAACTTAAGCAATTACTGTGTACAAGATAGTGAGCTGATTATTTAAGGACAAACAAAAGAAAAATAGATGTTTCTTCTTAAAATGAAATTTTGACTAACAGAGTAAGTAGGCAGTAAATTTAAAAATGATACAGTGTTGGGGTGCCTGAGTGGCACAGTCAGTTGAGCATCCAACTCTTAGTTTCGGCTCAGGTCTGATCTCAGGATCTTGAGATCGAGCCCCGTGTTGGGCTCCATGCTCAGCCGGCCATCTGCTTAGGTTTATCTCCCTTTCCCTCTGCCTTTTCCAGCCTCTAAAATAAATAAATACGTCTTTAAAAAAAAGATACAATGTTATATGTTGAAATAACAAAGGGATTTAAAAGTGATAAGTAATCAAAAGATAAAATTTTTAAGACATAACATTTATTGAAATGAAAGCTAGGACACTCTTTTAAGACCACTTCAAACGAATGAGACATGGAGAGTGTCAGTATTTTTAATGTGAACTTTTCCCTATAATTGAGAAAGATTTGTTCATTTGAGGGAAATAAAAAAGAACAATAAGCAGAGTTGAAAGATTTTATAGAGCATCATGAAATAAATGTCAGAAACAGTGATTCACATACACTCCCCATATGCTAATTTACATATGAGTAGTATGTGTTGCATATATCAAATTTTGTGACATTTATTTCAAGAAGCATTGTAAAACTTTCACTCTGGTTATAGCACTCACTTTAAATTTTATTTCAATGATGGTGTGATTGCCAAATGGAGTAATAGCACAGAAATCATTGCATATATTTTCTGTTCCTATTGCATTATGATTACATGAAGTTGTATATTTCTACATAGTAATATTATCCATTGTCAATTGCATATCAAATATGATGACATTGAAACAAACAAAATAGAGATATGTGTAATGTTTCTTGATATTTCATCAAATCTCAAGTTACATATGCAACAAAAACTGAAATTAAAATATCAATGGGAGAAAGTTCCCTCTGGACTGCAGTATATTAAGAGAGGGGAAAATTGCATTTAAACCATATTCTGAATAGCTTATTTCAAAAGTATCAAGTAAGGTAAATAATTTATGTATCTCTATTTTTATATATTCTATTTTTATATATCTCTATATTTGGTAAAATATAAGCCATTTATATGGCTTATATTTATATATAAGAACTTTATAAAGTTTATAAATGAACTTTATAAATAAGACCATTAAAATTTCATTTACTTATATTAAGTTTATTTAAAAAAATGATTCCATGTTTCAAGTTATAGGAAAGAGCAAACATTGCAATTCATTTTTATTAAATGGACCAAAACTGAATGTGAGGAATTAGCCCCCACCCCCCAAAAAAGGAATAGAAATTAATGATATGTTTCTTATTAGTTAAGTTTCTTTATGACAATTCTCAGCTTAGTTGAAAAAAAAGTAGTTTTCAGGTCATATGCCAAAGGAAAATCAGAGTTTATAACCAAAATCCTATAGCTGGATTAATTTCTGTTGTGGTGACATGACTAGAAATCTATAATTACTCAAATGCTTTATATTTATGCCTTCCAAGCTACTTGCTCATTTTTGCTTTCTTTGAGCATAATACAGTATCCTGATTCAAAAGAAAAGATATTTGGTGCTATTCAGGGATTAGTAGAGGTTTAAATGTTAATACTCGGCAACACTATTTCTTCTGAAGAATTCTCATTTAAATTCTTACAGGGGCCCTCAGAGTATACGCTGTGCTTAAAAAGGGCATTTGTGGAAAAAAAATACTATCTTGGGAATGCAAAATGCAACACACCACAATAATCTCTGAACATTACAGCACTCTGCCTTTTACAGCATTCTGAATATAGCAGACTTGGTAAATACAGCTTAATAGATATATACTACTTAAACAAATATTTACCAGAAGGTAAAATATTATTTTATTCCTTTTTTAATTATTTATATGTATAAAATATAATTTTGGTATTGGTAAATAGATCAACTTTCTTAACATTAATGTATAGGGTAAGAAATTTCAAATAAGATTTATTTTAAGCTGATTGAAAGCATTCACTGTCTCTCTCTCACTCTCTCTTCCTTTCTACTCCAGCCTTCCCTCTCCCTCCCTTTATTTGGCTCCTTCCTTCCTTTTCCCCTTTATTTTTCTACCATTCTATTTTGTTTTCATGCTTGGTCAATATAAACAGAGACATAAAACCTTAACAATCAGAATATTCTCTTAAGAGGAATGTTTATTATCCATGGATTTAAAAAAAAAATGACTCTTTAATTTTCACTTACTTCTTTTTGGTTTTCTGAAAATGTATTACATTTTTCATCGTTCTGTGTGCCTTAGAAAATGAAACTTCATAGAGGAAATAAGTTCTCTTCTCAGCTTTTCCATAGTTCATATCAGAATCTAATTTTTTCAAAGATTTTATTTATTTATTTGACAAAGAGAGAGAGATCACAAGTAGGCAGAGAGAGGAGGAAGCAGGCTCCCTGCTGAGCAGAGAGCCCGATGTGGGGTTCCATCCCAGGACCCTGAGATCATGACCTGAACCGAAGTAGGAGGCTTAAACCACTGAGCCACCCAGGCACGCCCAGAAGGTAATTTTTGCTCTATTCTGAGATTAATATATTCTCCAAATAGCATATAAGACAAGAACAAGTTTGGGAATATCTTTGGGGAGTCTTAGGATTCCTGGATAAGTTAGACTGGAGCCTTAGGACTACTGCCTTTGCATTTAATAATATGCCAAATGGTGTTTACCAATTCACTTCCAGATAACTCAGAGTTTACAAGAACAAATGTATTTCTTTAAACCCTCAATTACTTTGTTGTTTGGTTTGTCAATTTCAGCTCAACTTGGATTTTAAAAATTATATATATATATATATATGTATATTAACAATTTCTTTAGAAATAAGAACATTGGAATCCAGTATTATTAAGATATAAATCCACTGTTACAAATATGGTTAATGACAAAAGTTAGGCTGATGTAGAATTTCCTGACACTCACTCCACTGCATTTTCTTATCTATAATCTTAACATCTTTTTCCACTTTTTACATTAGTTGTAGAAATAGAGGAGAGTCCATGAAAGATAATAGCTCTCAGCTTTATACTGAAAACATTCTCGTTCCTGGAAAAGCATAAATTTTAACAATCCAAGTGACGGAGTCTGAGTGACTGCTCACCAGCAAGGTTAGCACGGCAAGGCTCAGCAGACCCATGAACTGTCAAATAAGGTAACCACTTCTTTGGCCATCTGTAATGGCAGTTCAAAGTTATGAAAACACATGTAGGAGAAACTAACATATGCCAATTTATTAATAGAAACATATGCACACACCTTACATTGGTAAGGCTTTTGTTTTTTTCTACTTTTTTTCTCTACACATTACTCTTCAACTTTGAGCACAATATTATCTTTCATCTAGAAGAAATCTTTTGTCCTAATATTTCTGAGGTTCACATTCCCATTGGGTCTAATAGGTTCACATTCCCATTGGGTCTAACAAATGTGCCTTTCAAATTAACAAGGGAGGGAGAATTATGTCTTTTAACATATTCTACCAATATATGTAGCCCATGAGAAATAACTTAATCAGATATTCTGAATGATAATGTGGCTAATGAATAACTTCGGTAGAAATATACAACATAGAAATAGAGCTTATCTGCTAATAAAACACAAATTAAAAAAAAATGAGTAATTTGAGTTATTCTTGAATCCCCTTACCTTACATGGAATAATGACTATGTTACTAATAGCATCTAAATTACTAGCAAGAGAGAAAGAGAGCAGGGTAAACCAAGGTTAACACATGAAAGAACTCGTTGCCCTTTCTCACCATTTAAGCTTTTGGACACCCTATGAAAAGGTAATCAACAAGTTGAGACACTGGTACCAATCCCAAAAGGTAAGACAATCTCACTTTCAGGGTATTACATGGTGAACAAACGATGTTTCAAAGGTCAGTGTAACAATGAAATATGACTGTTGTCACCAGAGAGCATGAAGACAATGAGGTTGACATTGATGAAGAGCAAAAGTTATTTGCCACTGCAACCTTGACCAAAGCTTGTCTAAATAAAATACATGACCATCTTGAGCTACTCTTTCTTACTGTAGTGTTTCTCACCCACATTCATAAATCAAACCTAATCAGAACATGAGAGTAATGATCCAAAATGCAGTGACAATAAGGTGTCTGATTCTTCCAAATCAAAGTAAATTTCTTGTGAATTGTCATGTGATTTTAGGAGGTGTGGAGAAAAAATTCTTGCATTTTGAACATCTAATGGTTATGTTTTATAAAATTCCCACCATAGTGCCTTGCATAGCAAAGAGGTGCTCAATACTGTAAATTTTTAGTACAAAATAACTACTCATGTTGAAACTGTACACTGACCCCATTATCACACCAAATTTATCTTCAGTTCTATTTTAACATTTTATTTCAGGATGAGTTATGTATTATACTTTCCCAAACATTTTATTGTCTCTTTTCAAAGCACACAATTCTCTTTTATGTTCTTCTTACTTAAATTGCACTTCATCTTTTTTTTCAAAATTAAAACTGATCTAAATTATCCATTAAACTTTCCCTGTGTCTTCAAAACAGATTCTAGAATTATGCTGTCTCAACCAAGTTATTATAGAATAGACTCATCTTATGAAATTTTTACATTCATATGTGCCTCACTGTTTGTATTATTTGTGTCCTTTAGGGATTTTTATGAGTAACAATATATATTGGATGTACACAGGGAGCTTTATGAGTAAATACTAATCATTCATTGAACATTCATGTTTTGTAATACTTTGTGCAAGGTAAACATTCAAGAGAAAGACAGGATTGTTGAGAGACTACCTGGGGTGATCAAATAAATAGAAGCTTTAACTTGTTTGAGATAATGTCCTATTTGATATTCTGGTCATTGGGTTTCAATAAGTAGGTCTATTATAAGAATGGTGTTAAGAGTTCATTCGATTTCTAAAAACACATACAAATAAGAAAGAAAGAGGAAATTAGTAATAGTACTGAAAGTTATAAGCATCTGGTACCATTGTTGCAGTTTATTTGATATCTGATCACATTCCCTTAGTAGTATCTTCTTTGTTACCTTTTTATCTTCTCATGGTTTTCTGGAATGTCAGCTTGGGAAAAAACTGTGAAGCAATCGGTTTATCCACTTTCCCAGTATTTCCAAACTCATACAATAGAACACCTTTGATTTATAATCCTGTAATCCAAAAATACACTATATGGTCGACTAAGTTTGAGAAAGAAATAGTGCCACTCTATCCCTCTGTTGGAGATTCATAACCTTTATGTGGACATCAAGGTTTCTGAGATGTATTTTTATTTTACAAAGACATGCACAGCCAGACACATGTTTGATCTAGATACTATCTCAACTCTTTAACAACATTAACCCATTTAAACTTAGAACAAACCTATGAGAGCTACTATAATTATCCCCATTGTGTATAAGAAAGGATGAAACATTAAATAATTTTTTAAGATCACAAAACTAGGATAAGATATAACTGGATTTGTAGGTCCTCTGACTCCAGAGTGCATGCTCTTACTCACTGTGTATGGTATTTCTTGTCTAAACCAAGCTGCAATTTCAATGTTAGCTCCTTCCACAAATTTATTTCCTGACTGGTCATTAACTTCTGTAACCAGTCTTTTCAATATTGGAAGCCAATTCTTGCTGCAAGTTAGTTTTTTTTTATAATGATGATTATTAATTTATTTTTAACTGCAAAATGGAAAAAAATGTAGAGATGACTATAATGGCTTACAGATGATATTTAGCCAGATTGCATATTTGTGGTTTAAAAAATCAGTACTTGGTAGCATTGATACTATTCTATTATTGGACAGCAATCAGCCAGGGAGAAAGATCCAAGGTTGGTTTTTTGGTGGTTTTTTTTTTTTTTCAGTATCTTTATATCATGTATCTGGTCTGCCACACCTATTGTTAGATATATATGTGTATCTGCAGGTATACACATATGTGAACACATATGTGAACATACATGGTTTTAAATCTTTCAGTGAAAATTTACAAATCAAGATATATCTATCTACACATATATATCCCACAATCTTCATGCCAAATTTCATCTGTGGGATACTAACAGATCTCTCTCTCTCTTTTTTTTTTTAAGATTCTATTTATTTACTTGACAGAGAGAGAGAGAGAGAGTGTGAAAGCACAAGCAGGGGGAGCAGCAGGCAGAGGGAGAGGGAGAACCAGGCTTCCTGCAGAGCAGGGGAAGCCTGATATGGGACTCTATCCTAGGACTACAGGATCATGACTTGAGGTGAAGGCAGTGGCTTAACCAACTGACCCCCCCCCCAGGCACCCCAGATATCTCTTTTCTCATCCATCACCTACCCTCTCTTTAAAGTCTTCCCAGACCAACTTAAGAAAAAACTGAACTGTATCAGGTTCATGGAGCTTGTTTTATGTTTGCTTTTGGAAATTTCATATACACATTGTTTCTGTATCCAAATTTTATGTTTAAGAAAAGCAAAAACCATTACTTACCTTCCTGCTGTCACCCTCTTAGCAGCAAGTGCAATAGTGTACATAATTAAGTTATTTAAGTAAATGATTTTATTCTTTGAATGCATCTATCATAAACTATTTTGGGAAATGCTTAACTATATTGAAAGAAAGTACTCCCATTTTTCTTTTGGTTAATCAATGTATTTCTTCAGTTAATCACTTTAAAACACTGAGTAGCTCTTTGTAATTGTATATGAAAATGAGTCTGTTGTTATAAACAAAAATACCTCTAGCAAGCATGATTTTGCATGTACATCCCTAATTGAAATATTAAAACATGACACATTTATATTGTTGATTTAGATATAATTTGTTCTTTATCCAAATTAGCCTGCTGCAATATACTATTTTAACATTGGTTTTAATCATGTTCTCTGATTTAACTTTCTTAAAACATATAGATGTCACAATTACAGAAAATGTCTTAAAAGTACCTTTTGCCTGAGCTAAATGATGTTTTTTTCCTCATAAAATAACTTCAAAAGACAGAGAGAGAGAGAGAGAAGAATGTGACTTAATATAGTGCAGACCAGCCTACTGCTGCCATGACTGACAGATTCCTGGTGCCATGAGACTCTCTGGGAATTATAGCCATGTCAGGATTCTGGGTCGCAGAATATCAAATAAAATGGTCCTTCAAGGTGAATCATTCAGCAAGTCAGTGTGTAAGTTTTGGCATTCCAAGTCTTTGCTTAGGAAAACCTATTATCATGTAATTGCCTGCCACCATCTGTGACTATTTTGAAGAAATAGAAAATTCTCAAACTTAAGGGGAGCATGTAGAGATAAATAGTACTGTGCTACCCACAAAAACAGAGACAAAACCAGTATCTCTTGTTTGTAATCAGCAAACATCCCCTTATTATCAGGCACTCAATAGACTTTTGCTATTTTTAAAGTCTAATACAATCAGAAACAGAAAAAAGGAATTGCTTTTGAAACCAAAAGCATCGGTCTCCTGCATTTTTTAAACCAATTTATCCCCCCCAGATTTTAAGTGTCTGTCTAAAACAACATGGAAAAAATTGACACATTTATGTCATCAGCAAGGCTATGTTTACTGACTTATTGATTAATCAAGCATGCATGTGATGGGGAGAGCTGTTTGATTTCACCAGCAACTCTGGCAAATAATTCAAAATGAGTTAGACAGCCAACATGTTTCCTACTAAGTCAATTAACATATGATTAATTGAAAAATGGTAAATTGGGGCAAGACTGCTGCATTTACTTTCAGCTTGGAGGCAAAGGTCTGCTTGGAGAAACACAGTCCATATTCTTTCATAGTTGCTACTTGGTGTTACCAGTCACTGAAGTAATTGACCGTTTAATGCATCTGTTCAAAAATTCAGGGATATAGGGTGTAATAAAATGAGCATTTGTGTAATTACATTAACTCCAAGACAGGCTCTTTTACTTAGAGACAACTGCCATCCATCACATTGTCCTTTAATTTCTCAGTGTTTGTTTTGGTGATGTGGTATTCCAAAACAAATGTGGGGATATTTCTTTTAAAAGTTGTATCGGGGGTATTTGAAGTGGATAAAATAGACATTTGTCACATTACAGAAACAATGTAAGTAGGGGTAAAAATCACAAAGATAACCTAGCAATAAATGGAAATGGCTCTAGAGTGTTAACTAGCGGCAAAATAAGAAAATAAGATGACTTTTCCCTACAATTCTTTTTAACAGATGAGAGCCCCTGTAGTCTGGTGAATGAAAGTCAACACATGTAGATATAATTATACTCTAATCTTCTTTACTGTGGTTAATTTCTAACTTAAACATAAAACATTGAAATGTGCCTTATTAAGAGACTTGCCCTTGAATCTTTAGGGTCAAAAAGAAAGAAATTCCACCACTACAACTTGCTAGCTGTGTAACTTCCAGCTTGTTACTTAAACATTCTGAGTTTTGGGCGCCTGGGTGGCTCAGTTGGTTAAGCAACTGCCTTCGGCTCAGGTCATGATCCCGGAGTTCCGGGATCGAGTCCCATATCGGACTCCCGGCTCTGCGGAAAGTCTGCTTCTCCCTCTGACCTTCTCCCCTCTCATTCTCAGTCTCTCGCTCTCTAATAAATAAATAAAAATCTTAAAAAAAAAAAAACATTCTGAGTTTTAATTTCTTTCCAGATTTATTGCATAGATTAAATTATAACTCATGTTATATGGTGCATATATATGTATGCTTTCAATTGCAAGAATATGGGGAGATTATACATTATATATTTTCCTTATGATATTTTATATGATGAATTATCTTCCCATCTCTCTGTCAAGAATAGGCAGGGGGCACCTTGGTGGTTCAGTTGGTTAAGTGACTCTTGGTTTTGGCTCAGGTCATGATCTCAGGATCATGGGTCGAGCCCCATTTTGGACTCCCGCTCAGCAGGGAGTCTGCTTAAAATTCTCTCCCGTTCCATACCCCTGCCCCTCTCCTCACTCCTGTGCTTTCTCTCTCCCTTTCTCTCATTTTCTCTGTCAAAAAAAAAACAAATAAAATCTTTAAAAAAAAGGAATAGGCAGTCGTAGAAACAGGGATTGGGTGTTTTCAGTGGATGAAATAATTATTACCCAAGGTTTGCAAGTAAATAGAGTTGATTTTTTTCACTTCTTTCTTCATGTTTAAAACTTTACCCTTAGTGAAATAAGGCAGAGAGATAAATACCATATGATTTCACGTAGATGTGGAATCTAAAAACAGCAACAACAACAACAAGAAAATTGAACTTACAGAGAACACATTGGTAGTTGCCAGGGTGGGGAGGGGAGGGGTGAGGTGGAGACGAGAGAATAGGAGGAGGTGATCAAAGGTATAAACTTCCAGTTATAG
The DNA here is from genome assembly GCA_028533885.1 of Nasua narica. Taxonomy (NCBI): domain Eukaryota; kingdom Metazoa; phylum Chordata; class Mammalia; order Carnivora; family Procyonidae; genus Nasua; species Nasua narica. The sequence continues at coordinate 22,472,177 of CM052800.1, read as the reverse complement.
AATGCGGAAGACCTAGGGATGTAATATACAGCATGGGAGCTATACTTAATAATACCATGTTGCCTATTTGAAAGTTGCTAAAAGAGTGGATCCTCAGTTTCTATCATAAGAAAAAAAAATTAATTATGGTACCTAGGCCTATTGTGGTGACTATTTCACAAGTGATGCACGTATCAAATCATTATGTTGTACATCTGAAGCTAATACAGTGTTATATGTCCCAGTGAAAGATCTTATTTGAAATAACACCACCAAAAATAAACTCTTACCTGTAGCTATTCTCCCGGTCCATCCATTCACCCATCCATTCATCTATCCGTTTATTTCACACACACAATAAAAAGTTTTAAGTAACTTTCAGATATCAGGGGCACCTGGTTGGCTCAGTGGGTTGGGGCCTCTGCCTTCAGCTCAGGTCATGGTCTCGGAGTCCTGGGGTCCAGTCCCGCATCGGGCTCTCTGCTCAGCGGAGAGCCTGCTCCCTCCGCTCTCTCTGCCCTCTGCCTGCCTCTCTGCCTATTTGTGATCTCTCTCCTCTCTGTCAAATGAATAAATAAAAACTTTTAAAAAAAATAGCTTTAAAAAAAAAAACTTTCAGGGACGCCTGGGTGGCGCAGTTGGTTGGGCAACTGCCTTTGGCTCAGGTCATGATCCCGGCGTCTTGGGATCGAGTCCAGCATCGGGCTCCTTGCTCTGCAGGGAGCCTGCTCCTCTCTCTGCTTCTGCCTGCCTCTCTGCCTGCTTGTGTTCTCTCTCTGTTAAATGAATAAATAAAAATCTTTAAAAAAAAATTTTTTTAAAAATAAAAAAAATATAAAAAAAAAACTTTCAGATATCAATTGAGTTTTTAGATGCCAAGATGGAATTTGAATTGCAAGAGATTTATTGGAGAGATTTGTTTTGTGAAATACAATGCAGATGTATGCTTGTGAAATACAAAAGCAGATCAGGAGTAGGCAGGAAAAGCTATTAGATTATAGATTATGCTTGTGAAATACAAAAGCAGATCAGGAGTAGGCAGGAAAAGCTATTAGATTATAGGGCAGTGTGCAAAGAGAGGATGAAGAAAAGAAGATCCTAGGAAGAGCCTTGTTCTGTAAAGTTTCTCTGAGAGATTTTTGATAAGCCCATGGGGAACATCAGCAAAAGGATTTCCTATAAGGGAGTCTTAGAGGGCAGAAATGACCAGATCGTAGATTCCCCATCATGCTCAGCCATTGCCAGAAGGTTGCAAAAGAAAGGTGTGCATGGCCTTAGTTCAAATACTTTGGTAGGTCTTGAAAGCCAACAGCTGTATAGTGTCTGCTAACGGTGTTCTTTACAACTGATTGGCAAGTTCTTTCCTGAAAGGAAACTGAGCTGCATATATTCATGACTATCTACAGAAGGGCACTGGAGAGAAAACAGATCTAAATCTACTAGGGCATAAGACATCATTTCTTTACCAAGGAAGAAGCAGCTAGAAGGTAAATAACTGAGTTTGAGTAAGATGAGTAATAATACAAGATTAATACTGAAATGTATCCAAGTGTCTAATTATGCCCAGGAAAATGGGAACCTCATGCTCTCTAGTCCAAACCACAGAGTAAATTTAATGAGAATGGAGGATGATAGAAGAGTGTTATGAATTGACCAAATAGAACAGTTAACACCAGGATCATTTATTGATTCCTGAACAAAAAGACTCTAAAGTCCACATTTAAGTGATCAATACTTCCTTCATTCTTCCTCTGACTTTTGCTCTTCTCTTTACCATAGTCATGGTAAAGAATTCACGAATTTTTTCATTCATTATACCTATAAAATATATTTCCCAACTATGCTAAGACTTCTAATAGCTCTAGTAAAGCAAATTATATTCTATTTCACTCCATGTTCACCTTTAATTTTTCCAAATGCTTATAAAATTGCTCAAAAAATAGAAAAAAGAACACTTCCTCTAGAGTAGTTAATAAATTCTTACGTATTTTTGTATTTTGTATACATATTTATGTATACATATACATATGTATACATATTTATACATATTTTGTATTTATGTATAAAAAGTCTCAAGCCATTTTTAAATATATATACGTCCCCTTTATATTGATCCATACACATTTATATGCCTTTCCCTACATAGGAATTGGGAGATTCTTTCTCAACCCTTTGAACATGATATTATTTCAAATCTAATTTTGTTCTCCTCATATGAAATAGATCATACTTTTTTTTGTCTCATTCAAAATTCCATTTGAATAACTTTCTCCTAGAATAATCTTCCTAATGGTGGTCATACTCTGAAGCTAAATGTAAATAGAAACCTTTCAGGGCATATCTCAAATCCTCCTCTATGAAGCATTTACTTTTGTTCTTTGATAAAAAACTATTTGCTTCTCTATCTCTACATTTTATTTTACTGTCTCTTTTAAAGCCTGCTTTACTTTCTAATGTAATTATTTATGTCAAGAACAAGAGTAGCTTTTAGGTACACAGAATGCTTCAGTTTCTAAAAGCCTTTCTACATCTAAAAGCCTTTCATTCTGTATCTATAACAGCCACATGAGGAGGTGGTTATCATACTAATTTTGTTAGTTCTAACTCAAAGGAGTGGCCAATCTGCCTAGATCCCCAAATTAGGAGCAAAACCAAGAATCAAGGTCCATCTTTCAGTACCAAATTAAATGATGTTTCTTTAATTTTTTGATGCAAACCCCTTGAGGGCAAAATTGATGTTTGTGTGTACTACACAAACTTTCATGCAATCATGATTCAATTAAAAAGTTGAAGGAGTAAAGGAATAAAGAGAACCCAACATATCCATATCATTTGAATATATCTCTCACAATAGCTGATAGCTGGATTTATTTCCTCTATTTGATTATATTCTACTTGACATTTTTTGATTATTTGCTTCTGTAGTGGTCCTAAGTAATTTATGCATATATATTCTTGCCTGCAAAGTTCTAGTATATTTATCAAGGGCAAGGAATAGTTTTTCATTGTTGCTCATTGGGTGTTTTGGCACCTATCCTCTTAAGTCATAACGGAAGAGTGAGAGTGTATGGATATTGTTAGCCTTACTTTGGGAAATGAAAACATGGTCCTTGAAAGCTGTAAAATTATGTATATGTTTCAGAGGAAATTTATATCCAGGATTATAACTTTTGTTATTATACATTTCTAAAATTTTTCTATTTTTTTAAAAAGGCAAATCCTTATAACATCATAGAATATTAATAGTGAAGTACTGAGTTAATTTTTAATAAAATGGTTTTTTACCTTAAACTGAGAAATGCATTGTGAATTTTCATGACTGATTATTTATTGTTTGCTAGTAATATTTCCTGAAATTTGCAAGTCCAATTAACAAATTTATGTTAAGCAAAACATTTTTGAAATTAAATGCATAGGATACCAGGAATACTCTTTTTTTTTTTAAAGCTTTTATTTATTTGACAGAGAGAGATCACAAGTAGGCAGAGAGGCAGGCAGAGAGAGAGGGGGGAGCAGGCTCCCTGCTGAGCAGAGAGCTTGATGCGGTGCTCAATCCCAGGACCCATCCCAGGACTGATACCAGGACCTATCCCAGGACCCATCCCAGGACCCATCTCAGGACCCTGAGATCATGACCTAAGCCGAAGTCAGAGGCTTTAACCCCCTGAGCCACCCAGGCGCCCCACCAGGAATACTTCTTAAAACGTTTATACATATGACAAAAAAGAGTCATTGCTTACAATTCATGCATATAAATTAATACACTTTATCTTTTAATCCTGTTTTGCCGTTTTGAGTTTAGATGTTGACAACCAAACCAAACATGTTTATTTTATGAAGGAGTTTTCAAACTTGATTTTTCTGCACATACGTTCTTTATCTTGTTCGTATAGGTCAAAATTTGGAGTATACAAATAAAAATGTGTGGTTTAACATTTTATCCCAGTACACCTGTGTTCTGACCATCTTTGAACAGTGTATCTTACAGGAAATTTCCAGGTCTTTAAGTGGCACACACCTAGAGTTTTGTTCACTTCCTAAATAAAAGCCCTTTTTCCAAGTGGTTTAAAAGGTTTTAGATGGGGAGGTACCAGATGTCAGTAGTCTCAATCTTTTTAATGCAACTATAATGGAGAACAGCTTAGTGATTACCGCTGTGGAATTTAACCTTCAGGTCACCAATTCAGTCCCTTGGTGCTGCTGGCCTTTTGATAATAATAGGTCTCCTACTCTTGGACACACACACAAAATGTACAGCACACACACCACATACAGGCACAGAGGGGACGAGCAGTCAAAGCAAGGTATTAATAGAACATAAAAAATTATTGTCTTGAAATGAGTTACAAAGCAGAAGAGTAAATGGCATTTAGCATCCCTTGCATAAAAAGTTAATGGGTATAATAATACAAGGTTTAATAGCTCAAAAATATTTTAAGTGCCATTACTGCAGAATAATATTCCAGATTTTAAATTTCCTAATATTATTCCACTAGGATTTCAGGGAGTTTGTTTCTACTGATTTATTGCTAGCTCACCTTTGTAACAGCCTTAAGCTATAGAGGAGTAGAAAATGGCAAAATTAACCAAACTCTGGGGTGCTCCAGGAGACAATATGGAGGTTCAGTAGGTGTTCTTCCCTTTGAGTCAAGACAAACTGTGATTATTTTTTTATTAAGATTTTATTTATTTAACAGAGAGAGATAGCAAGATAGGGAACACAAGCAGAGGGAGTGGGAGGGAGAAGCAGGCTTCCCACCGAGCAAGGAACCCAATGGGGGCTTAATCCCAAGACCCCGAGATCATGACCTGAACCAAAAGCAGACACTTAAGGACTGAGCCACCCAGGCGCCCCCAAACCGTGATTATTTTAAAACAGTTTTTGATTGTGAATGGGTTGGGCTTTACCTCAGCAAGAAGCCAGGCTACACATATCCGCAAGGAGCTAACTTAGAAAGAATACAGTAGTTATTAAAGAACTACCTCAGGTTGCAGAGTAAACTGTAAGTCCCTCAGTAATGATATTTAGCATTATATAGCATTATATATTTAGCATAAATAATCAGAAAGGCCTTTGCTTGTGTTTCAAAAAATCTTATGAGCTAGAATAAACAAAAGACAGAATTAAAACAATCAAACAACAAATAGTAATAGCCACCACGATTGCAATTTATTGACAACTTTATCCGTGCTGACAGGGGTCCTCTTAAAGAAATTAATTTTGTTAAAAATATCAAGGACACAAATATTCAAGTCTTCATTTGTCTGGTAGAAACCGAGGTTTTCTGTGATCAGATAACTCATTAGATGGTGTATAGTCAGTAAATAGAAGAGTCCAAAATAACATTCTGTTCCGAGTACCTCTGACCCTAATACTCTTAACCGCATTACTACATTGAAGATAAATTAATTAATAACTTACTGGGAAAAAAAAAGTGACATCTAGGTCATTCAGCCTGCACCTAATGAGAATGCTGGGTGTTTTCAGAAATGTTTCTGCATAAATAAAGGAAAAGAAAGACGACACGTCCAGGTGCAGTCCTCTTAACCCTCATGAATTGGTCAATAGGGGATGTATTGCATGGAACACTGAAAAAATAAAATTAAATTAAAAATTTTAAAAATGAAAAAAAAACAGGGCATGAGCAACATTGAGCTTTTAGTTTAATTTATCATTCAGTTTTTCATAGCACTGCTTTTAGTTCAGTGACTTCTATTCATCATTATGCTGGGAGTGGACTCACTCCATCTTCTCCTTGATGATGCAAAACTTTGGAATATTCTCTAGCCGACTCATGTATCTCCACCTTGTCTCTCTAGTTTCATTTTACAAATTCTAGGATTTCTTCCTTTTTTTCTCTCTTTTTTCCTGTATATATTTGATATACAAACATATTAGCAAAGTATTACATAATAAATAGTACATACGTATTAACAAAGTATAACATCATTGGTGGTACCTGCCACTTTACAACAAGTAGAACTTATTTTGTTTCACTTGAGTACCCTATTCTCCTCATGCTCAAGTTATATTCCTTTAATAAACAATCTAGGTTCTCAACAAACCCTCAAGTTAAATTCCTAACAGTGAACCATTTGGAATTACTGAGCCATTTAGAATTCTTAAAAGTGATGGGAGTTGGTCCATGAAACTGATCTTTCCAGCTCTGAACAGTGTGCTACGCCTTATTTTTCTTTCCAGCATTGACTCTCACGAGACTGTGTGCATGTTTGACTGTGTGCAGTTTAAAATATATAAATCATATACATATATATGTATGTGATTTACATGTTGATTCTGATAACACTGAAATAAAACTGTTGCTATAGGTAGCAATTCAAAGTGCAATACTTCTTATTAAAAAGAAAAAGGAAAAATAAAAAGAAAGAAATACAAACTAGAATAAATTAATCTTGCATATTTTGCCCAGGAAATTCCAAAACCTGCCCCATTATATTTAGGAAAATCCAATGAGACTCACTGGGTCTTCATTCAATAATACTACTTTTAGTAAAAAAAAGAAGAAGAAGAAGAAGAAAAAAACAAACAAAAAACCTTACAAAACAAGTATGAGAGACTGTATTAAATCTGAGTGTTTTTTTCACATTTATCACATGGCTCACTACATAACTCCGAATCTTTTGCCTCATCTTACAGAAAATGGAGCTGTATTTCAAATGTGAAATACGAATACTGAACTTTAGACAATTTTTACAAAAACAGTAGAGAACCAGTAAGTCCCAGTGCTTGGTCATATACCAATTTGGGTCAGATGTTCTTGAAGTTTTATGCAACTAGAATATTAATTTTTTTAACAATATTCTCTCAATTCATGTTGAATGCTTTCTGCTCTGATCAGCAAACTACATATTTTTATTCCACAATAGAAAGAGTGCATCTCAGCATAAAACAAATAAAATGCATACCACATATTATGTTCACAATTTCAAGATTTTTTACTGTCCATTCTCCTCTTCTTTTGTATTTTAAAACCATTAATGTGGTAATTACTATTAAAATTGCTGTTCACGCAGAGAATTTTGAAGTTACATTTTTACCGCATGTTAATACTACAGCAGGCAAATATGAGCCCATTGGTGACCTTTTATATTCTGAAAAAAGTCTGACATGTGACCTCTAATGATAACTGGCTGAAAATCCATTAAGGCAGTACAGGGAACACTTGAGATCCTGGACCCCTGCTATATCATAACACATTGCAGATTGAAATTCAATATGACATGAGTCCATCTTTGAAAGATGAGAATTTGTAATTTGTCCCATAATGTTAACATTCTTTTTTAATGTTGTCCATTAGCATAGATCAATGATATCTAAAAATATTTCATCAGGATTTTTTAAAAGAAAAATTTGATTATTCCTTGTGTTTACTCTCCCTCTCTCCATATACATATATATTTTACTATAAAGAGTTGATGATATTATTTAAATTAGCAAGCATGTGCTTGCACCTATCGTGTACCAGCCTCTGTGGTGGCTTAGGAGACACTAAGATAAGTAACATGTGATCTTTAACTCACCAATATTTTACTCTAGTAAATAGCTGGAGGATATTTTTCTAGCTATGACAGAAGTGAGATTAAAATTTTAGGTATATAAGGCGTGCTTGGGAGGCTCAGTGGGTTGGAGCCTCTGCCTTTGGCTCGGGTCATGGTCTCAGGGTCCTGGGATCGAGCCCTGCATAGGGCTTTCTGCTCGGCAGGGAGCCTACTTCCTCTCTCTTTGTCTGCCTCTCTGCCTATTGTGATCTCTCTCTCTCTGTCAAATAAATAAATAAAATCTTAAAAAAAAATTTTAGGTATATAAGTAAAATTTATAAAAACTTAAATAATGGTTTATTCAGCTAGATAATAACATAGACAATAGCCAAACATACACAGATCATTAAATATCAATAAAGTATGTCACACCAGAAATCAATTATTGGTAATTAATGATTAAAAGCAAAGAGAGTGTTTCACATGCTAAGTAAAGCATTAGGTGATGTCACCTCCAAGAACCATACCAAATCCAATATTGGCCAATATTTAAAATGCTTATTATGTAATTGTATGGATGACATTTCTGCAAAAAGTATCTTCGTTAAGTTTCATGATATATCTGCTTAACAGGAATAGTTGTTTTCATTTTATTAATAATAAATTGGGGACCCACCAATATCAAATAACTAGAATGTGTATCTAGAATGAGTATGACTGGTATTTTCATCCATTTATTTTTTTTAATTTAGTTTCGTTCCAAATCTCATCTCTCAGGCCTGTTATTTTTAATTTAGTTTCGTTCCAAATCTCATCTCTCAGGTCTCTCTGAAACACAGAGAGCTTTTTTTTTTCCCATTATTTCAAAATGGACATAGAAAGAAATTTGATCACAATTTCTTCACGTATTTAAAATTATTTTTCCATAGTATGTTAATATTTCTCAAGATTTATGGTTATTTCTTCCATACAATTAAAAATAAAAGATTATCCAATCTCATAAACAAGTTATAAGAAAGAATAACTGAAAAATAATTATATTGCAATAGCATTAATTATATTGGTTATAATGCATTAGCACTGCTTTTCCAAAATATTTGTCTTCTTTTCCCTATGTTAGTAGTAATCAGGACTCAAATAGTGCTAACGTAGCATCATTGATATATATGAAACCTGAGTTTTCTAAGTGGAAATGAGTCAACATTTTTAAGATATTTCAAAAATTTCCACAATATTATTGCTTGATTTTAGAGTTTGAAATAACTTTGTCTTCTTAGAAGACCCATTCATGATAAAGGTGCTGGCTGTAAATTTGAAACCTTCAAAAATATGAACTGTTAGCACTAAATAACTACATTAAAAAGATACATTAAAGTAGAATTAGGGAAAGAAGGGAGGATAACTTCTAGTATCATGTATTTACTAAATTCTCCCTTAATCTCTCTGTTGCTTAGTCAGTAAAACATAAAATTTATGTCATACATATTCAAGTGCAATCCATTTCTAATGTCCTAACTACACTAAGTCAAGTTTTCTTTAGATATAGGATCACTCTTCAAGTCCCAAAAATACTTTTAAAAGGTCTGTTCAGTATAGTTCAGTAATTTAGTACATGACAAATAAAGACGAAAAAGTTTCCCAGGTGATATGGTGCCACTATGGAAAGAGAATGAATAAAATCACTAATCACTAAAAGAATTGTGGAAATATTCAATTATTTATTTATTCAATTATTTACAAAATTTGGGGCAGATTTGAGTTATGTGACTGGTCCAGACCTCTTCCTCAAATATCTTAAAACCAAAAGCTGAAAAAAAAATACATAAATAATGCCTCCTTATTGCTTGTATTGTCTAATTATATATTTATAAATTCATAGCTATATTACAATAGTAACCAATAGCACATGTATAATTATTTTCCTTAGTTGAAGTTTTATATATTTCTACTTTAAGCTCAAGTTAACGTGATTTTGAAAAAAGTCTATTGTAGAATTTCAACAATCACACATCAAATCTATATAGACCAATGTTTCCCTGCAGGTGGGAACTGGAACACTTAGGGTCTATTAAGACGATAACTGACATCCACAAGGTATATTTTTGAAAATCCAATATTTCATCATTATAAAGTGAAAACTCTTCCAATGTGAGAAAAGACCACATGGTTCAGGTAAGATGTCAGCTTTCATTTTGACTATAGCATCTACCAGATTCTAGCTGAGCATAATGAGATGGAAAGGAACATAATTAGAATGTATTCAGAATGTAAGCATAATGATATATCAATTAAAAAAAATACTATCTTTAGAACTTCAGTTTAGACATAAGTGATTTCTATATAATAGCATTAAATATTTAGCAACATTTTGATGTAAAGCCAATAAAAATATCTCAAAACAAACTTATACTTTTATCATAAAAAATTAGACCAAGCAACTGATTTTACTCTGCAACTAAATAATTAAGGAAGGAAAAAGAGAGGAAAGGGATGGAAATGAGTTTGCAAGTTCCCTAGTAGAATCTTGCATAAACCTATGTTTGAAATATAAAATGAACTCCAGACATACCTGGATGAACAATAGTAAAAAAGGGTAGGAAAGTAGAACCAACCTTGATATATTAACATTTCTCTTAACTTTCACAGGGGCTGAAGGGCCAGAGGTTAATATTTTCCTTTAATCATCAATTTCTAGTATTTCTTGAACATTGCACAAATTCATATACTCTGTGAAATGGAATGCAAGGACAATGAATAAATAAGAGTATCAGTAAGAAAAAAATGTATTAAGCTGATTATTGAGAACTACAGTATTTATGTCATTAGTTCTTTAACTAATGTATTTTCAATTACAGCATGGCAGATGAGCGTATTATTGTTTTGTTTTTCTTCCCCCCAAAAAGGCCATTTTTTCCGCAGTGAGGATCTAGGCTGCTCTTCTGCCTTGTTTCCAAAAAAAGGCTTCATATGATGGAATGTATCAATCTTCCGTCTAAATGTGCATGACATTTTCTGAGTGAAAATGTTTTGTCATGTGTAGCTACAGAATGAAGACCATAATATGATATTCATTACCTTGACACTATCTTTCTGAGGAAACCATGCTTTAGAATTTCAAGTCTTTGGTATAATCTGACTCCAACATTCAGCATTACATTCTCAAATTATTTAAAATCTAGCCAGTCTATCTTACACAGAGATGCTTCTTCTCATCTCAACATTCATGTAGACTAGTATGAGTGGGATGGAATTAAGGGGAACAAATAATATGGTCATATGAAAGAAATCTTCATTGATGAGATGGAGAAACTCAGGAATACATGTATACGTGTGTATGTGTATAGTAACATATATTATATAATTTTATATGTCACATTATGTATAGTTACAACTACTTTTTAAATCAAAGTACAAACTTTATGGGCGCCTGGGTGGCTCAGTCATTAAACATCTGCCTTAGGCTCAGGTCATGAACCGGGTCCTGGGATGGAGCCTGGGCATGTGGCTCAGAGGAAAGCCTGCTTCTCCCTCTCCCACTCCCCCTGCTTGTGCTCTCTCTCTCTCTCTCTCTTTCTCTCTCGCTCTGTCTCTCTCCGTCAAATAAATAAAATCTTTAAAAAAAAAAAAGGAAGTACAAACTTATATATCGGGAAAACCTCCTTAAGTGAGTATCCTGGTAAAAATATTAAAAACAAAAGAATTGATCTAGTGTTTTCTAATCTTTTGAAAACATTGACATTTAATACCAATCTTGGAATCCAAAGGGTGTTATTACCTTAACAAAGAGAAGCCTTTGTTTAATGTAGTAATGCATATCTTAAATCAAGAGAGCCAAACCTACCATTGAGTCTAGAATAAGTTGAGAAAATTACCATTTATGGTGGAACTGAGGCAATGAAGGTCAAAAGGTAACTCAGACCTGGTGATTGAAAATTTTTTTCTTCAAAATGAAAAGGCTAAATACCAACCAAACATGAGAAAAGTATGTTGCCAATCTATCTTGTGAAATAATAGCTCCAACTTATAAATATTTATAGTGTCATTTAGGGAACAAAACAGATTTTCCCTGACCAAATAAGTCTTTTTTTTTTTAAGATTTTATTTATTTATTAAACAGAGAGGAGAGAGATCACAAGTAGGTAGAGAGGCAGGCAGAGAGAGAGAGAAGGAAGCAGGCTCCTCACTGAGCAGAGAGCCCAAAGTGGTGCTGGATCCCAGGACCCTGAGATCATGACCTGAGCCGAAGGCAGAGGCTTGAATCCACTCAGGCACCCAGATGCCCCAGACAGTATTATTTTTTACCTTTTTTTTTAAGATTTTTTTTTAACTTTTTTAAGTAATCTCTACACCCCAACCCCAGGCTTGAACTCAAAACCCTGAGATCAAGAGTCACATGCCCTTCTGACTGAGCCAGTCAGGTGCCCCCAAATAAGTTTAAGCAGTGTTGTATTAAATGAAGTTTAACAGTTTTCTTTACTGCAAAACTTACCAGAACATGTTATTTCATTGTGAAATCCAAGAACAGAACATATCTATGATTTTTTTTCAGTTTTAGATCACCAACCTTTTCTACACTGAGCTTTGTGTAATCACCTATCCACAAATCACTTTGAATCCCATGTTTGTATCAATATCACATGCACATATAGATGTAATTATGCTACAAACAATTATTATTTTTTAAAAGATTTTATTTATTAGACAGAGAGAGATACAACGAGAGAAGGAACACAAGCAGGGGGAGTGGAAGAGGAAGAAGCAGGCTTCCAGTCGAGCAGGGAGCCTGATGTGGGGCTGGATCCTAGGACCCTGGGATCATGACCTGAGCTGAAGGCAGAGGCCTCAACCCACTGAGCTACCCAGGTGCCCCCATAAAATTATTTTTAAAATGCAACTATGTTAATAGTGCATATAAAAGGGATCCATGATTTACAACAATGTTTTCTCATAATTGCTCTCTCTCTCTCTTTAAAAGATTTTATTTTTATTTATTTGACAGAGAGACACAGCAAGAGAGGAAACACAAGTAATATTGTAGTAGTCTGGGTTCTGGAGATTATAATACTTTTCCCGCTCAAGTAGTAAATATTCCTCCATGGGTTATCTCCAAATTTTAGTCAGTGACATAAAATACATATTGTCCATGGAGTGCCTATGTTCATGTATGCCTTTCCACACAGTAAAAGAACACTTCTATTGTACTATTAGAAAGTCTTCCTTCCTGAATATTAAGGCTTTAAAAATTAACACTCAATTGTAACTCCAGAAAATACATAACTAAATGTAAAACGTATTCTTTCATTAGATGATAGTAGCCACAGGTATTCAAGTCTTAAAAGATTTAAGCATTTCCCAATATAGATTCTTTTTAAATAAGCTCAACTTAATTTTAAATTAAATAACAAAAGTAAGGGGGAAATGAATAATTATACGTATATGTTACATATATATATACTCATGTGTGTTAATAAATTTTAGGTTTATTTTATTCTCCATTCAGTAAATACAAAGAGACTCATCAAACACACCCTCTATCCTCTGTTCTGACAAACTCCTATTCATCAATCAGAATTAACTCAGACATCACTTCTCCTTAATTCCTTTCCCGAATGACTCAACCAGAATCAATCATGCACTGCCCGAATGCCTATGCACTTTATTTTCATTTCTGTTGTTAAGTTTCTTTCACTCTATCTTAAATACTTGTTTTCATATCTGTGCAAATGTCTGCAAATGGTGCAGACTGTGCAAACTTTCTCTGTACAGAAACACAAAGTGAATATTTTAGGCTTTCAGAGCCATCCAGCCTAAGTTGCAACTACTCAAATCTGCCATTATATAACAAAAGATGCCATATATGATAGGTAAGAAAGGGTGTGGCTATGCTCCAGAAACACTACTTACACAAGCAGGTGACAGGTTGGATTTGGCCATAAATTGTAGTCCACAAGATGACGGCACAAAGGAGAGTTGGTAAATGTGTTTTTAATTTTAGTTTAGTTGAATCAAATTATAGCAAATCAAATTCTAGTAATTCTAATATTTAGAAGTCTGGTACTTAAAAGCTCAGATATGTGCTGTTCAATATGTAACCACTAGTGATGTGTGGCTGTTTAATCTTAAATTAATTAAAATCAAATAAAATTTAAAATTCAGTTCCTTGGTTACATTAACCATATTCCAAGCATTCAGTGGTCATATGATGCTAATAGAGACTATATTTAAACAGTGAGGATATAGAACATCTTGAGTTTTAGTTAAGCTGAAAGTCCTATTAGACATCATACAAAGTCCTATTAGGCAATCCTAGATTATTAGATGCATGAGGAGATATTTTCAAGAAGGATCTGGTTGTGCATAAAGTATGATTTCGGATGACTCAAATATACCACCTGGATGGAATTTTCAAAAATGTGAAGTTACACTATGCACAACAAGAGTGTGAATTCACTTAATAACCTAGGTGATTAGACATGTTTATTCTATCATATAAAACAGAATGATTAAGTAAAACTTTGTGTGTATGTGTGTGGATAACTAAAAATCAAGATTTACAGTGGATGTAATGCAAAAAATGTAGCAGTTACTGTTATCAAGGAGTTTTCAACATTATTGGCAAACTGTTGGAGGAACATGGAAAATATCTCTGTGCTATTTCTTGAGAGTGTGTGTGTGTGTGTGTGTGTGTGTGTGTGTGTGTGTGTGATATGATTTTGCTCAAAGAATAAGATGAGTTAAATAGCTGTTTAACATTTTAGACTTTAGCCTCCAATTCTTCACATTTGTTATTTCCTCTCCAACCTGATTTTTTCATGATTTCATCATCTCTTACTTTAATTGCATCAATAATCTTCTAATCTGTCTTCCTATAAGTTTGCCACCAGTAATCTATCTTCTACTTAGTCATTTATGGGATAAATTTAAAAGGAAAGAAGGATTATGTCATGTTGCTCTCAAGCTTTCAGTGGCTCCTCCCTGCCTACAAGAGCTGAGGCATTAATGGATTTGTCCAGAATTTCTAAATATTCTTTCAGATTCTTATACTTCATACTCTAAATTACTGAACTACTTGAATATCCCAATCATTGTATTCATGACTTTAATAATGTTGTTCTATTTCCCTGTACATATTTCTTCTTGCCCTTTATCTTGCTTATAACTTATTCACTCATACTTTAAGATTCACTTACTTGACATAAGATATTGTTCAATCCATTTATTTCTATTACCATACAACATATCTAAATAACAATGGTAAGTTGTTTTGAGGGATAAGAACAGTAAGAGGAGACTCCCCATTTAAGGGGAAATCTAAATTGTAACCACAAGGAGAGTAAAATTCAGTCAAGTCAAAAGGGGCAAGAAGATATTCTGGTCAATCAAGGAAATTACATGTCCAAAGGAGTGCCTGAAGACTGGAGAAAAACATGAATATTAATCGGTCTGCAAGTAATTCAGTAGACCTGCAGCAAACATTATGAGTGTTGAGAAATGCTAAATGATGAGATGAGACATAAATAAGACTTCCTTCTTAAAGTTTCTTTGAATGTCATTCCAGGAAGTTTGCATTTTACTCTGAGATCAAAGAGTATTGGAGAGAATTAGTAGGAAAAATGTGAACAATTAGAAGTGTGTGCCTGGAATTAATCTAGAGAGACAAAGCTAGTTTGGAAGATCTGTGTCTAATAAGCTAAAATATGTTGACACTTCAGATTGGATAGATCAGAGAATTACTAAAAAGGTAAAAGTAAAAATGAGTCATGATTGGTTGGACACACTGGGAAAGTGGTAAAGGGTAACGAGAATATAACAGGGTTCTAGGATGGGGTACTACTTGAAACATGGATTTATTCTATTCACTAAAAACACTAGCCACTGAACAAGAGATTGTGTGTGTGTGTGTGTGTGTGTGTGTGCAAGCGTGCGCATGCACGCATATGTGTTAAGGGTAGGGAAGATGTGATAATGAGTTAATTTCATATGTTGATATGCTTGTGGTCTTACACGTGCAAGAAGATAATTAAGAGTAAGTAACTAGGTGCATGAATTTGAAAAACAAGAGAATTCAGGAAAGGAGATATAGATTTTAGTGGCATTAGATTATAGATGGGTGACTAGGACTTGGGAGTGAATAATAAATAAATTAAGGGCCGACTATGAAAAAAAAAAATCACACTTTGAAGACAAGTTTAAGGGAGAAGAAAAAGAAAAAACAATGAAAGTGTGGTTTCAGAGGAACCAAAGAATCAGAATATCTCAAAGAGGAAATGTGGCAGGCGGAATTCTACGATGACCCCCAGGGTTCCTACCCAGTGGTTTAAGTGCCCAGTTTGGTCTCCTCTTTGAGTGTGGGCAGGGTCTATGACTATGATGGGATTACTTCTCTCCATCCTGATTATATCACTTTACATGGCAAAGGGTGTACTATATTGTCTCTTCATGATTGTTATTTATGATTTTTCCATAGCAGACTAGAGGGATATTCTCCTGCTGGCTTTGTAGAAGAAAACTCCTATGTTATAAGATAGGTCCTATGTCAAAAAAAAAAAAAAAAAAGATAGGTCCTATGTCTAGGACATGACTCTATCTTATAGGAATATGTAGAGATCTCCAGTCAATAGCAAGCAAGGAAAACAAGGACCTCTGTCCTTCAATCTGAATGACATTGGAAGAGACCCTGAGCTCTAAGATGAGAGTGCGGCTTGACCAAAACCTGGATTTCAGTCTTCTGAGACCCAGTGCAGAGATGTCAGTGATGCCATCCTAGACTCATAATCCACAAATCTGTAAGATAGTAAATGCATGTTATTTTAAGATTTTTTAAAAAATTATGTAAGTAAGTTTTTGGTAATTTGTTACATAGCAGTATAAAACCAGAACAGGAATATTCCAAAGTACTGAAGAAGCATGAAATAAAATGTTTAATTTGAATTTGCCTGCAAGTATGTTGGTGATAGAGATGAAAGAAGTTTTAGTGGAAAGATGGGTAGAACTCAGATTTTACCACATAAAAAAGGGAAGGGGAAGAAGGGAGGGGGTCTTAACCATATCTAAATCAATTATGATAATCAAAAACCTTGAATAGTATTTAAAGAGTGATCACTTTTCCTCTTATGTCTTACTATGGAACTTGATTACTACTATTAATAATATTGTTGCTGTTGTCTTATATAAAGAGAATATCCAGAAGAGAACATGGAACCTAGAAAAGAGAAAGTGGATTATACAGAAGTGAAGCATCTTTGTAGGCAGAAGAGGATAATATTAGGGGTTCATAAATTCAAGAAGCAAAGCAACTTTGACAATATCAGGAGAAAATGTGAAATAGAAGACACCAAATCCATTTAAAATGGAAAGGTGAGAAAGAAGACAATCCTTATTTTTTGGATTCTCAATTCTCAGTAAAGAAGGGTGCAAGTTTTTTTTTTTTTTAATCTGCTTAAGGAGATGAAAATCATGAGGTTATAAATTCAGATTCAAGCTTTAACTAGTATTCATTATAGAACCTTGATATTTACTCTTTATCATTCTCACCTTTGGTTTACTCTCAGTAAAATGAGAATAGTAAAACCTCTTCTTTGGAAAACTGAGAGGATGAAACAAGGTGATATTTGTAGACAGTTGAGTAGATCGCTTAGTACATTAAGTACTCAGAAAATTATAGCTATTTTATTAGCAAGATTGAGAATGGCTTTGTGGGATAAAGAATTTAAGGGAAGTGGGAGACATTTGAAATAGCTTTGTGAAGAATAAGAAAGGCAATTAAGTGGGAAAATATGGAATAATTCCTCGAAAGCATTTAGGGCTCAGGAGAGATAGGAAATAAAGAATTTCTTGTGCTACCAGTACGTGAAGATACATGATTATTGACTCTGGCTATAGAGAAAAGCCAAAAGCAGGAGAGAATGCAAGGAAGCCAATCCTGGGGAAAATTTATGTGTGCTAATTGTGGTTGAGGAACAATGGACGAAAGGACTTGAGGGATAAGTAAAGTCATGATAAAAGTGTTCAGAACTGATAAGGACTAAACTAAAGCTAGGACTTACTGATAGAAAGATAAAGTAGAGAAGCCAAGGTACAAAAATTTCCACTGATGCCAAGGGTATATGGTGCTCAGAATAACGCAAAAAAAGGAGAAAAATGGCAAATTGTCATCACTGACTTTGTTGATTACATTTAAATTTTTAGAGGTAAAATTGATAGATATTGATTAATAAAGCAGAAAAAAATACATTTTAAAAATCCTAAATGTTGTCTGAGATGATGGCAAAAATTGAAGTAATGGGAAGACCATAAGCCAGGTACCAAAGAATTTTAAACATGGAATTGACTTGCCAGTTGGTTGAAGACAGTGGCAGAGAATGGTGGGGGTGACATAGTCAAATATTGCCTTCACTCAAATGGATATTTATTATAGTACTAAAATTTTTACCTTTGTAAATATTTGAACTAAATTGGTATTGAAATACTTATTATTTTATGTCTAAGAAAACTCCAGAAAATTTTAGCGTCTTGCCTCATTTTTGCTTTTATTATGAACATTTTAATTATGTTTTGAGAAGTGTTTCTCAGGAAGAATGACAATGCTATCCATACTGTAAATGAGTGTCAGTGTTGTGGTGAAGTGTAAGTAAACAAGAGTTACTTTCTGAACATTTCATGTCAATAGGGAATCAAAAATGGTAGTTTTCCTAGACTATTTGGAGTCTAAAGCATGCTGAGGTACAAAAAAGACGCTGAGTTCCAAGTACAGATACATGAATATTAGTTCCTCCTATTGCTCAGTTAATAGAAAATAAACCAATTTGCACTATATTTTTATTTAGTGCTACAGATCCAAACATCTTTAGAGACTTATTACATAAACTTCATGATGTCCATTTTTTCCTCTTTTAAAATCAGGAGAAACTGGGAGATGAAGGTGGAAGATTTCTGCAGTGTACTTTCTTAAAATTATTTTTTTCAGAAATGCCATCTGCAACTTTTTCTTTAAGTTAACATGGCAACTGCAACCTCTTGCAGTCCTGGCAGGAAAACCGCACAGCCTCACGGAAACACACTTAGCAGGGAAGGTTGGAGGCTTGTGACACACTTAACACCTGTTTAGATGCCTTGCCATTTAATGGGGTTGCTTGCAATTTCCACCTCATGCAAATTTTGAGTTGAAACTGCTGACTAACATTCTTTAGCAGAGTGTACTTTTGTCTGATTTTGGAGCCCGATTGCCTTTTCTAACTCAGCCGCACCTTCCACAAATTAAAAAAAAAAAAAAAGTTTGTGTCAATTTTTGTAACTGGGCTCTTATGACAGAAGCATTCCCACTGTGTGGCCCTGTAATCAGTCAGCTACGTTCCCTACTGTGTCTTAGTTATAATTGAGAATAGCTTTTGATATTCAAGCTTAATCACTTTTACAAGTTCAAGGACTCCCTTAATAATCTTTGGTATGGCTCATGCCTTAGAAGCTATTTATTTTGCATGTCAGTGCTGGAATAATCCAAGTACTGTTCTCAATTTAAAAAGCCATTGCTTCTCTCAGGATTCATTAAAAAAATAATAATTAAAATAAAATAAATTGTGGGATGCTTTGCTTCTCTCTTCCCCCCCCCCCATTGTACTAATTGGAACAACGCAGTAACAAACTCATAATAAAGATTCTGAACTGGGTCCATTGTAATAATAATGTTTTAAATATATTGGGAAGTAGCCTGGCTTTTGATGTTTACATAATACAAGGTATAGATCAAGGATTTTTTTTGCATATGAATTCCCAATTGTTTTAGCATCCTTTTTGGAGACTATCCTTTCTCCATTCAATTCAAGTGCCTTTGCACTTTTGTTGACCTTCTATGGTTGAATCTACTTTGGAATTCTCTCTTCTACTTCATTTATTTGTCTATGATTATGCCCCAACACATTACTTTTATATTAAGTGTTAAAACTGGATAATATAAGTCCTCCACCTTTTCTCCTCTGTTTCAAAGTTGTTGGGTTATTCCAAATAACTTGCATTTCTCCCATACAAATTTCAGAAACAGCTTGTGAATGTTTATAAAGAAAGCCTTGTAGAATTTTGTTTGTAATCACATTTAAATTATAAATACATTTGGGAAATATTTTAGTAGTAAAAATAATATTTTAAACTTTAATTTAAACTTATGTTCATAAATTGTGAACTAAATTTCACATCCTATGTTAGACTTAATTGGAGCAGATTTTATTGATTTAAATAATCACTGATTCTTCCTGGTCATGCACTATGTACTATATATGTAACGTTGTATGTACTATAATTAAACATTTAGTAACTGATTAACATCCAAATTGTTTCCAATGTTTTGCTCTATGACACAAGATAGAAATAAACACCTATGTATAAACATTTCTAGGCATAAATTCTAAGATTTTGGTAGGATCATTTCTTGGAAATCAAATTGCTCGAAACACGTATATCCACCCATAATATACAAAGACACTCCATATTACCCTGAAATCAATATTTCCTAAACGGATAAAAGTTGCCATCTCTGTTAATCTTTGTCAACACTTATTTTAATTTTGTTTTATTTTTGCCACTCTGTGGAAGAAAATAAATATTTTATTCTTGTTGTGTAATACAAATATTTATTACTACAAACTGAGAATATTTAATAAATTTTCTCTACTAATAATTCCATGCATTTGTTGTTATTATTTCGGCAATTTCTCCTTTCCTGTCATTAATCACATTGAATACAGGAATTCTTTGAATTTTATGCCAATTCATTGCTATGTATGTCACCTAGCTTTCCATAGCCTATTTCACCATTTTGACTAGACATTCATTTTATTTCATTGATGTTTTATATCTCTATGAAGGCAAATATTTGCTTTTGTTTTGTTCTAATTTTTTGGCTTAGAAAAGTATGCTTTATTCTGTATATAAACACATACACACAATCACATACACACACATAGTACCCAATATTTTCTATAATGTACTTATTCACTATCACAATAACAAATTTCTGTTACAAACAACATCAAAATGTCTGT
The DNA here is from genome assembly GCA_028533885.1 of Nasua narica. Lineage (NCBI taxonomy): Eukaryota > Metazoa > Chordata > Mammalia > Carnivora > Procyonidae > Nasua > Nasua narica. The sequence continues at coordinate 22,451,664 of CM052800.1, read as the reverse complement.
TTAAGCAATGCACGTTTAATTTTCATGTTCATGGGGCTGAGTCAGCAGGAACCTTGCTGGGTTAATCTGTGATTCGATGGTTTTGTTCCCATATTAGGTTCAAAAGTACTCTAAATATTTCTTCATTCTAAGGCAAAACTTCCCCTGGACATGTTTTCCCAATAGTAAATGGAGAAGCAAGGAAGCAAGTCATATTGCACAACCACATGTGAAGCTCCTGCTCACATTTTGCCTAGTAATTTTCCATGGGCCCAATTAAGTCACATGTTCAAGTTGAAATAAAATGAGAGAGGTAATTGCATGTTGCCAACACTAAAGCCAGGGCAAAGGCAGATAGGATGGGAAGAATTGGGAATACATTATCCCGCATGCCCCAAAACTATTTTACCTTTCATTTAAAGTTCACTTTCACTGTAAATGATATAGTTTTGTTTTTATATATGATAGTATATATAGACCTTATTTTATCAATAGTATGTCTTCATATATATAATTTAATATATTCAAGCAATATATCTAATAATTATCATTTAACATAAACATGTTAATATAATAATATAATGCAATATAATATAATATAATATAATAATGTAATATAATCTATTAAATTATTCCAACAATATTCATTGAAGAGTCCATCTCTTATCCACTGTTTTGAAATGGTTCCCACTATCATGTATTTAAACATCATATATTCTTACTTTCTGCTCTCTATTTTTACCCAACACTATGGTATTATATTTGGTGAAAATTTAGACTGATGAAAAAGGTGTCCTTTCTCTATTATTTACTAAAAATATTAATAGCTATTCTTGGTCCCTTTTTCTTTACAAAATGTGATAGTTAATTTTACAAAATGTGATAGTTAATTTATAAGACACATCAGTGTACCTAGGCTATAGTACTCCATTATTTAATCAATCACTAATCTAGGTGTTGCTATAAAGCTCTTGTGTAAATGTGGTTAACATCTACAATTAATTGCTATAAGTAAAGGAGATTATCCTTTATGGTGTGGTGGGCCTCATCTAATCAGTCAAAGGCATCAAATGCATAAACCAAGGTTTGCCAGAGAATAAATAAATACTATTTTAAGATTAAAGCATCAGGAGTGCCTGGGTGGCTCAGTGGTTTAAAGCCTCTGCCTTTGGCTCAGGTCATGATCTCAGAGTCCTGGGATCGTGCCCTGCATCAGGCTCTCTGTTAGACAGGAGCCTATTTCCCCCCACCCCTGTCTGCTTCCTTGCTTACTTGTGATCTCTCTCTCTCTGTCAAATAAATAAATAAAATCTTTAAAAAAAAAAAAGATTAAAGCATTAAAAAAAAAACCAGATTAAAGAGTCAACGCCCACCTGAGTTTCCAGCCTAACAATTCTTGCTGTTTCACTAGATAGGTAGAAAAATTTGTCAAGTTTCATGAGAAGACCAATTAGAAATAACTTAAAAATTACATTTGACATATTTTTAAGATTGAATTTTCTAATAAAAGAAAGTGGGATGATATAATTTCTATCCTTTTATATTCTTCTAATAAAATGTTATATATTTCTGGCCCACACTTGTCAGTTCATTACCAGATGTTTTATAGTTTTTGCTCTATTGTGAACAGGTCTTCTTCTATGATGTTTTTAAATAGTGACTGGTATCAAGTTCAGATTCTTTTTTTCCATATCTATCACTCTTACCTGTTCCTATTATTTAAATTTTTTAACTATTTTCCCATCAAATATTTTGGGTTTCTTTAAATAGACTACTTAAGAAAGATGTCTTCTTTTCTCTGAGTATATGTCTTCCATGTAGAAGTATCTCTCTGAGCATAACTCTCCTGGACTTCCTCTGATTTCCCATTCACTAATTTGTGTGATACGTTTGAAGAAAGAATTATGTGTATCTTCTATAAACTGCTTTCTTCCAGGAGGAAGGAAGGAAGGAAGGAAGGAAGGAAGGAAGGAAGGAAGGAAGGAAGGAAGAAGGAAGGGAGAGAGAGGGAGAGAGAGAAAGAAAGAAAGAAAGAAAGAACGAAGAAGACAAAGAAAGAAGAGCGAGATAGAAAGAGAGAGAGAGGAAAGAAGGAAGGAAGGGAGGCAAGAAGAAATAAATTGCACTTAGCTCTTTGGTAAACTGTGGTTATGGGCCCTGTCTGCAAGGAAATCCTGTAGTGGTCTGGCATTGGCATGACTTCAGAAAAGTGACTAATTTTTATTTCTCAGTTTCTTTAAAAGGAAAAGTATGTGCTGTAATTTTAACCACCATTTTCCAGTACCAGCTCTAGTGGTAATGAAGGTGATATACCTTTCTTATTTGTTACACTTTGGTTTCTTTCTAATGTTTTCAGTACTCAGAATGGGAAAGATGAGTCCATAATTGAGTGCTCTAGGTATCCACTGAAATAGAAATCATTTGTAATTAACTAATGATTATTTTTTTCTTACTCTGTTTTTTGTCTTATTGCACTGAATATGATTATTAGCAAAATTTTGAGGAGTATTTTATGCTAGAGAGCTTGATTATCTTTTTCCTACAGCAATTCTGAAGTTAAATCATAAAAATATTATATTTGCTTTATGTTTCTGGAAGATAGTTTATTGATCTTAGAATGTTTCTTTTTAAATTTTGCTTATAAAAGTGTGATCATATTGCTATGAATTTATCTCCTTTATTATAATAAGGTGATGATTTTCTTTCATATAATGAGATGTGGGTAAACATTTAGACAGTTTAAATTGTGTGTGTACACATACCTCTGCATGTGTAAAAGCAAATCCTTAGGATGAGCTCTCTGAACCAGACAAATTTGTAAATACACATTTCCAAGTTTGGGCAACACTTCTTTAACTGATTATGTTTTTAGGTAGCGCTTAAGGATATAGAGATAATGAAATAACAATTTAAAAAATTCCTTCCTAGCTCTATATCTCACTTCCATGTTTCTCCTTCTTATTTAAATATCTTCTTTAAAAAAATGAGTATTGTTTGGAATGCAAGTACTTTATAATTCACACATAAATGTCATTGTAATTTTCTAGCTTGTAGTCATTCAATATTATTATTTAAATTAACTGTTCCATGTTCATATGTATATATCTAATTTGTGGCTTCTATGTTGTGCATTGTGGTCCATGTTATATATTTAATGGTGGACACCTAAGATGTGAGACTTACCAAATATTACTGCAATAAACATCTTTCCATTGGTCCTCCTATGCAATGTGAGAAAATTGCTTCCAGATATAAATCCAGGATCTGAACTGCTATAATCAGGTTTATGTGTATGTTGAATGTGAGTAAATGGTGGCAGTTTATTTAAAATTTCTTCCAGATCCTACAATCCCAGCAATAGAACATGACACTCTTGTACCTGTACTCCTCTATCAACACTTGGTACTATCCATTTTCTTAATCTTTGTGATTCTAGTACTCTAAAAAGCCTTCAACATCATAACTTCAAAACTTAAATTTCATACCTTTGATTTCTAAACATTTTAAGCATTTCTTCAAAATCATGTTAATATTTATTTCTTCTCTTGTAGATTGCTTTCCTTACATTAATTATAATGTTCTTCTCTCTTGCACATATTTCTACTGGGATTGGTGTTTCTTCTTGTTTCAATATAGTGTAAGTAGTAGCATCTTGAAAATTTTTAAAATTATAATTGTCTGTCTCCTTTTGTCATCTTCTCTTACTTTGTTAGTGTTAGTGTTGCAAAACAGAAATTCTAAATTTTTATATAATCAATTCATTATTTTGTGTCATATAATTTGGCTTTGGTATCTTGGTAAAGAATTTTCCTACACTAAGCTACATTTATAAGATAAATAATGTGGAAATACAGTGATGAAATATAATTATCTATTTTAACTGATTGTAAACTTTGATTAAGTATTTGTTAAGGTAATTTATTTTTGCCTGAACACTTCTCTTTAATATCCCATATTTAGTTTGTATCTCTGTCTTTCTATTATCTTTCTTTGGAAGTTATACAATGCTAATTCCAGAAATAACTAAAATAGTTTAATAACATGATTATAGTAAAGTACCTTAGAAATATGAGAAACATGAATCATAATGGTATTCCAAGGAAGAATAAGATTCTGTAACTACTCACTCTGGCTCCCTGTTATTTCACTGACTCATCCCTTGCTCATTTCCTTTGAACACACTAGTTTCCAGTAACTGTCCTCATTTTGTCAGACATACCAGTAGCTCCTGCCTTGGAGCCTATGCCCATGCATGACTCTGGCTAGAAGGTTCATCTTTCAGATTCAAACACAATTTGCTCTCCTACCCCCTTTAGGTCATTTTTTTCAAAAGTCACCTTCACTGGCATCCTTTCCTGTAACTGCTCCCAACACACCTCTTTGTCTCGCTTTATTTTTCTCCTCATGACATATCATTCTGTAACCAGTAATATTTTAATTATATATGTCATTTACTGTCTGTCTCCCCAACTAGAAAATAAACTCCATGAAGGCAAAGATTTTTTACACTCTTTACTCCTATTTTCTTATAATATTGAACGGTAACTGAATGGGTGATCTCTTAAATACTTATTAGCTGAGTCAATATGTCAATCAGTAAATCCAAGTTAGTAAAGATTCAACTATCCCTTTTTAATCTAAGAACTATCGGGTGTGATTGAAAGCTATTAGCATCTTTCAAGTACTCCACAAGGAAAACAAGACAAAACAAAGCAAAAACAAACAATAAAAACTTTCTTGGTCATCCTCACCAGCCCTTTTGTAATTTAGCAATGATTCTAAACATTTCTAAATATGGAAACTTGACATTAAAAAATAAATGATCAGAGATTGCTAATAATGGAAATAAATAATTATTTCTCTAAGGCTTCTAAAAACATAGGAGACCAGGAACAGAGATCTAAATGTATATTTAAATTTAATAGGACTTCTACTTTTCTATTGAAAATCTTTCTGTTTACCAAGTAGTTTATACCTACATTACATATACTTAAATTTGCATCTGTGCCTAACATGTACAGAAGTGTGAAATGAGGTAAATCTGTTCTCATGCATGTTATTTTCTAGTAGGGAGTATAGATAATAAACAATAGATATGACTAAAATAATACCAAGTAATATGAGCTCTATTTTTCTGGACTAAAAGTAGTACAAAATCTATTAAATAACAGATTTATATTTTTCTCCAAAAACTAGAATAAATTTAGCAAATATTTTTTCTCCTAAGATTTCATTAATTTCATAAAATATGGCAATGTGTTTATTAGCATACTGTGAAACATTACCATAGATGATTATAATTAAACTACACTTATCAAAATAATGAATAAAGCACATTTTGTGGTACAGCGGTGTTGATGTTTTTCATATTTATTCGTTCACTAACTAATCTGCCAAATTCAGTAATCTCTAGTGAGTCTCCCAGTTATTAGTGTAAATTACTGAGGGTCTACTCTGATAATAAATAATAATAGCAATTCTGGGAAACAAAGCATTAGCAGTTCAATGTCTAAACATATTTTGGTAGATACTATAAATTAGGAACACAATGAAACATTTTTCATTCAATTAGAATATGTTTCCAGAGGGTTATAATGCAATTTAAAAGGCTACTTATAATGGCTATATCAAAGCACCTGAATTTTAATTCTATCAAAAAGTTTTCAAGACCTTCTAAAGAAAAAGGTTACCTACATAATGTATCATACAAAAGAGAACCTACAACACAAAAACATCTCTAAATCTAAGATGTCTAAAATCTCTTTGATTAATTCCTTCATTTCCTTATATTCTGAAACTGGAACCTACAATGCCTAAGTTCTAGTATGTAGGGCCCAAGAATATCAATAAAATCTAGATAGTAATTAATTAATTAATTAATTAATCATAATTAATTAGATCAGACTATGGTTGAAATCCCAGCACCAGCACCACCAGAAAATGATATTTTAGAATAAATAACGTCTCCATGCGTCAGAATCCAACACATAGATTAGCCATAATAGTGCCCATCTCAATTAATTCAATTAATTAATTTAATTAATTAATTAAGCAAATATCAATTGAGCAACTACAATGCATTTGGTACTCTTCTAGCCAATGAAGGTATAATCCTGAGCAAAACAGAGCAAATTCTTTGCTTATATTGTGTTTTCAGTTGAATTTGGAAAGAGACAAACAAAATAAGATACATAAATAAAAGCAGTCAATAGTATTAGTTAGGTTTCTAAAGCTACCCTTCTTTTTCTTGAGCATATGTCTACCCTGCATGTCCAGATTTCCCTTGCAGTTAGGTGTCACTGTGTAATATATTTCTCAAGAATGTATGGTAAGAGGAAGAACTTGTCTCTCTTTCAAGCCTGTTCAGAAAAATCTGGAAATGGGTATGCTTGTGATTGAATCAGTCATACTAACACATATCAATATGCCCTAAGATTGTACCCTAAGGAACACTGTAGGGTTACCCAATGACTACAAAGTTGTCCCTGGATCTGGACTTCCACGTTTAATTACTTTGAAGCTGAGACATAAATTTCTATCTTCTTTAGGAAACTTAATTATTGTTGGGTGATTTTGTTTGGGCATCACAGGCTCACTCTGATTGGTTCAGTATGTCTAATGGCGTTAAAAATTGAGGAAATCAAGTTCGTAAGATGGAACATTTGTTTCTCTGCAATGTTTGGCGGCTGCTTCATGATCCAATATGGCTTCTCAGTCTCATGTTTGCATTCTAGCTAAAAAGAAGGAGAAAGAGGCCAAGAGAGACTGTCTAAATCCAAAGGTTTGTGGTAATGATTAAATTGAAGAAAGCTTAGAGGGACTCATATGGGACAAGTCTGCTTGGATACTTTTGACCCAAATATCATCACATGACCTCTTCTGACTTGAAAGGAGATTGGAAAATGCACTCATTATTCTAGGCTGGCATTTACACACAGAAAACTCAGGACTTTTATGGGTAGGAATCAAGGGGAAATGTTGTGGAGCCACTAGCAGTTTTGATACAGGAATTAGGTATTAGAAAATTCCTAGCGTTACACACTGTTAAAAGTCGAATCTTGAAAATAATTTGAAATGATCTAAGTAAACAAGAGTAAAAAGTAAGGATGGCTTAGGCAAAAGAAAAGGCAAATAGGCAATAGAGAGCTTGGTGCACTTAGGAAATTCTCAAACCTGCTCTCTATTTCACATACTCAACAAAACTAAATAATATAATCATAAAGCAGGGCTCAGAAAATGTGTCAGAATTTGAAAAATAAATTTGAAAGTTATCACAACATAGGTAATTTAGAATTCAAGAATGCTGATTAGATTACAAACTAGAATATGTAGAAAAAGATGTGGGAATATATTTACATGTGTCCCAAAGAAAAAGATTAGAAAAGAAAAAGAGGAATCTGAGGTGGGAAAAAAAGATAGAGAAAATACTTATTATAAGGATACTTAGTATTGCCATATTTAATATTCGGAGACTCATCAGAGACATCTTAATACCAAGAAGGAAAATCTTGATCAAGAATAGGGAAAGTTGAGTTAAAGGCAATGATAAAATGTTACTGAACGTGTCTCTGAGGCATTTACTGGTAAAGTCTAGCAGAATATGGCACCCCAAAATTATGATTCTGGGATTTCGAACATGCCACCCAAAAAAATGCTTCTTTTGGCATGGATTATTTCGAGCTGCAGGCACTTGAAAAACAGCAAATGGAGGGGAGCTTTCCCTGAATTCCCCCTTATTTCCCTAAAACAGACCCAAAAAAGGAGCTCAATTGTTATGATCCTCTTCTGAGGACTTTATCAATTGGGGTAAATTAATTCTTATCACAAAAGAGGAGACAGAAATTGACATCACACATACATAGACGTGTCACAAACTGTCATACTTTCCATCTATTTTTTCCAATAGCCCCTTCATTTTTCCTAAAAATTATTTACTGTTTCCTAAAACCCTATATCCCCTTGTCCTGTTCCCCTATTAAGATGGTATTTATCCTGAATTCTAAGCCACCTGAGAAATTACTTATTTTTCTCTGGATATTTCCCATGTATACATGAGGGATACATGTTAATAAATTCATTTGTTTTCCCCTTGTTAATTTGTCTTTTATTACTGGGGTCTTAAAAGGAACTAAAAAATGTAGAAAAAAATATTTTTCTTTCTCTATATTGGGACTTCTAAAACTTTGCTTTCCATGGAATATTTATTAAAAAATAATTTTTTTAAAGATTTTATTTATTTATTTGACAGAGAGAGATCACTAGTAGGCAGAGAGGCAGGCAGAGAGAGAGGGGGATGCAGGTTCCCTGCTGAGCAGACAGCCTGATGCGTGGCCCCTCCCCCTCAATCCCAGGACCCTGAGATCATGACCTGAGGTGAAGGCAGAGGCTTTAACCCATTAACTTTAACCCATTAAGCCACTCAGGCGTCCCTATAAAATAAAAATTAAAAAAAAAAGATTAAAAGGCACTAAACAGAGGGTGTGTGGTGAAACTGAATCTCGGTATTGGTCCACAGGAAAGCCTCTAGAATCAAACTGATGTTAAAATCCTAGCACCAGCACCACCAGAAAGTGATATTTTAGAATAAATACTGTCTCCATGTGTCAATATCCAACACATAGATTAGCCGTAATAGTGCTCATTTAAAATATTTATAATAAAGATTAAATTGAATGATAAGTTAAATGAATTAAATTTCAAAATGTAAAAGTGCTAAGGAAAATCCTAGGTTCATAGGAAATACTCAATATAAGGAGGGCAGTGATATGATGAGCAATGGGTATTACACACAACTAAGGAATCACTGAACATTACATCAAAAATTAATAATGTATTATATGTTGGCTAATTGAATTTAAATTAAAAAAGGAAATAATCAGTAAAGGTTAGCTATTAGTTTATTGATGCACATTTTTGTTAGAAATTCTGACAATGAAAGAAAACAGAAATAGAAGAGCAGTTCAAGAGGGCAATGAGTTGATGAGATTTTTGTTTTTTTTACAGTAGGACAAATGATAATATGTTTAAAAGTTGTGGGACAAATGGACATGTTAAGTGAGTGAGAGCAAATGATAGTGATGTTTATGATGACTGACATGGCTGTAAGTCTTTAAGGGAAGATAGGTCTAGAGGTCTTGAAAATACCTAGCAAACAGATGCTATGCATATAAGGTGAAATAAAGTGTCTAACAAATTAGCAGAAAAATAAATAAAAATTAAAAAAATAGCAGAAACCTCCTTTATTGTTTTTCTCCTCTCTTTTTACGGAAAGAAACATTCAAATCAAGTTAGTGAATAAAGACAAAGAGATAAATACAGGAAGAGGTAGAGAAAGAAAATAAAAGTTTAAACAGTAATGGGGTCCTTGAGTAGCTCAGTTAGTAGAGTTTCTAACTCTTGATCTCAGATCTTGATCTCAGGGTTGTGAGTTCAAGCTTGTGTTGAGCATGGAGCCTACTTAAAAAAAAAAAAAAAAAAAAAAGTTTAAAAAGTAAGAAACTTTACCAGACTTCATAATTTATTCCAAAACCCTCTGAACTTCTTACTCTCGGTTCCTCACATTTACATTTTGGAGGCTTTTTTGATCTAGAGAATAATGAGGACAGAGGCTAATACTTGGTATGAGAAAGGTCTTCGGGTATTTTGAGAATGTAATCTTCTACTTTATTATAATTGCTTTTTCTAACAACACAGGGGCCTTGACTGTATGATTCCCTTTGTCTTGCTTTGAGTGACCTTCTGTTCAGACCAAGTCAGCTTCTCTCACATTATATTCCATTATAACTGAGAAACTCTTGTGGTGTGGGGTGGGGGGTTGTTTATTATAGTCCATGTATTGTTCTTTAAATGTTTGCAGTCAATTTTGAAATAGTGCTTTAATAGCTTTTAAATTTTCTTAGACGCTTGGCTTTTTACATATAAGGAAATGGGATTTTAAAGAACAGTGTCACTTTTTATCGCTTTTAGAAATATCCCTTTATCATTCTCCAATCTGCATCCCTTCTCTTCTTGATACAACATGTCAATAAGATGGATATGACTCAAAGCATGAATATACATGACCCATCTTTTAGCACTGAATGAAAATATCAAGCTTCAAGGTTTTAGAAGACCAGATAATAACGTTCTCCGCCATGCAAGAATTATATACATAGAATAAATGACGTATATATAATTGACCCTTGAACAATATGGAAGTTAGAGTTAACAAACACCTGCACTGCTGAGTATCTGCATATAACTTATGACGTCCCAGTAACTTACTTACCGATAGCTGATGTCAACCAGAACCATTTCCAATAACATAAAGTTGATTAACACATACTTTAATGTTATGCATATTCTCTGTATTTTTATAAGGAAGTAAACAGAGAAAAAAGTTATTGAGATCATAAGGAAGGGACGCCTGGGTGGCTCAGTGGGTTAAAGCCTCTGCCTTTGGCTAGAGTCATGGTCTTAGGGTCCTGGGATCGAGCCCTGCATCGGGGTCTCTGCTCAGCAGGGAGCCTGTTTCTCCCTCTCTCTCTGTCTGCCTCTCTGTCTACCTGTGATCTCTCCCTCTCTCAAATAAATAAAATCTTTAAAAAAAAAAGATCATGAGGAAGAGTAAACAAATTTACAGTACTATATACTGTATTTATTAAAAAAAAAATTCTGTATGGTGGACACATGCAGTTCTAATCCCTATTATTCAAGATATATATATACATATATATATATATATGCTTTTAAGAAGAAATAATGTTTTTAATGTTTAGCAAAATAAAAATATCAAAGAACAATGAAGAAAACCACACCAGTGTTCATAGTGTAAGAATAAATTCATGGAAAGCAATTAAAGACAGATAAAGCACCAGAAATAGTGTTATGGAAGGTCTTACATTGATATACAAAAACCATGAATTTGTACATATATGAACTTTCCTTTCTCCACATTATTTTCTCATATTCTTTCTTTCAGTCACAGCATCAGTTCTTTAGGTTTGGCCCTTGTTATTTCATGGCTGAATTGTTTAAACAACCTTCTTATTCCGTCTCTAGGACTTCAAGCTCTTCCCATCAGCTAGGTCTTGAACATTATCACCAGATTTATATTCCTAATCCAATTTTTATATTATGTGTTGTTTCACAAACCACTTGGTAGCATCCTGAGTTAAATCTGAAGCCACTCTCCACACATGGAGGGCAGGAAGAGATGGAAGAAAGAGGCAGACCATTCCAGATTGATAGGTGGCAGTTTAAAAAAGCAAGGGAACTTCTATATGAGGCTTGCCTTGTGTGGCCTCAAGATAAGTAGATAGATGTCCACACACACCCACCAGAATATTAGAAGTTTAAATAGAGGACTTACCTGAGTTCAGTGATATATACCATCCATATGGTCTCAGCTCTACATTACTATCCCAAGGCAGCACACTTGGGGTAGATTCTGAGAATGGGGAAAGTGAATGGAACCCAGATTCTAAGGACAGAGGAGGGAGTGAGGAGACTCTGAGGGCTCAGGTCCAGCTTAGAGTTCAACAATTGGCAGCCCCATCTTCTCGATGACTGACCAACATTGTCATTACCCCAAGAGTGTTTTTCAACAATTTGGTCATCAGTTTAATCATCCGTCCAGCTGACTGTTTATTAGGCAGAACTGAGTCTTGATGCTTGTTATTAAAAGTAAAAAAGCATATAATTTCCTTTGAGGAATTTACAAGTTAGTAGCTCTTTCTTCCTCCAGGATCAAGTCCAAGTTATCACAATCATATTTAAACAAGCCCTCTTTACCTAAATTTTAACACTAGCATGTTTATTTACGTTGATCATCCATACTCTAGAATTTTTTTCCCTAATCTACCTCTAATTCGTCCTGCCATTTCTTTTATGTTAAATTCTCCCTCCATTTACTGAAATATTGACCTTTAAGAATAAGCTCAAGTGCCACTTTTGCTTTCAAACCTTCCCTGATCGTAATATTCTGAGTCACTTTAACATAATAGCAACACCAATAAATAGCTCATAATTATAGGGGATTACTGTGTATATAACACTACACTAAGAGCTTTATATGGATTATCTTTTTAATACTTGGAAAAACTCATTTATTCATTCAACAAATATTTGTTGATCACTTACTCTGTAAACTGATCTGAAGCTAGGATGATGTGTAGACGTTATAGTGAATCAAATAAGCCCACTGTGCTCATTGACTATTCCAGACTGGGGACACAAACAAACAAATATCAAGCAACATAATTCTTGATAGTGATAAAACTCTCCGGAAAATAAAAACAGCAAGCTGTAGGAATAATTAATGTAATTGTTATGCTATTTTTTTTGTCTGAACAACTAAGGTGTGTTAGTGTAATTAAAAAAAAAATTATTTTACATAAAAGTAATTTGCTGTTTTAATTATACACATTGACTACTTCTATTCTCTTAGACTTAAATTCCTTGAGATGAGAATTTATATGCTCTGATTGAATTATCTTTCTTTCCTTCATGTAGCCTAGGCTAGTATCTTGTCCTAAATAAACCTACATAGAAAATTAATAAATAACTTTATTTTTTTTTACTATAATACCAAGGCAGATTACAGTAAGGCACATCAAAAACACATTTCCATTTTGTTTTGTAGCATGGTTTCTTTACATAAAAATGTAAATATTTTTTCATGTCCATGTGATGAAAACGACTGAAAAAAAAATATCCTATGGTTTGCACAAAATGAGATGCATTTAACCTATTTCTGTCTGTCATAGGTTCTGTAATTCACAGTAAAATGTGAAATAGCTATGTCTTTAACATGCAGTAGATTTAGCCAATATATGTGCTGAAATTTTAAAAGGTAAGTGAAGATTTTAAACAATTACATCATCGATTGACCAAAAGGTAAATTATTAGAGTTCAACACATATAAACTTAAAACATATATTGTCACCTTTTGAATGTGCTTACATGCAGCTAAATTTTTATGTTAGTTTAAAATTTTTATTTCCTCTCCATATTCAGTAATAAAGAGTTATAACTTATCATAAAAATTATAAAAATATTCTTGGTCTTTTGCTGCTTTATGACTATTAAGGTTTGCTTTGCAATAGTAGATTATAAGCAAACTTGAATTTATTAAACTAAGTAAAAAAGCCTTAAATAATTTTTGAAAGAATTCAGAGTTCTCTTTCTCTTATAATTCTTCTTCTCTACCTTTTAGTTTAGCAAATTGTCATTTTTCTAAATATGGATTATCTCGATATTTGAATGGTTATCCCCCACAGCTTATTTATAACTTTTAACTATGTTGCAACAACATATTGACATTGGAAATGCCAGAGTTGTGTTCTTAAATATTAATACCATTATATCCTTAAACTAAGACCCAGGGAAATTTTATCGTAATGTTTAAAATAATATAAGTATTGTTAAGTAGTGAGTCAAAATTTTAATGTTATTTTAATGATAACCATACAGACATATAGGAGAAATTTCTTGCAACATTAAAAAATGTCATGATTGTCTTCTTTGAAATTTCTAGGTAGATTATCATCTTTTGCTCATTACTACTTAGTCTTTGTGATTTATTTTAAAATTTCAAGCTGACTCTTCTAAATGATTTTATAAATAAATATACACTAGGATTTTGTAAAATATTGATATCTTACTTTTGCTTCCTTGATAACATGAATATTATAATATCTTTTGATCTCATAGTTATGTAATATTAAAGTTGCCAGAGTAAATAAATCTCCATGTCTGCAGGAACTGGCAAGAGCTTTGAGTTCTCTGTGGTGATCATAGAGGGGGACTCCAAAGTGCATTATTGGTTTTGCTGTGGTGCTTCCGATCTCTCTGACCTTGGAAATGATGGGGGAAGAACATGATGAAAAAATAAATTTTGTAAAAAAAAATCAGAGATGGAAAAATGGTTTTATATCTCTGTCAAATGTTAAAGAACAATTCAAATACATTTAGTACATTCAAGATCTTCCACTTAAAATTATTTCTTCACAGAACTGTTAATTGATATTAACAAATAAGTGAATCATAAAGAAATCAGCAAAAACAATAATACAAACTACTATTTATTCACAATTTACTTTATAAGTCACTATACTAAGCATTTTAAGGTCAGATATTAATTCTTATCTCAGTACTGAAGGATCTATGATTTTCTATATTTTACAGAAGAGAAGATATAAAAAGCTCAAGAAAGGTTAGCTATTTTGCCAAGTTCCACACAGCTAAGAGGTAAATCCACACATAATGCCTAATCCTGTGCCTTGAAAAACTGAACATGTTTATTTATATATATTTTCAGCAACTGCATCCTTCCTTCCAATTGTTACCTTACACTTTTTCCAGGTTGTGGAAGTTCTGGCTTAGACTCCCCACTTATATCTCTAGTACAGTCATTTAACAGGGGATTCTACTTTAGTAGAACACTTTCTTTCCATTCAATCTATTGTTTCTTTAGGTTTTGCAGATCTTAGCCCCACTTACCATCAGTCACAAAGGCTCCCTTACCTGCGCACTATCTCTGCATCCCTGAACCCTGATCTTACTTTTTTTTAATCTCAGATCACGCTGTTGCTCCAGAATCAGTCCTCCATTGATATTAAAACTATTTGTCTTTCAATATGAGGAGGTTCCTATTTTGATTATCAATACTTCCATACAGTCCATTTCTCCCTCCCAATCAACACGGCTATTTTGTATCATCTTCTCTTTAAAGTATAAATATAAAGCAGGACAAGCTCCTATACTGAACTCTCCTTTATATGTGTAAACTATTTGAAAATGTTTGTTTGGTGTTCTACTACCAAGCATTTACACTCATTAAGATGACTACAATTTAGTCAACTATTTTCTCCAATTTCTAGATGTATGAAGAATGTTATCTTTCTTCATATCCTGTCTAGTACAAAATCTTTTTATTTTTTTGTTCAGTCTCCAAAAAAACCTCATTTCAAATAAAAGAATATTCATTCAATTCATTCATTTGACACCTTTAAAAGATATATTCTGTAACTTCAGGTTGTTAGAGTTCCATTTTGTTCAGGTTCACTCAATGACCTCTCTCGGGGCTACGTGTTCCAGGCCCTTTGGAGAATAATATACATACCTTAGAAGTGCCCTCCAAGATTGAGGTACAGGGAGGCCTGATTTGGCCTCCAATGACTCTGTTAGAGATAATATAGTCTTTCCCATTCCTGAACTGCAGACGGCACCACAAAAGGTCTGTTAAAAGTTAGCTGTCAATTAGATGCATATGAATCCTTTGATCTTACTACAATGAATTTCTGTGCATCCCCTCAGTCTATAAAATCTGGGGACAAAGGTCTGCACTTTGTAACTGCACAGGTGGATGGTCATCCATCTGATGACCTCATGAGTAAGTCACCCTGAATAAAAATCTGTGCAAACTGTAGAGAGTGGCTTGTTTTATTTTTCAGTCTCAAAGTGCCTTCTTAGTTTGAAGGATACTTTACTATCTTTTGTCTACCTTCTAACATAGAATTTAAATTATAAGGTAGACACATTTCATAAATATAATAGGGTGAATATTAGGTATTTATCCTAAACATTATGGAAAAACCATAGGTAAAACATCTTAGGATGATAGGATGCTTAGGATGTCATAGACATGAGACTAAACAACATCCAAGAAAGATAGGATGATCAAAAGTATGAATTCTGCCACAAAGAAGCTCTTTAACTTTGGAAACTTATTTAATCTTTCTGTGCCTAAGTTTACTCAGCTATAAAGTAGAGCTAACAATAGCTCCTATTTTATAATATTGCTTTTAGGACAAACCAATGTAAAGAGCTTAGAACACTATGAGTCATTATGTGCATTTGGTAATTGTCAGCTATGATGATGAGGACTAGAATGCAAGAAAGAAAAAAGATCTATGCAGAAGAAACCTCACAGGAAAAGTACAAATATAGAAAAGTTTAAAATACACTCAGAGAAATAGAAATCACTTTGGTTGGCAGGATTTGGAGGAGCAAAAAAGAATGGGGAAAAAATGAAGCTAGAAAGATAAGCAGGGACCAAAGGTGAGGTACTATTTACTGGGCATAATAATTTTATGATATGTTACAGGATGAACTTCTTGAAAGATTTTATGCAGCAGAATGTTATGACCAAATGTGCATCTTAGAAACACAAATCTAATAAGAAGTATATAAAATATGTTGGAGAGAAAAATTTGAAGGAAGGGCTGATGACAGAAACTAAACGTGACAGAGATGGTTAGTTAACCTTGGAACTCAGTATTTTTAGGATGTGTAAAGCTAAATTTGGTATGTGGAATGTGTAACTCCTGGGACCATTTTAAGTATTAAAAGCTTAGTTCAGAGTTAATGGTCAATTTATGTTAGCTTATAATTATTATTGTGATGTCTGATATGTTTAAACAAGAATTACTAAATGTTATGACTTAAATGACTCTGGCATTGAATGATAAATTTACAAGATGGAAGAGTGAGTTTAGAACAAGAGATGATAACTTAATTTTGGACACATTGTATATGAGATTTCCATGGGATCTACACAAGCAGATGTGTGAGTAAATCGGAGTTCAAGTGAGAAGACTGGGTATGTGCAATGGAAAGAGAAGGAGTGGTATCCATGACAACCAACAATATATGGGGTACAGAAGAAGCATTGGGAATAAATGAGTTCACTTAAGGAGAAGCATTGGGAATAAATGAGTTCACTTAGGGAGACAGATACAAACAAGAAGAGAGTAAAGAAACGAGTAAGAACATTACCTTGGCATTCACTAATTTTTTTTTTGTATGGATGAAGATCAGCCAGGGAGTGAATGGTCAAGAAGATACGAGAACTAACCATTAGTGGCTTTGAAAGAATTAATAAATAAACACTTACAAGCAATTACTAATACGCTAGCTGGTATATGTACTTCATAAGCATTAACTTTTTTAATAATAAAAAAAAAAACCTCTCGTGTAGGTTGTATTTTTTAATCTTTTTTACAGAGAATAATACTCAGTGCACAGATGGGATAAGTAAAGTGCCCAAGATGGGAAATATTCAAGAAGGGCAGTCATCACAGCTTGCAAATAACCTTAGGCCAGAACTGACAATGGCCCATGGCTTTGGTAATTAGGAGGTGTGGCCTTCCTACTGTAGAATGATTACAACAGTGAGATAGGGGTTGAAGTCAAATTGCAATATGGTAGGAAGTGGCAGGTCAATTAATAAAGAAAAAAATGCAAATACTTGTCTAAAATTCATCAGTTCTTTTTCTGTAAGCAAAGGTGAATGCACATAACCATTATCAGAATAAAATACATTTGCTCTCTGATTATTTGAGGATGCGGATTGTACATATGAGATTACTTTCCCTAAAGATAATTTTACTGAAAAAAAAAAGATAATTTTACTGTCCAAGCTTTTATTTCTCTTTCTTTTTCTTTTTTTATTCCAGACCAGTTGACTGCAGTATCTAGAAACAACCCTTCAACAAACTTTACATTGCCTAAAAAGTGTTTCAATATTTGAGTTTGATGAACCCCCAAATAACTGGATTTAATATAGGCCAAGCACTATGTTTAATTCTTCAAAAATAATATTTCTTTAATCCTCATAGAAGTGTAATTTAACATTACCCATTTTCTGATGAAAAACCTGAGACCTAAAAGATGTCTAAGGTCACAGACCAGAAAACAATAGAGCTGCTAAGTAATCCAAGGGCAAACTTATTCCAGAGCCTGTGGGGTACTTCTCACTAACCAAAATCTCAAAAGTTACAGCTTATTTTTCCTCACAGATGATTCCAATTGGTGAAAGAATCTTAGAGACAGTGAGTTTTAATAGTTTCACATATATGACTTAGTTTGATGAGTCAATGATAAATTTTACATCTCGTAATTTTTTTGATCTTATATTCTTGTATTTGAAATGTTTTGATAGGATGATTATTATTGCATGCACATCTAGGTTCCTTCTGGTTATGTATGAAGTAAACATATTTCCAAAATAAAACAATGATACCTCGTCTTGGAACAAAACATCTATTTGAAAGGAATTCTAAGATTATTTTGTTATATATAACAGGTTTATAAATGAACTCTTATTTTTCTGAAAGATGTTACTGATGTATCTATTTTCAAGAGAGGGAGGGAGAGCATGCATGAGCAGAGGGAGAAGCAGAGGAGATGGAGAGGTAGCGGGAAAGAATCTCAGGCTGACTCCATGCTGAGCGTCATCCTCATCTCAGGACCCTAAGATCACATCACAACCTTAGATAAAATCAAGAGTGGTGTTCTCAATCAACTGAGTCACCCGGGTGCCCCTGTAAATGAACTTCTAAGTTGCATCTTCCACCTTGTGGAAGATTATTAGATTATGAGATTATTAAACTTATTAAATATTTTCTGTAGGCTTTGACTAGATTTGAGTAGATTAACACTTGAAATAAATTAATGTCACATTTAACTTTAGTCAATATCTTAAAGAAATAAACAATTGGACCTAACCTGTATATTTTACTAAGTATCGAAGTTTTCCTTAAGAGTATTTTCCATTCTTGAAGGATGAAAATAACCAATAATTCAAAATTACCACTATTTTAGGAAAAAATTATTTGGTTTTTAAACTCATTAATCCATTTTAAATATTATAATAAAATATGATATGAAAAAATTAATTTTTATCACAATCTATATTGTTTTTAATTTTATCAATAGAGACATATTTGGAAAAGGAAATGTTTCTTTCTTGTGGTATTCTAATTACTTAACTGAAAATTACAATAACCTGGGATTTGGGAAACATGTTTGAGGGTCTGTCATGAGACTACTTAAGAACTTTGTACGAGTCACATAACCATCTGCCTGCATTTAACATCCATACATTAGGGGAAGTTTGGTTCAAGGTTTATTCTAATTTAATATTCCAAGATGCTATGACATTAATATACTCACCTAGTTAAAATGCTATGTACATTTTTATCAGTGGTTTTGAACTTGGAAAAAGTAGTTTAAAACACCTATGATCGTCATTTCCTTCTTCTGATGGAAAATTGAATTAGACTGATTAACAGTCTTAAAAATAAATCATAGAAGTTAATATTAGATATGATATATCCATTGAAGCCAGTGATTATGGGGCAGTTGCTCTATAAATTGACTCTTGCTATCATTTTGACTTGTGTGAATATTTTACCTTATAAATCTTTTTTCAGAGAGTCATATTTTTAAAAAACATACAACTTTTTTTTTAAATCTCTGAGGCAAAAGTAGAGTTTCTGTTTTATTTTCTTAAAACTTTGCAAGGCTTTTTCTTTAATCCGTCCTCAAACTTCAGTGGAAATCAAGTGTCGCCTTCTCAAACAAAGATTTTGACCCTTCAACTTAATATTGTGTAATTTAGACTATGAGTAAACTTTCTTAAGGGATTTTTCTCATTTGACATTGAATAGTAGTTTTGTGTGTGTGTATGTGAGAAAGAAAGACGGAGACAGAACTAAGAATTCCTTATTAGAATATGGATATTAAATAAAAATTAATTTAATTCTAACAATGTCATACATGGTAGGATTACGACCATCTCATAAATAAACACCATTTTAATGAATTTAAATACATTTGCTAAATATTATTATCTGTCCACATTTATAGTAGGGATTTCTAGTAAAATTCCCTATTGAGCTAAACAAAACAAAACAAAACAAAAAGCAATAAAACCAAACCAAACAAAACAAAACCTTGGCTAGTTGCCTGAATGTTATTTAATAAAGCTGCTGCTGCAAGTCCTGTATCTTTCTATTAATAGCTTCTAAAATTTTAAAACATTGCCCACTGCTAAGATACTGACTAAATCTTAACTAGCAGGGACTAATGAACCATATCCCAACAAGTGCCAAAATTATGGAGTGATTGTGTACTTTCCAGGAGGCATAGACATAGCATCTTTAAGAACTATATTTTGACTTAGTGGGAACTTAGAAATTGAAAATTTCAGAACATTTCCTATTAGTCTTCAGTAAGGTGTATTATAATGTATCACAAGGGACCAGGGATCATAAGCTGATTTTCACCATGTGTAGTCCTTTTTCCCTTTGTCCTTCATTGAGGCTTATGCTTCCTTTTTTTCTACCTCTGGAGCACTCCTCAGGGGCTAGTTAAACCAAGATAGAACATTCACCTCCTGACTGCTTCAGTCCTTGAGAAGAAACTAACAGAGTTAAGGAAAAGAAAAAGAGGAAAAGAAAAGGATTTAAAAAATCCAAATTTGAAAAGAAAAATCATAGGCAATTATCAATAACTTAAAGTTACCCATAAACTTTGGTACATATAGTTTCAAACCTGAGGTGAAAATTAGACATCCATTAAAAGAGCATATTAAAACTTAAATACAGTTTTTTTAGTCTTATCATGTAAATTTTTAATGAGTTAGCATTAATGTTTCACAATGCGATTATAAATTTGCTCTTATATTTCTTTTTTCTTTTTTTTAAAGATTTTATTTATTTATTTGACTGAGAGACATAGCGAGAGAGGGAACACAAGCAGGGGAATGGCTGAGAGAGAAACCAGGCTTCCTGGGGAGCAGGGAGCCACATGTGGGACTCAGTCCCAGTGTCTTGGGATCCTGACCTGAACCTAAGGCAGACACTTAATGACTGAGCTACCCAGGGGCCTCTATATTTCTTTATTCTTAGCAAAAACTCTCCGAATCAATGTTGTCAAAGTCCCCATGTTAGAGATACATTTTTTTTCCTCCCCAAATTTATTTTAATTTTTCAGTGTTACAAGATTGATTGTTCATGTACCACACCCAGTGCTCCATGCAGTACGTGCCCCTCTC
>CM052800.1:22405313-22424366 GCA_028533885.1 Nasua narica | reverse complement strand
CTTGAATAAAGGGCTCTTTTGCTTTTGCATCGGACTCGGCTCCCTGGTGGTATTTGGGGATCTCAAAATCTGGGCATAACAATAATCAACTTCACAAGTAGTATGTCTAATATTAATTGTAAGAGATGAAAAATAAAGGTGTTCTGACCTATATTATATCATTTATATATATAGCATTATATCAGTTATAATATTCTTCTTGCCTTTCTGTGTCCATTGATCATTAAAGTAGGCACCTTCCTTAATATCTTTATTGGGGAGGGGAATAAAGGCCAACCAAATAAGAAAAGTGAAGACTATTTATTCCGAATTTGTTATCATAAGCAGATGAGCCACCATCACTTGCATTTTGGCAGAGACTCAAAGGAAGGCAGAGGAATGAGGACACTTTATAATGGAAAGAAGGGAACTTTCAGGTATGCCCTTGATGGAGCCTTGGCATGCGGAAGCTGTAGGGAAGCTAACTAGATGCAGAGCATTTTACATAAATGGTTAGGAGAACATATTTGGCTTCTCATATTGCTCCTAAATTGGAAGTGGGGATTTGTCCCCACTTCAGTGAAGCTCTCAGTTATGAATCAAACTCTGGCCATTTTGGACCAATTGTTAGACAGTTATTGTTTAACTTCCTGGATTATCAGTAGAGATAACAATCTGTCTTCTTGTAAATCTGATTTACATCAAGCTGGCCTTCTGGGTTGTTTATTATAGATAAAAGGTTGGTTCCTCTGCTGATTGCTGTAGGTTGTGGGCCCAAGTTCTATTTTTCATGTGGTCTGGCCATGATCCATTTGTATATTCAGTCTCCTATCAACAATACACTATTTTTTATACTAGTGCTCTGATTGTAATTCTCTCTCTTTGTTCCCAGTTTCTAACACTGTTCTAACCCATTTCCATATCAAAGTGTTGATGGCATTTCTATAAACATTCTTTAGTTTTATGAAGGACTAAAATCAAGGTTTCTGCATATGAATAATAAAATAACTGAGAGGATTATATCTTGGCAGAAAGTTTCTTTCTGCTCTAACAGCAGACCTAAGCAGAAAAAAAGAAAATGAAACAATAAACAAAAACATAGTTTAAAAGTCAACACATTTTCATTAAAAGCAGGGAGGGAAAAGAGAAGAGAAATTGATCGAACTGATGAATGAGACATTATGGGCACATTTTTCTTGTTTCCACTAAATTGTTTCAGGTGTAGTATTGGTGTTATTTTTGATAGTATCTTTCTTACAAGTTTATAAGTAATCATATATTCTCAAGATACCTCTTTATTTTTCACATTGCAATTATTTTAAAGTAAATGTTTATTATTGTGACTGGCAACACTGGGTCATTAATTACTTTATTGGTGTAAATTGTTTGGGGCTAGTCCAAAAGAATCATTAGCATTATTGAATGTGAAAGGCAGAAAACAGTCATTGGATTTTTGGAATTCTTGAATTCCATTGCTGTTGCAGTGAACCTATGAGGTCATCAGTTTCTTTGCTATTGGTGATAAATAAACTGAGTAAAAAAAAACCTATACAGAATATCCATGGCAGTGATTTAAATATTCAAATCCCTACTGTAGCAGAAGCAGTTAATTAGAAGTAGATAGGTAGTAGAAATGTGTTCATTTATTGAATACATATTTATTGAGAGCCTACTTTATGCCAGAAACTGTCTTAGGTACTGAAGTTGATTTTGTACCAATTTTCTTGAGATCCTTATCCCCCTTGGTTTATACTTAGTTTTTGCACAATTTATAGAGGTATGATTACAGAGAAATATTTCCTTTCTATGAATATAATAATAACAAATCTGATGATAAATAATAATTGACTGTGTAGTGGTGTCAACGATTCCATAGATGGTGGTAAAAATTTTAACACACTGTATTGTTTAATGGCAGCAACCAGTTGTTGATATGCAGAAAGACATAAGCCAAACACTTTCAAATCATCTTGTATTATTTTTATATTTTTTGAGAAGCCAGAATTCTCTTTTTATGTGAACCCATCAAATTTTCTTTTCTTTTCTTTCTTTATTATTTTTATTGTTATTAACATATAATACATTATTTGTTTCAGGGGTACAAGTTTGTGCTTCATCAGTCTTATACAATACACAGTGCTTACCACAACACATTCCCTCCCCAATTTCTGCTACCCAACCACCCCATCCCTCCACCCCCCTCCACTCCAGCAACCCTCAGTTTATTTCCTGAGATTAAGAGTCTCTTATAGTTTGTCTCCCTCTCTAATTTTTTCTTGTTCATTTAATCCTCTCTTCTGCTATAATCCTCGCCTTGTTTCTCAAATTCCACGTATCAATGAGATGATATGATAATTGCCTTTCTCTGATTGACTAGAGGCATAATAGCCTCTAGTTCCATCCACATCATTGAAAATGGTAAGATTTCATTTTTAATGGCTACATGACATTTCATTGCATATATATACCACTTCTTCTTTATCTATTCATCTGTTAATGGATATCTGGGCTCTTTCTGTAGTTTGGCTACTGTGGACATAGCTGCTATAAACATTGGGGTGCACATACCCCTTCGGATCACTACATTTGTATCTTTGGGGTAAATACCCAGTAGTACAATTGCTGGGTCATAACGTAGCTTTTTTTTTAACTTTTTGAGGAACCTCCATACTGTTTTCCAGAGTGGCTGCACCAGCTTGCATTCCCACCAACAGTGTAGTAGAGTTCCTCTTTCTCTGCATCCTCGACAACATCTGTCATTTCCTGACTTATTAACTTTAGCCATTCTGACTGGTGTGAGGCAGTATCTTACTGTGGTAGGGTATCACATTGATTTGCAGGAACCCACCAAATTTTCTTTACGTTGCCTCTTAAAAAAAAAAAAAAACATATTAAAGGGATGCTTGGGTAGCTCAGTCAGTTAACTGTCTGTTGTTGGTTCAGGTCATGATCCAAGGGTTCTGGGACTGAGTCCTGCATTGAGCTCCTTGCTCAGCAGGGAGCCTGCTTCTCCCTCTGCCTGCCTCTCCCCCTGCTTGTACTCTCTCTCTCTCTTTCTGACACATAAATAAATAAAATCTTAAAAAGAACAAAAAACATAAAAAAAAAAATGAAAATAGAATGACACATCCCAGTGCACTTTGTTGTCCAACAGGATTAATTTGATTATGTTCAAACATGTAAATACAATGCAGATCACATGCTTTTTAATTGGTCTTAAGGCTATTAGTTGGCATTGCTGGTGATGACAGCTTTAATAGAAAAATGGATGCATAATCTTGACTATATTAACATTGTTATACATTTTTTGTTTCTGTTTATATTTGTACTTTTTGGGTGCTCTTAGACCATTTGTGGTCTATTGCTCTGTTCTAGTTCCTTTATTAGTTGTTTCCCAAATTTTTACGTTTGCTTGACCTTGCATTTTTTTTTTAAGATTTTATTTATTTATTTGACAGAGAGAGATCATAAGTAGGCAGAGAGGAAGGCAGAGAGAGAGAGGGGGAAGCAGGCTCCCCGCTGAGCAGAGAGCCCATGTGATGCAGGGCTCCATCCCAGGACCCTGAGATCATGACTGAACCAAAGGCAGAGGCTTTAACCCACTGAGCCGCCCAGGTGCTCTTAACCTTTGCATTTTTAAACAATATTCTCTATCTTTTCTCCATATCTGAGCTATTCTATAAATCGCCTCTCAAGACATTCTAAATCAGAAAAAAATATTTCCCTTGTTTTATTAAAGCCTTTAATGACCGTATTTACACATTAAACAAAATGCAAATGTCCCAAAGTTCTTTTGTAATCCAAGCCCACTCAGATTGTCCAGCTTTTTTTCTTTTTCTTTTTAATTGAAATTTAACTGACATATAACATTTGTAAGTTTAAGGTGAACAATGTGTTGATTCAATACATTTATATATTGCAATATGATTGCCACCATAGCATTAGCTAACACCTCCATCATGTCACATAATTATCTTTTTATTTTATGGGGAGAATATTTAAAATTTAGTCTCTTGGCAACTTTGAAGTATATAATACAGTATTGTTGGGTATAATCATAATGCTGTGCCTTATTATTATCTAGAACTTATTCATCTTCTAATTAAAAGTTTGTATCTTTTGACCTCACCCCCAACCCCTAGGAACCACCACTGTATGTAGTCTCTGTTATAACTTCAGCTTTTTCAGATTTCACATATAAGTGATACCATACAATATTTTCTTTCTCTGTCTGACTTACCTCACTTAGCATAATGCCTTTGAGGTTCATCCATGTCTCAAATGGCAGGATTTCCTTCTTTCTCATGACTGAAAAATATTCCACTGTTTATTGCATATTGGAGTGTATATATTGTTGGGAAACAAGAATTCCTGTCCCCTCAAAGGTCCTTCTAGTTGGACTAAGGAACAGATTGACATGAACAAAGAGGAGGCAATCAAATTTCATATGTACAGGGAATCCATATAGACATGGAAAATATAAAGAGGCAAAAGGAAGAATATATGTTCTGAATTAAGGAGAAAGGGGTAGGAGTTTGGGACTTCAGAGGAAAAAAATGCAGTTTATCGGGCTATAAAAGTGTGAACATTTGGTAATTAGATGTTTGCCTTACCATATAAATGGGTCACTCAGATAAAATTTATGTTAATAACACTTATTCTGGGAAAGAGCTCCAGTTTAGATTCTTCTGTGTGGCTAAGGGAGGACAAAAGTTTCTCTTGAGCCTGCAGGGACTCATGTGCTTCAGCTCAAAATAATCCCCATGCCAATGTGGCTGGCACATGGCACATGGGGGGTAAGGCACAGTTGCCTGTCCTGAAAACCTATATATATATATATATACACACACACATGCATACATATGGATAGATAGGTATTTCTCAAGTTTTCTTTTTTTCTTTATCCATTCATCTCATGGATAACACAACACTAAGCTTGTGTTAAACCCTTTTGCACTTGTGCAAACTCTTTTTTAGTTATCTAAAACTGATCAATTAAACATTCCTTTCACTTTTTGTTCTATATTTGCTTACACAAATCCCTTCACCTAGAAAGTACTCCTTTAAGGTATTTGTCAAATGTAATCTATCTTTTCAGGTTATTTTAAGCTTTTACTATTACATGACTTTTTTTTTTTTATAGATTCTCTAGTTTGAGTTAAACCTAACTCCTGTTTTCTTTTTGCAAGCTTTTAAAATAATTTTTACATGAAAATTATTCTCATTTTTAAGTTTATTGATAGCAATCTATCTCACCAGATACAGTTCAAACTCTTAGTGACCTCTATAGGTGGATTTTTGTATAAGTAATAACTAGTAATTCCTCAGAAGCAGCATTCAGTTTCCATTTGCTAAATTGAATTTTAATTAATGAAGTCCCAGATGTTGAAATGAATGCTTTTATTGAGATGCATCATCTTGAAAAGGGATCTGTGAACTGAACATTGAAAGAAAAAGTAAGCTGTGAGAAATAGCAGTGAATATATTTGTAATTTTCTCATGAAATAGCAAATTTATTGCTCCTTCTTTTGTGTTGTCATAATTAATTTTGATAATACTCCTTGAAAACTTATCTCAATATAATTATATGTTTATATATCTGTATCATCCACTAGACTATGAGTTACATGATAATAAGTATTATGTTTTATTCAATTCTGTATTGAAAAATCTTGCACTGTGCTTGACCCATTGTTTATATTCAGAAATGCTTATTAAATGATGAATGAATAAATGTACAAACAAAAGACTCAAATCTGGAATTTGAGATGCTTACATCTCTCAAAGGAAACCTAAGAATATTGTGGTGATATTTAAATTTGTGGCTTGAAAATGTGTAATTGTCTTATTACTGTAATTTTTTAGACACTGAAAAAATGGAATAATTACCAAAATAATTACCCACATTTTTCTGAATATTATCTTCACTTCCTTTTTTTTTATCTTCACTTCCTAATAAGAGACTTCAGAATCTTTGTTAGACAAATAACTTTTCTCCCAAGAAGGCTTCAAGGATTCACTTTGTCTTATGAGAAAATCTTTCACTTACCATAGCACTTTCTTGCTTTTCATCTACAATCATGTCCCTCTTTGGCTAAGTGTTCTGCAGGGATCTCTGATAGCTACAAAACTGGATAAAGTTGCCTTTGATACTTATGTCCAAAGTTGAGTCCATGAAAGGCTAGCCAGAGAGAACAAACCTAGGGAAAAAGAATACATTGCTGTGCTAAGAACTACCTTAGGTCAAGTTAGAGAAATACACATCCTTTTTGAGGGGAAAGACTTTGAAACATGTTAGGAGTTTACTAAACCTCATATAGAGAGACTACTAAGGGATAAACTTCTTAAATTATCTGTACTTGGACAATTGCAGTCATAGACACCTTTAATGTTTAATCTAGAACCTCCCACAATACATGGTAAATTTAACTTTTTAAAGATTAGTTTATACAATATCTAATGTTCTCTCAATGCAGAGATCTCATTACACATTCATTCAGATATTCATTTATTTATTCAATAAATATTATACTATTTTTCTAAGTGACTAAGATAATGCTAGTTAAGTATTAAAAATGAATTCAAAATGTAAAAATGGAGAAATTGAGTGGCTCAGTCAGTTAAGCATCTGCCTTTAACTCAGGACCATGATCCCATGGTCCTGGAGATAGTCTCTTGTGGGGCTCCCTGCTCAGTAGGAGGTCTCCTTCTCTCTTTGCCCCTTCACCCTCTCACGCACTTTCTCGAATAGATAAAATCCTTAAAAAAAATAAAAATAGGAATAAAAAAATTTAAAAAGTGTAAAAAAAGTGAGTCATTGTTAGTATGCAATATAATATTTAACATTTGAGCAATTCTCAACATTTTTGATTTATGTATCTCTTCTGTAATGTGGAAATGATAATAGTAAGTTTCTTTATTAGATGGGAAAGAAGTAAATACAATTTTTAAAAAGTGCCCTAAGAGGTAGAATAAAAACTAAGTGACATGGGCCATGAGAGCAAAGGGAGAAGAGACTTGATGTTACCTCCCAAATGTTAGAGAATAAAGAAAGTACGTCAAGTAGGATAAAAGCCACTGTGAGGAGAAAATGGCAGCCAAAGAAATCTATCATTCCATTATTTATTTAATAAATAGTTATCGATTTGCTTTTTTGTTCTAGTCACTGCAGGAGATGTTGGCAATACAAAGACTAACGCAAAATAGTTTCTACTTTAAAGAAATTACTTGAACTTTAGAAGTCATTGAAGTCACCTAGGCTGCTTCTGAAAATACTCCACCTCCCATGCCACATAGTTTTAGTTTTAGTTAGTGTGAGTTATTGCCCATCTATATGAATATGAGCAGGAGATGGGAGGGCCAGTCTTTGATATGCATAGAATTCACTTCAAGAAGTATAGCTATAAAAGAAGCTTTAAAGATGAAATTGTTTCTTAGTTAATCTAGTTTCCAGATTTTTGAATGAAAAGTTACATTAAATAGACTTGAATTTCTTGCATCTCTCCTCCTGTCTTCCATTTCATTATTCAAGATTGTAAATATCAACTGTTACATGGTATTTAGAAAATATTTAAGGAAAATAATTTTTTATTAACTTGAAAAGTGGAAAATAAAGTTGAATTACTACATTTATTATATGCAAACAGTATTTTGTGAAAGATATATGCTTAAATAACATCATTACAAGCATAATTTGTAAAAAGGAGAGTTTGAATTTGGTGAATCCTAGAATTCTTGGATTCTTGGTCATAAAGATAATCAAATACCAGGACAGATTGTAAAGAGTAGCTGAACAAACTGTTCCTGTATGTGATGAAAACAGAAGAAACATCTATCCGCTATTGTTAATTTAGGCATTGCCCCCTTAATGTTGGAGTTTTAGTGTCATAAATAGAGTACTGGTTCTAAGAGCATTCCATAATAGAATTTTTGTTGTTGAAAGGCAACAGGAAGAAAACACCTACAAAGGCAGGTCCGTGAATCTGGTGCCATATACATCAACTTCTGTAAGTCAAATGATCTCAGCTGGATCCCTTGGGCTCAGATAGGTTTAATCATGTCTTGCCAGTTTGGGTAAGGAGTCAAAATCTGCATGAGGGTTTGTCAGGAAAAGGTATCATAAAATGTTCACACATAAGGAAATGAAAAAACAACATTTTTGTTTGTTTGTTTTATTTTGTTTTTTACAACCAGCAGCAGTGTATGTCTGATATATTTGGCACTTGGCCTGAATTCTGTGATTCTTAATGAAACTCCAGGTAAATGAGATGGGCAGTGTGAAGGAATTATATTTACTAAGACTTCAGGAAGAAATTGGTTATCTGAGTAATATTTCCTTTACAGGTAGATAAGAAAGTGCATGCAAAGTGAAGTGAAGTGCATGCAAAGTCAAACTGACAGAGTCAGTCTCTTTGGTGAGGCATGGTTTTGTTCAATAGAAGACTCCAAAGCATGTATTTGTACTGTTGAGAGTTTTAGCATATTGATGCTGCTGCACACAATGCCATGACAAGGTAGACAGAACAGATCTAACCTGCACGGTATGTCGTTTAGGTCTTCAAGATTTCAGTATTGCAGGTGGGTAGGGTAGATGAGAGAATATCATTGAATATGAAGAGACGTTATTCATGAGCATGTATATGACACTTATTAGTAACTGCTGGAAATTATAGAATAAGATATGGTAAGGAGGTTACAATTTTACATTACTACTTGGAGAAAGGATAAGCAGAGTTACACATGGCCTTTTAGAGACAAGAGTTTTACTTGGAATGAAATGGTGATGTATGTTTATGAGACCTGTGTTTGTGTTTGCGAAGAGTAATTGTCTTCAAGGATAGTGCCTGTCCTTAGCCTATGTTGAAAATGGTGTGAAATCCAGTGTAGGACATTTGTTCTTATATTGTTCTTATGTTAATATGTTTTCATCAGTTTATGGCATAATTACAGCAAAAAGCAGATTAGAGATGTATCTCTTCAACTGGATATAGAATGTACCTGTCAGCATGAGAAGAAGAAACAGAATTCACCCCAGATAGTTCAGATGTTAAGAACTACAAATAAGGGCAGGGGCAAAGATAGAAGAACAAACAAGGGATGGTGAAGATTCCCAAAACTTTTAAGATTAGGAAAGCATTACTTCAAGTGGGATTGAAGTACTAAGGGAATAAAGTAGTTTTACCAGAGATGAGTGATATTGAGAGTCATGAAGGAGAGTTCACCTGGTGATGTGCTAAAGGAATACTACTATGGCCAAAAATACAGTCAGTGCTGAGGATGGAGTAAGAAAAATTTTCTCTTTTCCTATCCAATAGTCTCAATCAACAAGAATCCAACTGGCTAAGGAACTTGAATGATGTAGTCTATAGGAGTCATCCAATAATCATTTCTATCTCCAGCACAGAACAAGATAAGGGCAGGAGATTGAAAACAGATTCTAGGAATGGAGATTCAGAATAACCCAAAGTGAGGTAGTAGTAGTTTAGACAGGATGATTCAAAACCTTTGTTCACAGTTGCCGGGTAATTTCTACATGCACATTTTGCACAGGCTACAACAATGGTAG
Source organism: Nasua narica (assembly GCA_028533885.1). Classification (NCBI taxonomy): domain Eukaryota; kingdom Metazoa; phylum Chordata; class Mammalia; order Carnivora; family Procyonidae; genus Nasua; species Nasua narica. The sequence goes on along the minus strand of CM052800.1, from coordinate 22,414,822 downwards.
AATTTAAATGCAACCAAGCTAGTTACACCCTTACCTTCCCTATGAAATTACATAGAATTGGAGATATAGCTCTTTAAAATAGGGGATATCTGACTTGAATGTACATCATGTTTTCTTGGCGGAGTGGATTAATGAAATGAGTTATTATTTTTTAATTTAAGAATATCATTTAAGGGGCGCCTGGGTGACTCAGTTGGTTAAGCAACTGCCTTCGGCTCAGGTCATGATCCCGGAGTCCCGGTATCGAGTCCCACATCGGGCTCCCAGCTCCACCGGGAGTCTGCTTCTCCCTCTGACCTTCTCCCCTCTCATGCTCTCTCTTTCTCGCTCTCTCTCTCCAATAAATAAATAAATAAATCTTTAAAAAAAAGAATATCATTTAAGAGTTTAGTATAATGTAAGTAGCAAAAAAGAAAAAAAAATGAAAGAAAAGACTTTTTAGGCAAAAGGCAAAAAAATGCCTTTCATCCTAGACATATTAGAAATAAATCTGTGTCCATATTCTAAGGGTAGACCCTGTATTTTGCATACACAGTGTCTTGATCTGTGCCATGCATGGTACCATAGTTGAATTTATATCCACCTACTTTGTTTAATTAATGTCTTTTTGAATAGCTAAGTAAAGCTCTTTTGTTTTTTAAACCAAAATAGCATCCTGTGAAACATTTGAATCCAAAATAGAATATATGTGAAACCCAAAAAATCAAAATAGAGTCTTCAAATCTTCAAATCTAAAACACTTGGGAAAAGCTTTAGGGTTTGTGACATATCGATCACTTTTTATTAATTTAAGGTCACCTTAGATTTTATCTGTAGATTACACACACACATACACACGTACCTCCTGCAATTCCAAAGTTGGAGAAGTTAGTATTTATTCAGGTTATGTCTAGCTTGCATTCCAGAAAATAAGTTTTGTGGATTAAATATGGTGTGAGTGTATGTGCTAGAGATTGGCTATGTAAACAGTTAGTAGGTACTGACTTGGCTAACCTATATTCTTATTAATGCAAATCTCTCAAATCTTATCCTAATATCCTCATTATTATCCTAAAATTAATTAGAATGTTATTACTAATATTAATTAATAATATTAATAATATTATCTAATAATTATCCTAATTATTCTAATATGGCAATAAGATGCAATTTACTGAGCTCTGTGATCAAAACACTAGGGTACTATGTCTCATACATCCCTTCTTTGTAAGATTGCAATGGTCACTTCAATTTCCATTCTAAGGATGAGCAAAGATGCCTTCATAGTCAAAAGGCTCATGTTGAAAACTTGTTCTATGGAGTTAGATAGTGAGTATAGAAAGAGGAAGAATATGCAAGGAAAGAGTAATATAACGCCAACAGCCATCACTTATTGAATGACTATGTATTCATCTCTTCCCCATCTCTAGAACGCTAAACTGTTGGTGGTGTTCAAGGCATGCTAGGGAAATAACTGCGTGTGTAAGAGATATTCCCATCTCCATCATCTCTTAGTTTTGTGACTTTGATCAAGTCATTAAAACTCTCCAAACTTAGCTTCTTTCAGAAAGTCCTGAGTAGAGATAGACTACTTTGATTACAAACCTAGCATTTTACATTTATAATTTCTAATCCTCCCAGTTATCTCTCAAGCCAAGTGATTATAATTTCCCATTTTAGAGATAACTGAACCGAGGCTTAGAGAGTTGAGAAACTTCCTCAGGATCATGTTCTAGGACAGAGCTGGAATTTGAACCATCTTTGTTAATGTTTGATTCTTCAATGTATATGATGTATGATGTATAGGATATCAAAGAAGTATTGGCAGGGTCAGGTAGATTAGTTTAATAATTTTGTACTTTTTTTATTAAAACAAAACAAAACAAAACAACAACAACAAAAAAACAAAAAACACTTTTTTTTTTTAACAAAGAGCACTTTAAGATCTCATTTTATGTGTAGTATAAAGAACCACTTTTGGGGAAGTGTGAATGTATCTGAAGAGATCAGTATAATGGACATAAGTGACATTTCCTTGGTGGAATTACAAACAAACATAACAAGAAACAGACAAATCTGAGAAAGGTTTAGCAGGAAGAAATTACCAGATAGAAGAAATGGTGGGAAGAGAGATCAGAGCTAGAAAAATATAGATTCGAACTGGAGACAATTAACCTCAACAAAGTATCAGTTTCCTTTTGGTTCTCTATAAAGAATCCGCACATTGCTTGTATAGTGTGCATGACGTAACAATTTTGTCTTTTACCTATGAATATATATACACACACACACACATATATATATATACTTTGTATATGTTTTATACACATAAATATATTTATGACTATAGCTATCTAACTCTATCTATATCCTTGTTTTCCCCACTAACACCTTAATTTATTTTCTAGATCACCTTGTTGATTTTTTTTGCTTCCTCTTATCTTTATGCTTTCAAAATAAAGTTTTCTTTTTTGAACACCTATGACTTACATCTTGGCCTCCTAATCTAGTTCCATTTCCTGATTGATGATATCTCATATTCATCTCTACTTATCTCTAGAGAAGTATAGCATTTGGCAGATTTGCCTTGATGAGCTGAAATTTTGCTAGTGGCAATTACTTGCCATTATTCCTTTTTCATTATATACCAGGATAAATTTCTTCTCAGCTTCTGTCCTTGATCCATCTAGTGGTCTTACTTCCTGCTTTGCATATGACTTAGAAATTAGTCATGGATTAAACAATCTAATGTTGAATAGCTTGTGCTTTCCATTTTCAAAGTAAGGAAAGGTATTTCCAGCAGACTTATGATTAAAAAAGAAGTAAAAAGGATTTTTTTTTTTTATTTCACTTTTAGTTTGCAATAGTTATTTTTTTTAAAAGTAATTCTAGGGGCTCCTGGTGGCTCAGTTGGTTAAAGTCTATCTTTGGTTTAGGTCATGGAATTAAGAGGACATCTGGCTCCCAGCTCAGGGGGAGGCCTGCTTCTCCATCGGCCCCTCCCCCTGCTTGTGTTCCCTCTCTAGCTGTCTCTCTGTCAAATAAATAAATAAAATCTTTAAAACAAACAAACAAATAAATAAATAAATAATTCTATGGGTTTGAGAATTTTCAGGCATTATAGATGGTCCTCCCAGAGCACCAGCTAATTCTGTTTTGGCAAATAATTGTGGATTTTGGTTCAGTTCTGCTTTAGGCCAAGTATTTATCAACTAGCATAATTACACATTCACATTTTATAGAAGACTGCATGTGATATCATATAAATGTATGGTAAATCTAGTTTCAGCCTAATTCAGATGGACTTAAAAATATTCATCCAGTTTCCATTCATATACTTGTCAAATATATGTGAAATATAAAAAAGTACATGATTTTTCCATTAGTGTTTTCAGCCATGAAATAGAATTATTTATTTTTAAGCGTATGCTTTCTAACAAATTTCTTTTAGAATATATGTATAATTGGGAATAAAGGTCTGAGTAATAGTCTATATTATAACACAATGTGCTGAGGGTAAAACAATAGTGCTTCTTCAACTGTGCCTATTATACACACATACACACAAGGAAGAAAAGTTCTGAACTTGAGCTAGGTGTTCTGCAATATGACAAATAAGGTTAAACTGCCAAGATTTCAAATAGTTATTTTCCTTAATTATAGCTTGATGGAAAACAAAATAATTTTGGAAACAATTAGTCAGTCAGCTATGTTGTGTATCAGATAACATGTTACATTTCTCTCTTTCTACTGACTTGAACTTATCAAGACTTGAGTGTACCTTTTTTATTTTTTTTTTCCCTGAAGCTCTGCTTCACAACAGATGGGATGTCTAACATCCTTTTCTATTTAAAACATGCAAGTTCTAATCAACAGGAGGGTTTTAGAATGTTAAACCAGCCAGCCATAAGAAATGTGTCATGCAGTTTCCTGTCATTCTAATTAATTAGATAGCATTATTTGTTGTCCCCAATGAACCTAAATGAGCTCAATGCCGGGATAATAGCGTAATTCTTATCAAAGGTTTGTTTTCATATTACTCGCTTGGATTGGAGCAAAAAAACCCTAAATATTCTAAGATTATCTCGAATGCATGAGAACTATGATTTATAAATGAGACCTACATGTCTTAACCTTCTCTGAAGATCATATAAATATTTTAACATTTTAGGATACTTTAAATGGAAATTATACTTTCTTTAATATCATATATCTTTCATTTTCAAAATGTATTATAACATTTTTATGGTGACATTTTTACTTCTCTATTATAATTTTCAATTATATTACCAAGACAGTATGTTCTTAGTACTACAAGTAGCCTATCCTTGTTTTTAAACTACTACTTAAAATAATGTTATGGAGTTATTGATTAGTGCCCAATCCATAAATAAAATATAATTCATATAATTTCTGCTTTAAATATTAGGAAATAAATGAACACGAGGTTAAAAGTAATCGGAAAATCACAGAACAAGTTAGGAGACAATTTGAGTTAAAATATTCAATGTTAATCTGAAGGATATCATGCAAGATTATAAAATGGAGGAGATATGTTAAGTAAGAGAACAGTGATAATGGTAATTAGATAAAAGTGAGAATACTAATTTCAGTGCATGATTCCAACAGATATGTTTGAATCCTTGAACTTTATGAATATTTAGTATCATTATTACCCATAAATATCTACACACGCAAGACATCTCACCAATTATTTTTTTTCTTCTTTTCTCACTCTATACTTGTGTTATCATATTTGAAGCAGATTTGTTAAAATACTTTATTTAAAATTTATTCATTTCATATTTAGGAAGTCCAAAGGTATATACTTCATAGAGTTTTGTTGTATAAACTCTAATTTTTATAAATAAAAATGTGAATGTTGATTTTGATGGTTGACCTAATCTGTAACAACAAATAAAATCCAGCATATATTTAGTGTGGCTATAAGAAGAGATTTATATAATCACATTAACAACATCTAGTACTGGGAACTTTAGTCCATGAAAATCCTTTTATAATTGCCCGGAAATCTTACTCCACTACTGTGCCTTAATTTGGTGTGCATTTCAGGGAGGTATGTACTTTATTTGATAGCGTCTCAAAACTGTTAGCCACCAGTGTTAATTTTTCATTTCCTTTTTTTAAAAAAATGCTTACTTGTTTCTCAGAATCTATATAAATTGTTACTCACAGAATTTTCCTTTACTCTTACAGTTTTCATTAAATTATACCTTCCATCACATTTCCAAGGCCAGTTTTAACATTTTGCATATTCTGATATTTCAGTCTATATAGTATCTACTTAACCAGCAATTGGTAAACTTTTCCTGCAAAGGGCCAAGTAATAAACATGCTTGGTTTTTCAGGCCAAACTTTGTTACAAATATTCAACTCTGTCATTGTGGTATGCACAAGCAGCCACAGACAATTTGTAACTAAAGCACCATGGCAATATTTCAATTAAAAAAAATAATATACAAAAATAGGTTGTGGATTGATTCTGGCCAACAGGCTTCAGTTGGCTGACCTCTGTATTAGACTGTAAATTCCTCGAGGGAAGAGACCATGCCCTAGTCATCTTCTTTACCACACAGTGTCTGTCACAGCAATTTGCCCTAAATGGGCCTTGAAAATCAATTATTGAATTAATGAAAGAACAGACCTCTGACAATCATGTAGATTGTGTAAGAATGGGGGGTAGAAAAAGTGAAAGCGATGCAGGCAAAACTCATGTTACCATTTAAAACTCTTTCAATTCAGAAATTGCATCACAACCAAAACAGTATTTGAATAATAATTTATAGTGTAATTCACTGTGTTAGTGAGAATTCAGAGTTCTTTCCGTGGGGAGCACACAATAGAGCTGGATAAAAAGACAATGTCCTAAGTGTGCTAATTGGGTGTTGAGCATAGATCTATTGTAACATAGCAAAGTATGGAGTGCTTCAAAATCCCAAAGAGGAATTGACATGTGTTCCAGCTCTAAAGAATGAGAAGGTTCTTGAAGATCAGAACAGTAAGCCTTAGGGATTATAAAAAGTCAGTCTCCTACTTAATATATATATATATATATATATATATATATATATATATCTGCTACTTTTGACTTCACTTTCTAAATCCACTTTTTTTAAAAAAAGAAGCATAGGTATAATTCTAAAAATGGAACAAGTCTTTACATTTATCCAAAATATTGCTAGTAGTTCTGCCATAAAGAAATTTTACTTCTGCAGAACTCAATTCCAGAGTTGAATTTCTGACCAAGATTTCTGCTTTAAATAAGTCAAACATACAAACAAACATACAACCTGGAAGTGTTTATTCATTTATAATGGTGCACCAAGTTTCATAAAATGTGAATATATAGTTTTGAAAACTTCAATTCTACATATTATGAGTTTGAGATAAGGGAAAAACAAATAGCCGAAGATATTGCAGAAATAGTAGAAAATATTGATCTGGAGTTGTATGTGAGGTCAGGGCTAAAAATATTGATTTGGTTGTCAGAGAGAAGAGATGTCTTTTGAAGTCACTGGAGTGGACAGATTCTGAGGAAGAGCATGGACAGAGGGGAACTTTGATTTTCCTGAAATGGGAGAGATTGAAGGTCTATTGGATAAACATCAAATAATAGGATGCTCACATATTTATCCAGATTTTACCCAACATATATTTATTATTTTTGACTTGTTTGACACTATGGACTTATTTCCCCATCTTGAGATTGACACAGGTGAATTAAAAGACCTTCAGTTTCTTTTCAGCTATAAAATTATTCATGAGGCTTAGTTCAATATGATTGTCAGACTTAGTTCAATATGATTGTCAATATGATTCAATATGATTAGTCAATATGATTGATATGTAATAATTGAGCTTATATGCATATTTTTACCACAATAAACCACAGCAGAATATTTAATTAATAGTTATTGGTTTTTTTCCCTTTTAGAATTTATATGGGCTTCAGGAAAATTTCAAGTCCCATAAGAAAGAAGTTCAATCAATTAAGTTTATTCTGTTTTTTTTCATTTATGTTGCCTATAATAAACTTGCTCCAGGTTTTCTTCCTAATTGAAATGCCTCAAATTTTTGTAATAATTACTATATGAATGTTGTTAATAGTGACAATACTACTATTTTTCCTGCTGAAAAGCAGGTTTGCTAATAACTGAGGATCAACTTCATAATTTACCATGGAAGATTGGAGTAATATTATTTTCATACAAACCTTTCTACGCTTTCATATTATTGAGTATAAGACATTGGAACTTAATTATTAACTTTTAAATACTGATTAATATTTTATACTTTAATGAATATTAATCTGCATGCACAGTAAAAATAAAAAGAGAGAAAGTAAAGAACAATATCAGCATATGTCATAACAAAAGTATTAGACAAAGCCATTCCTACTAATTTACTTGGAAATACAATTTGACCAGACTGTGCCAAAATGAAGATGTGTCATTAACCAATGATGTAAGAATTGGATATATTTCATAATTTTCTTATTATTTAATAAATAAAAAATATAAGCAGATGATAAGGAAATGAAGACTGGAAAACCCTAAATTTGTAGACAAAGGAAAATTTAGATCATTCCCTAAGAGTATCACAGATTTTTCTGGAATAACCAGCCAATAAAATGAAATTTTCAATGACATTGGTGCCAACATAGAGTTATATTCTTTTTTTATTTTTTTTATTTTTATTTTTTTCTTTATTATTTTTTTTTTTTATTAGAGAGAGAGTGAGAATGAGAGGGGAGAAGGTTATAGGGAGAAGCAGACTTCCCGCAGAGCCGGGAGTCCGATATGGGACTCGATCCCGAGACTCCGGGATCATGACCTGAGCTGAAGGCAGCCGCTCAACCAACTGAGCCACCCAGGCGCCCTAGAGTTATATTCTTAACATAGGATTATACAGATATAGATAAAAGCAAAATGGAGGTATATTCAAGGGCATTTTTTTCAAAGAATGCATTTACTAAAATAAGCATGTTACCTTACTCTTGACTATCTTTGACACTAGGTAAATTGATTCACCCTGACAATAAAACTACTCAAACTGATTTTTTTATATCTCTAGATCCTTGCACAGGGACCAGCATGTATAAACACAAAGTGAATCGAGTTTCCTCACAGAGAGGCAGCAAACAGGGGATGTTTAGTTTTTTATTGCTGTGTAACAAAGGACTACAAACTTACCAACAGCCATTGACTAGCTCACAGATTATAGGTCAGAAGTCCAGCAGAACCTGGCTTAGTTTTCTGCTCAGGTTATTGAAGGAGCAGAGCAGGGCTGGTTCCTTTTGCTTACACCCGCCTTCTTGTGTGTGGCCCCCACCGCAGGACCTGCCTCTGGGAGGGTCTGAGTGTGGCTCAGCCCTCCCTTGAGCTAATTAGCCCAGACGGCCTATGGGTTTGGTTTGAGTTAGCCAATAGTAACACAGAACCCCTGCCTGGGAAAGAATATAAACCCCACCTTTTGCCCGCCAAACTTGTGTGCCAATTCTGACCAGGGTGATAGGCTAGTTCAAACAGTTACTAAGCAACTTTCTGTGTGTTACAAACTCATTGGCCACTGACCCCTCTAAAACTGTTGCGCTTTTTGAAACTCTCTCTCTTTCTTTACACCACGCCGCTGTGTCGGTGAGTGTGAGAGAAAGCTCAAGCTAGCTTGAATAAAGGGCTTTTTTGCTTTTGCATCGGACTCGGCTCCCTGGTGGTATTTGGGGATCTCAAAATCTGGGCATAACAGTTATCAGATGCCTGAACTCAAAATGCTATAAAGGCTGGGTTTTTGTATGGAGGATCTAGAGAAAAATTCACCTCCAAGTTCACTTTGCTACTTAGCAGAAATCAATTCTTTGTGGTTGTAAGACTGAGGTCCCCATTTCCCTGATAGCTGTTGAATGATGACTGCTTTTAGCTGCTAGAAGCTGCCTCTTATCATCGGCAATTTGGAACCAAGATGCCAGCTTTCTTTCAAACTGGGCAAAGTATATCTTTCTAACTTCCTCTCTGTGACTAGCTGGAGAAAACTCTTTTAAGGGTTCATGTGAATAGCTTAGGGTTTACCTAGATAATCTTCCTATCTGAAGGTCAACTATGCTATATAACATAACCTAATCACGGGAGTAAAATCCACACAGTTCATGATCCCAGGGATGGCACAGGGTGCCATTTTAGAATTCTGTTTACCATGGGAATTAAATGCAAGACTTTGGTGAAGACTGGTCTTTGGTGGAGCCTGAGAACACAGCGGTTCTGAGGATTTCTAGTCCTGTGATCTGGAAAAGTCACTTTGATTACTCTTTTCTCAGTCTCCTTATTTATAAACTTGGTAAAAAACTTATTTTGAGGAGCTATTACTGTATTAATTCCTTAATACCTTTTAGTTACTTTCATTAATTTAAAAGAATATCTAAACAAGCTGGAGAAGAGGTGGTGTGAACTATTGATTTAGAATAAGCATATGCCTTCCTCAATTTCTTTCATGAGCACTTTGTAGTTTTCTGAGTA
>CM052800.1:22354452-22404813 GCA_028533885.1 Nasua narica | reverse complement strand
TTTTTTTTTTTTCTTGAATTTTAAGGCAGACTTGAAATGATTCTTTACATAACTTACAGTATTGAAAACACATCTTTGGTGTTCCGATAACTTCTTTGAATTTTTTGCAGGCTAATAATAGGAAAAAGTATTTCTTGCTAATTTTAGGTCACGAAGTCTTTTCATCTTATAGTTGAAATATATGGGATCAAAGGAACGAGGCAAAGACATGGTTAGAATCTTTCTATTTCTGAATGTGTGCATGTGTTTCTTCCATCTGACACTGTCTTATGCTCAACTATGCAATGACATAGTTACCGTGATTGTTCTGCTCCCTCACTAACCGCGTAAAATGCAGAATCATGGATTTGTCTTTGACTTTATGCACAGCATCATGCTATTGTTGGGTCAAACTTCACCTAAGGCAGATAAAATCCCAAGTATGCGAGAGGCTTCAGTGGAGCTCCTCCAAATTTAACTGAGCACATGTGGTAGAGAGAAATGGCAGAGGGGTTCTGGGAATTCAGTTGGGAGCTATGAATTTGAAGGGCTTGCTTCTAGCTGCTTTTTGAAAACTAATGAGCGCTCTTCTGCTAAAAATAGTTTATATAATAAGGCTTACATTCATAAGAGAACCGAGACCAGTGGTAATGTAGACAAAAAAACAAAACATGATTAATAAGGAATTATCAGTTTACAGTGTTGCGTTTCCTCGGTGAGATTAAGGCTCATACTGTGAATTTGTATTAAAAACTCCTTTGAGAATATTTCAGTCTGAATGCTTTAACCTTGGGATCAGGTTTGAAGGAGTATCAGATATAAGGTGACAGAAGCAACAATAACTAACCCCACACACGCCTGGTTTGAAAGCTCAATAGAACCATAAAGAAAAGCACAGCTGGTGTGGTGGTATTATAAAATCACAAAGAAAAATATCCATCGTCTTGACTCCTTGCTTCACTCACTCTCCAGTATTCCTCATCTCCTGTTATAAAGATTAAGCGCACACCTCCCAACTCCTCAGTTTTCCCTTGTTGTTGTTTTCTGAACATTCAAAGAACCTTGTCATCAGTTTGACCTATTTCAAAATATGCAGCTACAAAATTAAAGCCATTCTCCCTCTATCCCTTCATTAACTCCTATTTTCTTCAGCACAGCTGGATCTCATGCAGTCCTTTGAGAAAAGAAATATTAACAAATGATCTGGCTTTAAAGTTTTCACAGAGAGAAAACAACCTTAAACAATTTCATTTCTAACAAAAGACATTTTTTAGTTCTCTATGTCTTAAAATGTGGAAAACAAGGTCCCTGATTTTAGGGGGTTAGTACCTCATTTTTTTAATATGATGCTTGTTTGTGTGCATCTTAAGTAGTGGAATTGCTGAAAATACTAGGATACAAAAGAAACTGATTGAATTTCAGAGAAGGGAATCTTTCAAACATTAGTAAAATCGTACTTCAGAACAAGTAATATTGGTCCTGGGATGGGTGGCATGGAAGGGCATAACCCACATTCTCCCAGGAGAGAAGAAATCACTTCTGTGTATTTATTCCTACTGAGAAATATGTTTTCTTGTAAGGAGTTTTGAACCTTACTTTACATTTTTTATTTAGCCATATTTATAGAGCACTTTATTACTAAAAAAAACTCAATACTAGCTATTGTGAGGGAAACACAGATAACTATAATTTAAATGCATAAGAAAAAAGAAAATAATAAGCATAGTCAATTCCAGGAACAATGTCTTCTGGCTTCCCCAACACTACCTGGTGAAGCACCTGAGAGCTAGAAGCAGTGGGCTCAAGCCACGAGTCCCCTCTCTCCTCCTGTCCAGCAGATGGGGCCGATGTAGATAGACCCCCCTCCCCAGCACAACTGTCTTATCCCTGAGAATTCCTGGAGTGCCCTTGGAGGCAGAGCTGCATTCCTCATTCTAGCTCAGACAGGGTGCTCTCTCCTTTCTAGGGGCTCTCTGACTCTGAAACTTTATTGCTCCAAGTTGCTCTAGACCTGCTCTCATCAAACATTTTTGGATACAAAATCAACAAGAGTAGTTTGAATAGAATGAGTTATGAAAGAAATATTAGGTATTCATTCCTGGATCCTAGGGTAGGAACTAAATTGGATTCTGTTCTTCAAACAAAGTATGATCAGGCTTTCTAATGTGTGGTGTAACATTTTGCAGAGCAATGCCAACTTCTTAAACTTGACACAAGAGAGGGAATGAGAGAGAACGGGAGAGAGGGAAAGAAAGAAAATTGTTGACAGCCATAAAAATATAGTTTTTGCTTACATGTTTCATAACACCAAAGAATTTAAACTAATTCCAGAAGAAATATTATTTTTTTTATTAATAAACTAACACACCTGAATAGACTTACCCGATACCCTCTTAGGTTTCATGACCGTGTTTGTTTCTGAGGTAACTGACTGAGGGAGAGCTGCATGTACTCTGTCAACCTTGTTACATGTGAAGGAAGGGAGGTGATGTCAAATTAAGGGAGCCTACTGTGTAGTAAGTGTTGGGACAAGTTCATACAAACTGTTTTGGGAAACAATTTGCAAGACTCAAATTACAAAGGCTCATGCATATATGGCCAGAATTATGTAAAAGCCATCTGTACTTTAGTTACTCTACCTAATTATATTTCGTTAGACTTACTCTTGACCTACATGCTGGTAGGCTGTCATGTGTAATTTACGATTTTTCACAAACATATCCTTGCATCCAATGAAGTTACTATCTTTACCAAAACTTACCAGAAAGATACAAAGGCAGAGAGATAAAAACAGTCTTCCCTACCTCTGGTTTTGTGGGCTCAGAGAAAGTGGGCCTCTGCTTGTGGGAATCATCATGATTTTGAGAAATTGCCTGCAGTCTCCTGACATTTCTTCTGCCTAATTTTAATACCAATTGCTTACCTATTTCAAAAACGAAGCAGCAAGCAGGAATGCTAATCCTGAACTCTGTATCTTGCTCCATAATAGATTCAGCATTTTTGAGAAAATAATACCTTTATTTCGGTGAGCAAAAAGGCCCTTGCCGACCTTTCATTAAATCACAGAACAACCTGTGACAAAACTATAGGGTACTATTATTATCTTCCATCTCCAGATGGAAACGTGAGGGATAGAAAGAGTTAGTTTCTTGGGATTACCTGGCGAATGACTAGCATGCTGGCCCAGAGTCTCTACTGTCTGGTCTGTCTGCACCACCATAGGACTGCTTGGGTTGGCCCTGCTGCTACACCATATCCCATCCTGTTAGAAGCATGCCTGCTATTGATATATGGCTGGCCAAATATTTACTCATCAAGTGCTTTGTGAATTACAAGTTATCATTGTCATATTTAATTAATTGTTTGAATGGAAGTGTAATCGACACACAATGTGTGTCCAACATCGTTGAGTCAACAACTCTATAGGTTATGTTACGTTGGCTACCACTGTGTAGCTCCCATCTGCTCCAAGGACTATTTCTTACCCCTTCTCTTATTAATAAGTAGAGGAACGAAAACTCCTGGAAGAAAATAAGATCATCAGATTCTATATCCCTTAGGAATCTGAAACATGAACAAAAACACATATGCATTAAGAATATGTTGATACTGGGACATCTGGGTGGCTCAGTCGGTTAAGGGTCTGCCTTCAGCTGGGATCATGATGCCAGGGTCCTGAGATGGAACCGGCATTGGGCATCCTGCTCAGCGGGAAGCCTGCTTCTCCCTCTGACTGCCACTCCCTGGTGCTCTTGCTCGCTCTCTCTCTAGCAAATAAATACAATCTTAAAAAAAAAAAAAAGGATATGTTGATATGGATTGGTAAAATGGGAGTACCCGAGAGCAAAAGAAGGTCAACGTGCTTGTACAGCAGAGTACTTGGGGGATCCCTGGTCTGTGGCCTTCCCACAGTTATATTGTTCAGTTGATTTATGATCTACCATAATTTCCTTCATTTTTCCTTAAGAAGCATATGACCAAAAGTAAGTTTTAATTCAGTATGGCTTGGGCATCTCTTTTTATGAAGGCTATTTACTGACATCTCCAGTAAGGTTTTTAAAAAGTCTTCTAATCAAAAAATTACTATTATTGCCAAATGATGCTTTTGCTATCATCACCAAACTTTGTTGATTGCTTACTTCTCAGTGTTCTAACACAGTTTAACCTTCTTCCACTAAATCCTGTAAACATGCTATCTTTTGTCTAATAGTCACTCAAAACCACGTTATAGAATGTCCGTTTTAGTTTGAGCTCATTTTTCTATCTACTGATTTGTCAGCAAAATTAAATAAAAAACAGCTAGATAAACATCTTGTACCTACTGGCTTTAAGTGCAATTTTTTAAAAGAGTCATTTATTTGTTTGAGGGGGTGGGGGCAAAGGGAGAGGGAACCTCTGAAGCAGACTCTGAATGCAGAGCTCAATCTCATGACCCTGAGATCCTCACCAGAGCAGAACCAAGAGGTGGTCACTCAACCGATTGTACCATCCCTGGTGCCCTGAGTACAATACAATTTTGATGAAAAAAAAATTAACAGTAAAAATGTAGAACTGTTAATAATTTATTAATTCATTTCCTAAAATATATGAAAAATAAAATAGGGTAAAATAAATAATTTTTTCTTAAAATACTTAGAATCTGCATAGAGTAACATGGGAAGGACTAACAATAAGTAGCCTTGATTCTATATCTGAATCTGTCACTACATCCCTTCACTATCACTTTTTGAGGGCACAATTTCCTGCAAAACAGTGGAGGTCAAAGATTAAAAAGATTGGGGACAGTGGGATTGTGAGGAGATCTAGATTAAATATTCCTGGCCATAGAGTCCTTAGGAATGTCTTGAAGGACTAGAAAGCCATGTATGACATGGCTTTGTATTTAACATAATGAGAGAACATATTTTTTTTTAATTTTTTTTTTAATTTGACAGAGAGAGAGAGATCACAAGTAGGCAGAGAGGCAGGCAGAGAGAGGGGGAGAAACAGGCTCCCCACTGAGCAGAGAGCCCGATGAGGGGCTCTATCCCAGGACCCTGAGATCATGACCTGAGCTGAAGGCAGAGGCTTTAACCCACTGAGCCACCTAGGCACCCCAAGAGAACATAATTTTGATAAATATTTTTGTATGTAGATGTCATAGTCATGTGTTATCATAGCTGTTTGCAAGGGAAGTTTAGGAGAAGTTTTGAGGAAAATTATATATGTAATTGGAGGAATATGCAATTTGAAGAAAAGCACATAAGCAATTCTCAACCACTGAAGGCGATTAATCAGAAAAGATGTAGTTGACATTATATATATGCAAAAAAGCCTAAACAGATATAAATATGCATATGTAAACAACATATAGGTGAAAACCCATGAGGCATTATGGCCAAGAATATTTTTTTAAAGATTTTATTTATTTATTTGACAGAGAAAGAGAGAGATGACAGAGAGGCAGACAGAGAGAGAGGAGGAAGCAGAATCCCTGCTGAGCAGAGAGCCGGATGCGGGGCTTGATCCCAGGACCCTGAGATCATGAACTGAGCCGAAGGCAGAGGCTTTAACACACTGAGCCACCCAGGCGCCCTCAGCCAAGAATATTTTTGAAGGTGTTTTCATGCTGTCATTTTTTCTATTCTATTTGGATTAAAGGGGATAAAATTAGTGTATATGCCAAATTTAATTTTGTTGCAATGCAGAGATACAGAGAAGGTTTTGACCCAGTCTATGAAATCAGTCAGATTGAGCTCAAATGCAAGCTCTGCTAATTTCTAATGTCCTCATTCTCAATTTCCTTACTTGTAAAGGAGAGGTGATGCCATCTCATAGGGTTGTTGCAAGGAGGAAATAAAATAAGTACATAATGGGCATAGCACAATTTAAGTTGTATTTATTATCATTACTGACCACATGGAAAATTGCCCTACAGCACCCACATTGGTGGTGATGGAAGTATGGTTAGACATTTAGCATTGTCAAGGACGGACAAGTATTCCAGGAAGGGTTAACTTCACATAATATCCATAACTAACTATACATAATATCCAATGTGCCCTTACATTTAATATCTGGTTTTAAGGAGGCTAACTCAAAGTCATACATAGCATGTTGATCTAAGAGTCAGTGAGAAGAATCTCCCTAGTAACATTGACTGAAATATAATGAAGTTGCAGATATTTAAAAAGCAACTACACTGATGTATGAACTGTCACAAATGCTTATGTTGTCTAAGAATATCTGTGATTTTCCTATTTATTAAGCAGCAACATTATAGCTTTTCACAATAAAATATTCATATGACAATGAATTCATTGTCACAATTAGTGGAAAAAACATAAAATATTCATTTTGTTTTCATTGTCCTTTTCAAAAGAAAAAGAAACATTATAAGGGGGAAAATGATTACTATTTAAATGATAAAACATATTCTTTTTCTTGAAATCGGCTTACATTAAAGAACTGTAATAAATGCTATTTTTAGCTTTTAGTAATTTTTAAAATGTTTCAATAAAATGTTATAGCTGCTTTTTGATCATTTTGTCTTTTTGTATCTTCTTCCTACTTGACTATACATCAATCACTATGCATAGTGTTCCTGGATGTTACAATCAAAAAAAAGAAAGAAAGAAGGAAGGAGAGAAGATTCTTAATTCTCAATGCTTGTGAATATGAGCTTGAACTGCTATAACTTCTAGTTTTCAATATATAGTTACATGGGTCAGACTACATGCTGACTTGTGAACTCACTGTTCCCATAGGATTCATACACAGAGATGAAACATCACTTTATTTGGGTTAATATTGACTGATGCTTCTCTTAAATAATATTGTTAGTATACCATTCCAGTAACAACACAAAAGAAGCAAGTTTTTCTTTTTTTTTTTGGCAATACTAAGCTGCTTCTCAAAATTTCTTTCCTTATGCAGGGGGAAAATGTCCTCCGTTACTGCTATACTGCTTGATATAGACTCAAAATGATAATAAAGTTGTGAATTTCTGACTGTTAATTAGCAGCTCATTGTTGAATGTGCACTGCGTATGTGTAATAAGGTATCATAAGCAATATGAAATATTGTGAAAGGAATAATTTTTTTAAATTTATTTTAAAGATTTTATTTATTTGTCAGCGAGAGAGAGAGCACAAGCAGAGTGAGTGGCAGGCAGAGGGAGAAGCACTGTCCTTATTGAGCAAGGAGCTGAATGTGGGGTTCCATCCCAGGACCCTAAAAACATGACCTGAGCCAAAGGTAAACACTAACCAGCTGAGCCACCCAGGTGCCCTGGGAATGAAATTTTTAAAAACGCTCTACAGTTTCAAGAGTTACACTTTAAGAGTCCAAATTTTAAAGTATTAATATTGATAATATCATTGGATTTTTTTGAATTTTTTTTTTTTTAGTAATCTCTACATCCAATGTGGGGGCTCGAATTTACAACCTAGAGATCAAGTGTCACGTGCTCCACCCACTGAGCTATTTGGGTGCCCCAATAACTATCACTGGATTTTGAATTCTGTATATATATCTTTTTATCCTGATATGCCTCATCTATTTGTTGTGAGATCTTAAAGAAATTAATGTCTCTAAATATAAGATTCTTCATCTGTAAAATGGCAATGATGATGATGATAGACACATATTTCATGGCTTTGTGATAAGAAGTTTGTGAGATAATTTATGTATAGGGTTTAGAACACTGCCTAGTGCATAGTACGTATTTAATAAAAGGTGAGCTTTTTTTTCCTACAAAATCGCAGCATTTTGTAATACATATTTTAATAAACATTTTTATTTAAATGACTACTTTTTCGGGGTGCCTGGGTTGCTCAGTAGTTAAGCTCCTGCCTTCAGCTTAGGTTATGATCCTGGAGTCCTGGGATTGAATTTACATCAGGCTCCCTGCTCAGCGGGAAGCCTGTTTCTCCCTCCCCCACTCCCCCTACTTGTATTCTCTCTCTCACTGTCTCTTTCTCTCTGTCAAATAAATAAACAAAATTTTTTTTAAATGACTACTTTTTCCTGATATGCTGAACTTGAATTATGCATAATGAAATACAAAATAAATGAAATGGCATCACCACAATTTAATCACATCTTAATCTTCATTTTAAGAGAAATTATCTTTCTTTAATTTTTTGAAAACTGTTGTAGATATTCTAGAAAGACTTAAACTCTTCAGAATATCCTTATTTTCCCTTGTCTTACTGTCAATTAAATTTCTTGAGCTTTAAATGACACAGTCTTAAGGTTTATACTTCTAGGGAATATTTGCATGGAAAAAAAACCTCATAGGTTCTGTTAACAAAATATTAGCAAATAATGTGAACAAACAAACAAACAATTATACATTCTGACCGGTTTATCCCAGGTAAACAAGGATTGTTCAACATTAGAAAATCAATTAATATAATCTATCATATAAATAGCCTACCTAAGGATTAGTACATGATCATATCAATAGATACAGAAAGAGCATTTGACAAAATCCAATACTCATTCATGATAAAAACTTCCAGAAAACTAGGTACAGAGAGGAACTTCCTTAACTTGATGAAGAAAGCTATAAAAAACCTAGTTAACATCATACTTAATATAGTAGTTCCCCCAACCCCAATTCATGATTTTACTTTCTGCAGTTTCAATTACCTGTGGTCAACCGCAGTTCAGAAGATGATAGTAGCGTAAAACTAGGTCACAGTACCTACATCATTCACCACTACATCTCATCACATAGACATTTTATCATCTCACATCATCACAAGAAGAAGGATGAATACAGTATAATATAGTTTGAGAGACAGATGGACAGAACATATTCACATAATATTTTTTATTACATAAATATATTTATTACAATATATTGTTATAAAATTAATCTATTTTATTATCAGTTGTTAGTAATTTCTTATTGTGTCATTTATGAATTGAACTTTAAGTATGTATGTATAAGAAATATATATATAATAGGGTTCAGTACTACCTACATTTTTAGGTATCTACTGGGGGTCTTGAAACATATCTCTATGAATAAAGGAAACTACCATAGTGAGAAACTTGAAATTTTCCTTGCTAAAATCAGGTAAAAGACAAAGATGTCCCAACTCACCATTCCTTTTCAACACTTCACTGGAAGATCTAGCTAAAACAATAAGACCAGAAAAGGAACTAAGATGCATACAGATTTGAAAGGAAGAAATAAAACTGTCTGATCTCACCTGACAAGACTGTCTATGTAGAAAATGCAAAAGAATTGACAACAAACAAACAAACAAAAAAAAGCCCTCTTGAAACTAGTAAGTCATTTTAACAGGTCTCAGGATACAAAGACAATCACTTTTCTATATGCCAGCAATGAACAAATGATTTGATTAAAATTACAGTTTGGGGCGCCTGGGTAGCTTGGCCATTAACTGGCTGCCTTTGACTCAGGTCATGATCCCAGGGTCCTGGGATCAAGCTCTGCATCAGGCTCCCTGCTCAGTGGGAGGCCTGCTTCTCCCTCCCCCACTCCCCTGCTTGTGTTCCCTCTTGCTGTGTTTCTCTCTGTCAAATAAATAAATAAAATCTTAAATAAATAAATAAATTAAATCACAATTTACATGAGCCCTCCCCAAAAATGTAATACCTAAGTATAAATCTCACATTATGCGTGAAAGAGCTTTGTGAGAAAAACTACAAAATTGTGATGAATGAAGCCAATGAAGAACTAAATAATTGAAAAGAGATTCCTTGTTCATGTATAGGAAGGAGTATAGGAAGACTCAATATTGTAAAGATGTTAGTTCTTCCCATCTTGATCTATATATTCAAAGCAACCTCAATCAAATCTCACTAACTTATTTTACATATAAGAACAAACTGATTCTAAAGTTTATATGATAAAGTTTATATGTCTCTTCTATTCCAGAATAGATAACACAATATTTAAGGAGACAAAGTTGGAGGACTGACACTACCCCTATTTAAGACTTACTATAAAGCATCATTAATCAAGACAGTAGAGTACCAGTAAAAGAATAGATAAATAAAACATTGGTACAGAATAGAAAGCCCAGAAGTAGACCCTCATACATATAGACAACTGATCATTGATACAGGAGCCAAGGCAATACAATAGAACAACAACCAAAAAAAAAAAAGATATTTTCAACAAATAAGGTTGGGACAGTTGGACATCTACATACAAAAAAGTAAATTTAGATGTAGATTTTAAACACTTCACAAAAGTTAACTCAAAATACATCATAGATCTAAATGAAAAATGCAAAACTAGGGGCGCCTGGGTGGCTCAGTGGGTTGGGGCCTCTGCCTTCAGCTCAGGTCGTGATCTCGGGGTCCTGGGATCAAGCCCCGTATTGGGCACTCTGCTCAGTGGGGAGCCTGCTTTCTCTCTCTCTCTGCCTACCTGTGACCTCTCTCTCTGTCTGTCAGATGAATACAATATATATTTAAAAAAAAAATGCAAAACTATAAAACTCCTAGGAAATAACATAAGAGAAACCATAAATGACTGCAGGAATGACAATGACTATTTGATACAAAACCAAAGACATGATCAATGAAATAAATAATTGATAAGCTGCATTTTATTAAAATTAAAAACTCTTGTTCAGTGAAAGATAATGTCAAGAGAACAAGAACAAAAGCCAGATTAGAGAAAGTATTTGTAAAAGACACATTTGTACATGAGAGTTATCCACAATATATAAAGAGCTCCTAAAATTCAATATTAAGAAAACCACGCTGATGTAAAAAAGGGGGTAAATACTTAAACACATACTTCAGCAAAGACGATTTATGGATAACAAGCATATGAAAAGATACCAAACATATGTTAGTAAGAAATGCAAATTAAAACAATGAACTATCACTGATATCTTTTGGAATGGCCAAAAACACACTACCAGCAAGGACGTGGAGCAACAGGAACTTTCAGTAATTACTGATCAGAATACAAAGTGGTATAGCCACTTGGGAAGACTGTTTGGCAGTTTCTTAAAAAAACTAAACATATTCTTAATATATGATCCAATAATTGTGCTCCTTTCAACTACCCAAAACAGTTGAAAACTTATATCCACACAAAAACCTGTGCACATGTTTATAGCAGCTTTCTTCATAATTGTCAAAACTTGGAAGCAATCAAGATCTCCTTCAGTAAATAAAGGTATGAACCATGGTATATCTAGACAGTACAATATTGTTCTATGCTAAAAAGAAATGAGCTATTAAACTGTGAAAAGACATAGAAGAACCTTAAGTGTGCATTACTATATGAAAGAAGCCAATCTGAAAAGGCTATATACTGCAAGATTCCTAGTATAAGAGATTTTGGAAAAGGAAAACTATGGAGACAGTAGAGAGATCAGTGGTTGTCAGGGGTTGGGGATAAAGAAAGATGAATAGGCAGAGAACAAAGGATTTTAAGGCCGTAAAAATATGCTGTGTGATACCATAACAATGAATGATTATACACTTATCAAGTTCATAGATTGTTTAACACCAAGAGTGACGTATGTAAAATAAACTATGGACATTGGTAATCATGATGTCTCAGTATAGATTTGTCAATTGTAGCAACAATACCACTCCGGTTGGAGATGTTGATAATTGGTCTGGCTACTTATACTGGGCGCAGAGCACAAATGGCAAATCTCTGTACCTTCCTCTCAGTTTTGTTTTCACCCTGAAACTGCTCAAAAAATATAAGTCTCAATAAAATGTCTTAAAAAAAAACAAATCCAGTGAATGGAAGATATTTTGTTTATAAATATTGCTCAGTATCAATAGCAGTCCAAACACATAGCATAGAAAGTTTCCTACTCTGGATTTTTTTTTTTACTTTGTTGGATTAAGAAAGAAACCTATAGTTATTTGCCATCATCCTCTTCACAAGCTTAATAGAAATGAGGCTATTATATTCAATCACGCCCATGGTCACAGAGGTGACTACAGAGGGATGCTATGTTTGTCGGTGATAAATTCCACAATTCCTGTCTTCTTGATGTCAAATTCTTAGCATTAAAGTTGCCAAAATTCTAGAACAATGATGATATACTTACAGTTTTTAGAATAAATCTGGGGCTTTTTCCCTTACTTTATACAATATCTGAGGTTAAGAGATAATAAAATGGCCTTTATTTCATAATGTAAAGAACATAAATTCAACTCTAAACCAAGTATATATAGACACTTCCGTTCCATACACACACATATATATATACACACACCGTATTTATTGTAGTGAGTGCAAGGACCATTATTTTGGAACATTTTGTTGTGTAGTGCAACTGGAGTTTTTGTTCCGTTAACTTGTCTGCTTTATTAATTTGTGACTGCTGCATTCTAAAGCATGCCAGTTAAAAAAAGGTTAATCTGGGGTTTGAGATTATTTTAAAGTAATTCCTCAGTTACTGTTTTCTATAAGAAAATCAAAGTGACACTCAGTTCAAAGTACCATAATCTATAGAGAGTTCAGCCATCAGAAGGAGAAAAATTAAATGTTTACATGTATGTGTACAAACCAACACTTCTCATAATTGTCTTGTACAATATGGGATATAAGTATGTTAGTGATCAAGAAGGTAGAGTAATCAGTAAGGATTTAGGTAGTGGAGATAGTTAGCTGGGAGAGAAAATCTGTTCACATACTGAGCAAAGAGAAGGCCTAGCCTCTACATAATTTCACACTGTCTCTTAGTCCAAATAGCTTTCTTATATTTGCTGCTCACTATGCCCAGAAAACCTACTTATGATGCCCCCAACTTCTGAAATACTTTGCTCTTCCCTTGCCTATGATTCTCTTTTCCATATTCAGGCTCATCTATATGTACTGACATCATACCCATTTTTCAATTTCAGTATCAAAATATTCATTCTGAAAAAAACATTTTATGATTTATTCAAAGAATTCCCCAGTGTTGAGTACTCAGGCCATTTTCCATCACCTACATTCTGTACATTAATATCACTTTGTATGTGTTTCTCCCCAATCTTGTATTAGTGTGTGAATTACTTGAGGGTCTTATTTACTCATATAGTTTGATGTTGTCTAGTCACCAGACCAAAAACATTGAGACATAGAATAGTGTATCTGTATTGAATTAAATGCTTTCAATATGAATTGGAAGAATGGAATAAACCCTTATACCCAGGAAACCAACAAGTATTTGAAACATAGTCTACCAAGAGCTGAATAACCTATTGCTTACACCTGTATCCAGTCTTTTTTTAAATTTTATTTATTTATTTATTTGTTTGTTTGTTTGTTTGTTTCCAGTAACCCTTTTAACTGTACTTCCTTCAGCCTGGACCAACATCATGATGGTAGTATCCACCTTCGCCAGCAAATTTTTAAGTGTTTTTCCTACTGTTTTCTTTTTTTTTTTTAAAGATTTTATTTATTTATTTGACAGAGAAAGTGAGAGAGAGCATGAGAGGAGAGAAGGTTAGAGGAAGAGGCAGACTCCCTGTGGAGCTGGGAGCCCGATGTAGGACTCGATCCCAGAACTCAAGGATCATGACCTGAGACGAAGGCAGTTGCTCAACCAACTGAGCCACCCAGGCGCCCAACTTCTTACTGTTTTCAACAGTGATGTCAAAGTGCTTATACTGTGGAAGAGATCACTATTCAGTCACTACTATGGTTTTCTGAACTATCTAAATGTGAAACTACCTCCCAATCTCTTGAACACTGACTTTTATCTCCACAGGAATCTTTTATCTGCTCATCTAACTGCAAATGTTTTACTAATTTGATCACTGTTTTTTTCTTTATTTTCCTACTTTATGATATCTTGGTTGGAGAACTTATAGCTTCATAGATAGTCTTGGATGCAGTATCTATGTTGTCCTGATTTCGCTAATATTTTAAAAATTCCATGTATGTTCTTTGCACCATTGACCATCACAGAACTTGTATTTAGTGATGCTCATCAGATGTTTTCAGTTCCTCTACTTTCTTGACTCAAAATTAGAAGTCATCCTGCCTTATTTGAGGGTGGGAGGGAATACGTGACTAGTTCTAACTAAAGATTTGTGAGCATAAATAAAACATGTGACTTCTGGGAGAGGCAATTAATTGTCAGTGTGAGATCCTCCACAGCTCAGTTTTCACTCTGTCATGGTCACTAACAATAGTCAAAGTGTTAGCTCGTCTGTCAGGCTTTGTCTCTGAGTGACATAACTGGCAGGATTGCTAACCTATAATGAACATACAGAATGAAATATATATATGTGTGTGTATATACATATATATGTATGTATGTATATATCATATAACATATCATATATCATTATATATATTGCCTATGTATATATGTATACATGTATATGTGTATATATATGTGTGTATATGTATGTGTGTGTGTGTGTGTGTGTGTGTGTGTCTGTGTGTATATTTGTGTTGCTTGAGCCATCAAGATTTTGGGATTGATTCTTACCACAGCATAACCTACTCTATCTTTAGTGACACAGAAATCAAACCAAAAGACGGTTGTTGCTCTCACAAAAGAAACAAACCTAAACACATGGCAGTGTCTTAAGGATGGGGTATTTGCAGGTGAAGAAACTGAAAAATGGAAATCCATATTATATAATGGCAAAACATTTGGTTAAACAATCACTTGAAATAGTTTGACAGTCAAAATACCTAGTTAATGATGTTGTAGTTTTCAGAAAAGAGATTCGATAACAGAATGATAGTAGTCAATGGTGAATGTATCATCTGCATTTGACAAGATATTACAATTAAAAAATAATTTCAGTAAATAATAAGGTTATTTGAGATTAGGGGTAAAAGAGTATACCAAGTGTACAGTAAAAAGGGACAATTTTAACTTGGAATTATCTATTGCTTTTTATCCCTAAGAAAATGAAGATCAAAATGAGGAAAGTCAAAAGCAAAAACGTCAAACTATAAGTTGCAAGAGGATCAATCAAACACAGAACCATTACATTAATTGTTGAAGCCTCTGAAAGACTTAGTGTGGTTTTCAGAAAATCTCTTTGGTTGGTGAAATTGTTCAGAAAAATGTTGAATGATGTAACATGCTCACTAAAGTTGATAAGCTGAACCTAGGTGTGATTAAGTTAAGAGAAATAGGGATGTCCCAAATAGAATTGTGACCGTAGTTCATGGCATATGGAACTGACTGGACTCCAATTGTTAAGAAGGTGAGTAAGTTACTGAGGGAGTTGTACTGCCAAAAGGACCATAACTTACACTAAAAGAGACTGTGATTGTCCAAGGCTTAAAATTAGCTTTCTCTGGAAAGGAATCAGGCTGAGAATGCTATTCAGACCTCAGGAGGATATATTTTTTCTACTTTGAACATCCCATGTGGCCCAAAATGATAACAAAAAGTAAAATCTCTGAGATACAAAGAGCCACAGAGAATACTAGGTTGAGGGATTCATCCCACAAAGCAGAGTCAGAGAATATTCACAGAACATTCCTTACCACCAGGGTAAGAAGACCTCAAAAAGTTAGCCCAGTGGTGATTTTAGGATTTCTATAGATTACTACATGCTGTGTATCTTCCCCTTTCTAAATATGAGTATTGATTGCAGTTTTCTAGTATTTGTTGTACCATTTTATATTGGACTGTGGTGGCAGATAACGTATTTATCCAGATCAAGAAGAGTCATATCTGGTTCTGCTGTAGAGAATTTCACATATCACATCATGCAAACACTAACACAGATGACTCAAAGATCCATCACTTTTAGATTGTTATTATGATTGGTTAGTGGTTATGAGTTATTTACTTTTAGAAGTAAGTATATATTATATGAAGAAAGAAGAATGAATCAGATATTTGGTGATTAGAAGTACAAATTGTGGTGGTCATAAAGTGTTCAGAAAATATTTCTGATTCTTATCCTTTTAGGCATTTACAAGGATGCACTTTTTGGCCCACTTCTAAGTGGATATAGCCATGTGACCAGTATATGGCTTTTGAGTTGTGAGTGGGAGAGGTGATGCTTAATCTTATTTGACTCTGAAATAATGGCCAGTAAAATTGGAGAGGGTGGCCATAAGTCACAAATGACTGAGGAGCAGAGTGTCTAACTAAACTTCAAGGGGGATGAATGGCAGTAAGAAATACAAATTTGTGGTTTTGAAGTCACAGAGATTTTTGGAAGGTGTAGTTATTCTGGAGTAATTTGACCTGTGTTGACTAATAGAGCATACCCTTTCCAAACTAATAGTATAAGCTGCTTCTTTCATAAATATATTTTTTTCTTAAAAAAAAAAAAAAACTAGGAATATATTATATGCATAATAACAAACTATTTTAAAGACCTCACTTTAAAAGTTATGTTTTTATTGAGCCAATACAAAACTCTCTGTAATATTAAAAAGTCAATACCACATATCAATTTATTTAAATATGAGCAATTCATTATTAATGCCTTATATTTCAATACCATGTCAGTAAAGGCTGTAAATAATGGCACACAAAGAACAAATTTATCACATTTAACTTTGAAAGGAAGTCAGGATACTGTAAGGCTGAGGTTTATTACTCCCTCCATTCTGCTTCAATGTTTGGAACTAACCTAAATTAGCCTGAGAATTAACCTAGTATATTTTAAAATATATATATCTGAGGCATCATTGTTGTTTTTTCCAGTGCCAGGCTGACAAAAAATGCTACCTCTGGTAACAGTCTTGTTATTTAACTGATTTCTCTTTGCAAGTGAGAAATATATAAACTGCCAAATATTTCTCCTGTGTCTCAATAAAGCTAAAAGCTCTATTGTTAATACTGTTGATTGCCAAAAGAAAACCTTCATACCAAGATAAATTCATTAGCATTAAAACTTCCAAAAATCATTGAATTCAGGACCTTCAAACTCAGAGATATTATACAAAAGCAATTTTTATTCCTACTTTTTGCTTTTGCTTTTTCCAGTATTTTCCTATAACCAAAGGAAGATAATGAAGATAGGATTTTTAAAACATTCTATACCTATACAACTAGATATGTGATTCCAAAATCAATCTAGTAAGTATTTTAAGGAGAATTTGTGGAAAAAAGATATACAGATATTCTGAGAAGAAAAAATAAGAAACCAAAACATAGCAAACTGGTTATGTACATATAATGGAGGACAATACATGATTGGATGCATTTTGCTGTGTATATCCACACTACATGGAAAACCATTAAATTATCCTAAATATGTATTCTTTGTTTTTATAATTTCCTCCTTTCTCAATCCAATTAAGGATCCAAAAGTGAGGTTTTAATCTCCTAATATTAATGAAATGATCTTGTCTCTTCTCTGATGGCCACTCCACTCAACCACTAGAATTTAGGTAAAATTTAAGAATGTTAACAATTTACTCAACCGAAAAGTGTAAGTCCTACTCCGGGTGGAAAAACAGGAACGTATAAATGAGATTAGTTATTAGTGGCTCCTTTCTCTGCTGGCCTGCTACTCTCATTGCCACAATAAGTGCCAGTAACATACCAATAAAGAAAAAAAAATGAAGAAATAGAAACTCAAGAGTCTTCTGGCCATGGCCTATATCCACAATTCTGCTCCAACACATGTGCTGCATAAGCTTGATATCTCCAGGTTTTCTCCAGGTAAAACCTTATTTTTTCTTTCACTTTTTATTCCAAATCCCAATCTACATGGGCCCTTTATTTTCAAAAACTGATCTGTTTGTATGATTTTGGTACATCATGAAAAGTCTGAGTTCGGGAGATTTTCTTTAATTATTCTCTATTCCTCCTTTTTTTTCCCATTTCCGTACTGAAAAAAGTTGTATATTAAAACTCATATATATCAAGCTCTTAAATGGCCTCCTCAGCCTTTCTTAGATTGTATCCCACTCTTCTTCACATAAGAAATAAACATGAGTCCGAGAAGTTTACATTTTTTTTTAAAGATTTTTATTTATTTATTAGAGAGCGAGAGACTGAGAATGAGAGGGGAGAAAGTCAGAAGGAGAAGCAGACTTCCCGCAGAGCCGGGAGTCCGATATGGGACTCGATCCCAGGACTCCGGGATCATGACCTGAGCCAAAGGCAGTTGCTCAACCAACTGAGCCACCCAGGCGCCCAGAAGTTTACATTTTTATAAAGGTTTCCCTCTAATCCTCCCTATTTCCCTACCACTCAGGTTTGAAAAATAAAAACTCCTATTGAACCACACAAATTTATGGGACAACTTTATTTTCATAATTATATCCAACTCAATAAATAACTGGTTAACTCTTCTGCTGAAACAGCTAAAAATGCTGGATTATAATGGATGTTTAAAATTGTTGAATTTTATCAGTGAACAGGAAATTGAAATCTTAATGCCAAAATCTAAGTGAAGTCACAGAGGTGAGTGAGCTGTAAAGCCCGTTTCACCTGGAGGCTATTTACCCGATTGTGATCTTCAGATTTAGATCCCACATCCCTTTAGGAGGAAAAACACAGGTAATAAAACTTAGGTTTCTTCTAAAGTTGAACTCCCTAAGGTGATACGTTATTAGCCTAAGAGTGAAATAAAAGAAACTCAGCACTCACCAACTCCCTCATCCTTCTGCTTATGGATAAGAAGAGGGATATTTGCTTGTCTCATATACCTGTGCTAGTGGTGAAGAAAAAGCATAAACAAATGGGAAGGAAAAGAAAAAAAAATCATTCCTCTGAGATGTCATAACCATAAGACAAGTTTGAAATTAAATTTATACAGGAAGGATGATGTGGAAGGAAAAAAAAAAAACAAGGCGAAATTCTGTTTAAAATTAACAATGAGTTGACAGAATCCCAAACCCTGGAAGAAGAAAATTAAAGTCATCTTGAGAAGTAGAAGAAACTATTTCACAGTCAGGTCTGAAATAATTCTCACCAGTAACATTCCAGTGACTATAAGCAGCACATAATAGATGCAAGGACTGTCAACCTAGAATTTTATAACTAACAGAAACAAACAGACAATAAAAACACTTTCAAAATGAGGAAGAAGCAAGAATAACATGTACATTTTCAGACAGGCAAACCTGAGTTGCCATGAGCAGATTTTATCAATAGAAAATTCTATACTGTGGGCACCTGGGTGGCTCAGTGGGTTAAAGCCTCCACCTTCGGCTCAGGTCATGATCTCAGGGTCCTGGGATCAAGCCCAGCATCAGGCTCTCTGCTCAGCAGGGAGCCTGCCTCCCCCCCTTCTCTCTGCCTGCCTTTCTGCCTACCTGTGATCTCTTTCTCTCTGTCAAATAAATAAATAAATAAATAAAATCTTTAAAAAAAAAGAAAGAAAATTCTATAGTCTATAATTTCAGCAAAATGGCATAATTTAGAATCTAAAACATTAGATGATGAATAAGGATGAAGGTAAATATATACACATCCAATTAATTGTATAAATGATAATGTCTTGAAAGTTTATAAGACATAGTAGAAATAAAATTGTATAAACTAAAAGGAAGATGATTAAATTCTTCTAACATTCTTAAAATACCTAGAAGGAGGATAGAGTTTTCATAAAGTTTAGAGATTTGTATACTGAACTTGTTAAAATTTCTATAGTAATCACTAAAAGAAAAAGAGAAAATGAAGAAAAATGGTTTGAGATAAATAAATAAATAATAACATGATTAATACCCTCCCCCCCCCAAAAAAAAGGGCAGGGAAGGAAAAAAGAAAAAAGAAGCAGTAAGTCAAATAATCAATAGTGTTATATAATAATCCAGAATGGTCACCATTTCACAAATATCAGACTGACCAAACTTCAAAACTACAATATTAATATACCACAGAGGATATAAAACAGTAAGACAACTTACCAATTACAACAGGTGTGAATATCATTTGGTATAACCACTCTGGAAGCAATTTAGCATTAACTTATAAAATTCAATATGTAAATCAATTTTAAATAAGCAAGTTTAACTTAGGTTTATACCTAGAGTAGCCTTACATGTATGTACACTAAAAGAGATGTAAGAATCCCACTGTTTGGATGGAAGCAAGCTAGAAATAACCATCAAAAGTACAATCAATAAATAAGGAATTATAGAGTTAATCAAAATAATTTTATATATCTGTAAAAATGAATTAATCAGTGCTGCATTCAACTACATGGATGAATATTAGAAACGGGATTGAGAGAAGAAAGCAAATGATTCCATTTCTACGAAGTCCCCAAAACTTACAAAATTATGTACACTCTAGTGATTCAGACTTAATTGGTAAAGGGGTGCCTGGGTGGCTCAGTGGATTGAGGATCCAACTCTTGCTTTCGGCTCAGATCATGGTCTTGGAGTCTTGAGATCGAACCCCACGTCAGGCAGCTCAGAATCTGCTTGAGATTCTTTCTCCATCTCTCTGACCCTGCACATCCCCTTTCTAAAACAAATAAATAAATCTTTAAAAAAAAACAAATTAATAAATTTCTAAAAATAATAAAAATTGTAAACCTATATGTTGGCTATTTGAACATAAAAATAATTTTTTTAATTAAAAAAATAAAAATTATAAACCTAAAATTCAGGTAATGGTTAATGCTGAAGTGGAAAGATATTGGAAATACATTTACCGGCTGATTTCCAGTGTTGCTATTCTTTCTTCTTTGAAATGGATTATTATATTTTTATCTTTAAAGTTTACTCCTATTTTATTAATATTTTTATATTTAATATTAAAGAAAGATGAAAAGTTAAAATATATGTATAAAATAGAAGTTAGATGTGAGGTATGTCATTTCAAGAAGAAGTTTTTATTAATAGAATCTGGGTCCCTGTTATTTAGTCTTTCCCAAAAATGTTGTGAACATTTTCATATTAATTCAATCCTTTAACCTATGCTTGCCAGCCTTACTTCTTTCCCTTTTCTGTCATCATATTTTTTAGCCATTTAACACTGTATTTATTGATGGTGACAGATATTCTAAGAACTCTAAAGCATATGATGAAATGTATTTTTATTTTTGGAAATATATATTAACAAAAGAATGATTTTTCCCCCATGTGATGCCATTGTTCTTAGATGTTTTAATTTCCTCTATAAAGTTTTGATTTGGTGCTGGTTATGGATTTAAAACTCAAGAATGCTCTATTGGCTGGCTTGCTCTTTCTTTCTTTCTTTCTTTCTTTCTTTCTTTCTTTTTTTCTTTTTCTTTCCTTCTTTCCTTCTATCCTTTTCTTTTTTTTTTCCCCCAGAAAAATTTTTCTTCCCTAGCTTTGAATTTTGAGAGTTGGAAAATCAGGACTCCACATGCACTAAAATGTCATGTAAACTCTAAAGCTTTGTTTGTTTAGAGATTTTTTTTAATGTATTCTGTGGATGTTCAATACCTCTCATGCTTTTAAATTTTTGTCTTGAAAATGAAAGATTATCATTTTATACTGTATCAACCAGTATTTAGCTGATTTCATTTATTTAGTCTCTTCTGACAGGCAAAATAAATAAATAAACAAACAAACAAACAAAACTGTGTAAGCCTTTTACAAAAGACCTTTAGGTTTGGGAAGCCTGGGTGGCTCAGTTGGTTAAGCAGCTGCCTTTGGCTCCGGTCGTGATCCCGGCATCTGGTTCCTTGCTCAGCGGGGAACCTGCTCCTCTCTCTGCCTGTGCCTGCCTCTCTGCCTGCTTGTGTTCTCTCTCTGTTAAATAAATAAAATCTTTAAAAAAAAAATAAATAAAAATAAAATAAAATAAAATAAAATAAAATAAAATAAAATAAAATAAAATAAAATAAAATAAAAAGACCTTTAGGTTTTATACTATTTTTTGGCATGGAAAGAAGTTAAAAGGAAACTATAGCACATCCAAAACTGTACCCTTAGGTCAATGTGAAACAAGTATAAAATGATTAATATCTGAATATAACTGTTTTTGAAGATAGACACTTGTTTTGTTGGCCTTTAGTCTAAACAAGAACAAAACATTCCAACAGAATGTAATCTATAGACTCTGGATGTCAATGTTTTGTTGGCAGAGTTGTTTCTTTTCATGTTTTAGCTATTTTATAAAATCTCCAAGTAAATGTTAAATGTTGGTTTTATATCTTTATATACAAACACCCTCTGTACCTCATAAGCAGTTTTAAAATCCATTTGATGAAAATACTATGGAAGACACTCCAGTATTAGAGTGCTATGGTTGATTCATCTCCATCAAAATATTAAGGAAGACACTTCTGCTTACGATAAAGCAGTCTTGATTGAAACTGAGTATTAAACTAAATTTATCTCAATCTTGGAACACTGAGAGAATCCCTATGACAAAAAACCACCAATGCCTCAAATGCATGTGTAAGAATTATGTTGCCAAATAGAAAAGCACAGTCCAATATGACAAAGGCTTAAAAAGATCAAAGATGAGAGGAGAAAAACATATTCAACAAATGGAAGAACTTAGAGAAAATAATGTTAATTATCTGAACAGGTTTTCAAACAAAGAATCAGAAAGATAAAGGAAGGAATTACCTCCCTAAAACAATAAATGCAGATTATTACACAAGAACAGAAAAGTATAACAAAAGAAACAGGATATTAGGATAAATTATTAAGAGTTTTTGAAAATAAGGTATAATTTTAAAAATAATTTAAAAATATGAGGCAAATTAGCTGAATGGACATCATTCATGACAGAATTGGTAATTAAATATACAATCAGGCTGAGGAATTCTCCCAGAATGTACTGCAACTATATGTACCGATAAAAATGAAATACATCTGACAAGTCTGAGTCACAATATTCATCTAATAAGATCTTCAGAAGGAGAATAAAACATATAGAGAGACAGATATTAAGAATTTTCTAGAACTAAAAAGCCAAGATTTCTTATATGAAAAAACTCAGTGAACGTTGAACAAAAAATTGAGAGGAAAGAAAAGAAAAAAGAAAAAGCACATACATTGATACACTATAATGTATCTTGAAAACATTGAAGCTAACAATAAAATTTTAATAGCTACAAGAGTTAAAGACAGATTATCAACAATGTAATGAAAATGAGACTATTTGTATCATATTTTAGCACTAATATTTGATACAAAGAGAAATGAGAAAATATTTTCAAAGTGCCACATAAAAATTCTTTACACATAAAACTCCATATCTATGTAAATTATCACTCAAGAACAAAGAAGTAAGACAGACATTTTTAGAGTATTAAAAATAAGAATATGTATGAGTAAATCATCCTTTAAAGACCTATTTGGAAAAAGCTGTTTGGGAAAAAGAAAAATGAAACAAATTAGAGTGAATGTGAAAATAATAACAATATATTTAAATTATAAATGTAAATAATAAATTACACAGATGAATTATACATGTATAAATTTACAACTGTTATTAATATATAGATGACAGAAAGATATAAACTTATTTAAAATTACTGACTTTCTAATGGAAAGAATACCAAATCTGATCCATTCCAGAATATTTTAAGAAATAATAGTTCAGGGCGCCTGGGTGGCTCAGTTGGTTAAACAACTGCCTTCGCCTCAGGTCATGATACTGGAGTCCTGGTATTGAGTCCCACATAGGGCTCCCAGCTCCATGGGGAGTCCGCTTCTCACTCTGACTTTCTCCCTTCTCATGCTCTCTCTCACTCTCTCTCTTTCCTAATAAATAAATAAAATCTTAAAGAAAAGAAATAATAGTTCATATGTCTTAAAAATATGAGAAAACTCCTGGAAGAATAGATATGAGATCTAAAACTTTCAAATCAAATAAAAATCTTAGGGAAAAAAAGAAAAAAAAAAAGGAAAGCATGGTGCATATACATTTTATGGAAAGCTACCAAAATAAAATTATTCTTTCAAGAACTGATGAGGACTAGTATCCTTTGGTAACTTAAAGCAATCCTAATCTCAAGCAGAGAATAATTCTATTTTTTTTTAAATTAGAGACTTTTAATCTCTAAAGAACATGAACATAGTTATGAAGAACCTACTTCTCTATATTATTTCACCAATTCACAATCGAAGGGAAATTCTACATGCTATTAAATGTTTCACAGGATACTCATTTTTTTCACTTGACAAATTAAAAACAAAAACAAAAAAAAATCTAAAAACAACCTTAAAAATGTCATTACTTTCCACAGTAGAGGCACTCTAGTTTTTAAAAACAAATATTTAGATATAAAAGGTGGAAATTAAAAATTTAAAAATCATCCTTTATTTGTGAACTAGAATTGATGTTGTGAAAAAACTATATTCATACCACCAGTGTGCTTGCTTGTAAGAATACTGCTCATGATTTGTGTGTATCTAAAACCCCAATGTATAGATTTTCAGTATGAAAAATTGGAATCCCTCGATCTGAGTAAACACAACCCACTGAACTGTAATTTCTCAGGACATAGAGAACGTCACAAGAATGAAGTGATAGGTTTTAAATCCTGTCTGAAATACTGCTTTGAACTTGGCATTACTTATTCTCCTTATGGTTAAACTAACTGGGCCACTGCAGAGCCATTTTAATCATATTGTTCCTGTTAAGAGTGACATTGTCATTTATTTAGTAATTACCACTTTCTCTAATTTCTTCAGGAATCTCCACACTGTTTTTCAAAGTGGTCATGCCAACTTGGATTCTCACCAATAGTGTAAGACGGTTCCCCTTTCTCCATCCTCTCCAACATTTGTTGTTTAGTGTCTTGTTAATTTTGATCATTCTAACTGGTGTAAGGTGGTATCTCAGTGTTTTTTGTTTGTTTGTTTGTTTTTAAGATTTTATTTATTTGACACAGAGAGAGAGATCACAAGTAGGCAGAGAGGCAGGCAGAGGGAGAGGGGGAAGCAGGCTCCCTGTTGAGCAGAGATCCTGGATGGATGAGGGGCTCCATTCCAGGACCCTGAGATCATGACCTGAGCTGAAGTCGGAGGCTTTAACCCCCTGAGCCACCCAGGTGCCCTCAGTGTGGTTTTGATTTAAATCTCCCTGATGGCTAATGATGATGAATATTTTTCATGTGTCTGTTAGCCATTTGTATGTCTTCTTTGGAGAAGTGTCTGTTCATGTCTTCTGCTCATTTTTTGATGTGATTATCTGTTTTTTGAGTGTTGAGTTTGAGGAGTTCTTTATAGATCTTAGATATCAGACCTTTGTCTGTAGCGTCATTTGCGAATATCTTCTCCCATTCCATGGGTTGCCTGTTAATTTTGTTGACTGTTTCCTTTGCTGTGCAGAAGCTTTTTATTTTGATGAAGTCCCAAAAGTTCATTTTTGCTTTTGTTTTCTTTGCCTTTGGAGACATATCCTGAAAGAAGTTGCTGTGGCTGATGTCAAAGAGGTTACTGTCTATGTTCTCCTCTAAGATTTTGATTTACCCCAAAGATGCAGATGCAGTACAAAGAAGGGCCACATGTACCCCAATGTTCATAACAGCAATGGCCACAATTGCCAAACTGTGGAAAGAGCCAAGATGCCCTTCAACAGATGAATGGATAAAGAAGATATGGTTCATATATACGATGGAATATTATGCCTCCATCAGAAAAGATGAATACCCAACTTTTGTATCAACATGGACGGGACTGGAAGAGATTATGCTGAGTGAAATAAGTCAAGCAGAGAGAGTCAATTATAACATGATCTCACTTACATGTGGAGCCTAAGGAAAAACATGGAGGACATTGTGAGAAGGAAGGGAGGGGTGAATTGAATGAAATCAAAGGGGCGATGAACCATGAGGGACTGTGGACTCTGAGCAACAGACTGAGAGTTTTGGAGGGGAGGGGTAGGGGGTTGGGTGAGCCTGGTGGTGGGTATAGAGGAGGGCACATATTGCATGGAGCACTGGGTGTGGTACATGTACAATGAATATTGTAACACTGAAAAAAATAAAAGTATTTGGGGAAAAAATAAAAAAAAAAGTGTATTCAAAATTGCAAAACTGTATATATCAAATGTAATGGGGTATAATTATTTTGTTGATGCAATTTCTTTTATTCATGAAAATACAAGTAACAACTTTATTAAGATATAATTCACATAGCATACAACTAATTCATCCATTAAAATGTACCATTCAGTGGTTTTAGTACATCCCCAGAGTTGTGCATCCAGTACCACACTTAATTTAGATTTTCTTTACCCTCCTCAAAAATCCAGCTCAGCTTAGAAACCACTCCCCACCCTCAACTGCCCCCCTTCCTCACCTCTAGGCAACCACTAGCCTATTTTGTGTCTCTATAGACTTTTCTATCATGGACATTTCAGTATGTGGTCCTTTGTGTTAGACTTTTTCACTAAGAATAATATTTTTAAGGTTCATCCATGTTGTAGCATGTATCAGTATTTCATTTCTTTTTGTTGCCAAATAATATTCCATTACATGCATATACCACATTATATTTACTCTTGCACTGGTTGATAGATACTTGGCTTGTTTTCACTTTTTGTCTATTATGAATAATACTGCTATGAATATCCATGTGCACGTTTTTGCTGAAACATGTCTTGATTTCTCTTGAGTATATATATGCCTTGCAATGAAATTCAGGTCATACAGTTTAACAATTTGAAAAACTGCCAGAATGTTTTCCAACATGGCTGACATATATTATATTCCTACTGATAGAATATGAGGGGTCCAATTTCTCTGCATTTCTCTTGCCAACACATGTAATTATCAGTCTTTTTGATAAAAATCATCATTTTAACTGTAAAGTTTTATCATTGTGCTTTTGATTTGCATGTCCTTGATGCCTAATGATATTGAATATATTTTCATATACTTTTTAGCCACTTGTGTATCTTTTCTTTCTTTCTTTTCAGATATTTGGCTCACTTTTATTTTATTTTTTATTTTTTAAGATTTTATTCATTTATTTGACAGAAAGAGAGAGAGAGATCACATGTAGGCAGAGAGGCAGTCCGAGAGAGAGGGAGAAGCAGGCTTCCTGCTGAGCAGAGAGCCCAACGCAGGGCTCAATCCCAGGACCCTGAGATCATGACCTCAGCCAAAGGCAGAGGCCTTAACCCACTGAGCCACCAGGCGCCCCTTTGGCTCACTTTTAATTGAGCTATTTCCTTTTTGGTTATGTTTTAATGTGTCTTTCTATAGCCTAGATATAGGCATAAACATTATAATGCTATGCCTAAATTCTCAAATCTCAAGAATTCATTTAAAAGTGAATCCTAGGTTAACTATTTTTAGAATATGGCACTAACTTCTTCCATAACCCACATTCTGACACACAATATTTTAATCAGTATATTGATTGATTAATCTTTCTCAGAATATATAGTGAAATAGTTTAAGTTACTGTTATAATTTATTTCATTATAAACAACTGCTTGTCTTTCCATTATCCTTATATGGCTGTCTTAATGTTAAACAGTAATATTTTTTCAGGTAGAAGTCCCAAAAGACTTACTATTTCATAATGAGCTTATAAAATGTGATCACTTTTTCAAAAGCTAAACAACCATAATTTTAAATAATCTATCTTAATAATAGTTCTATATCATTTAAAATAACAAAAGCTATATATTAACAGTGTACTATATAAGATATTATTTAGAAAAATCTCTATTTTCTTTTAATTCAGAGTAGTATTCTTCAAATATTTTTATTAACTTTTAAGTATTGCTATTATGTCTCCTTGGGACTCTATACTCCTTACTACTTGCCTAATTCCATTTTTTCACCTCTCTTTCTTCTCTCTCTGTTAATTTTGTAATTTCAAACTTGGTTATTTCTAACTAAGAGGGATATTTTTTTTTCCAACTTGTTAAGCATTCTGATCACCTGTTAACTAGCTTAGGCCTCTGTCTTCACAAATATCATGTTTATCATTCTCCTAGTATCTTAATTGATGCAAATTAAACTGAAATGTACACTCTGCATTTCCAATGACTGCACCCATGTCACTCCAGAGTATCAGACCATGTCTTCCCTTTTAAAATGTGATTCTTCCTTTGCACAATGGACTTCTCAGGGAAACATCATTTTAAATGTGGAGTTTTCACAAATTTAACTCCATAGGAGCCAATCCTTTTTGGAGCATCAATACCACTATTACCTGAAATATACTTTTAAAAGTTTTTAGTTCCTTAGTAAATTATACGTATATATATGTATTTTTCTTTTCATAATATAAACAAATTGTAAGTATTAAGTACTTAAATCCTCTTAACTGTACCTGTAATCCACAAGAGATGCAGAAGTTTTGGTAGACCTCATCTTAAAAGCCAGTGTGAAGGAAAGAAAGGAAGAAGGGAAGGAAGGAAGGAAGGAAAGAAAGAAAGAAAGAAAGAAGAAAGAAAAAGAAAGAAAGAAGAAAGAAAGAAAGAAAGAGAAAGAAAGAAAGAAAGAAAGAAAGAAAGAAAGAAAGAAAGAAAGAAAGGAGGGAGGAAGGAAGGAAGAAAAGGAAAGAAGAAAGAAAAGGAAAGAAGAAAGAAAGAAGGGTTAGAATCTTAAGAAAATTTCATCTCATTCTTAAGGATAATTTAGATGTTAATATTCTAAGCCATCTTACTACTCTGTCCCATATTTTTCTAAATATGACTTATAATGTATTCATTATATTTTGAATTTATATATATATAAAATATAATATATATATAAAATATAACATATATAATAAAATTATAATGTATATATCAAATAGAATATGTAGTCTGCAGAAGGCATGCTTGGCTTGCTATTTTATATTGAGGTTTAGATTATGGTAAATAGATCCTCAAAAATATATGATAAATCAATAAATAAGACAAATCAATGAGGGCTTGAATAGTCAGAGAATTTTTGGCAAAGATGGTGAAGCTTAGGAAGAACCCAGAAAGATGTTGAAATTTAAAGAATTGGAAAAAAAAGTGGAAGCGAAAGAATTACAGAATGAGTGACAAATTAAGCAAAAGAGAGCACAAAAACCTGTGGATATTTCATGGGATCATGGGACAGCTGTTGAGACTAGAATAATGGTTGTATGTGGGAAATTAAATTAGATATATTATATGAAATTGAATTATAAAAAAAGTCTTAAAACCAGGTAATTTAGACCCCTGTGGTAAGATAAGGGAATCAATGAAGATTTTTACCCTGAGGAGCAGGACAATAAAAGTGGTAGTTTAAAGAAATAATCCTTTCCTTTCTGATAGTTTTCTGTCCTGAAAGTATGGGCAAAGTGAATTGGAAGATTTTTGAGTTTAAGAAATAACTCAAAGCTAAATATTGTTAGATCTGAAAGTTTAACTTAGCCCAGACTTTCTGGGGAAAAAATGTATATATACACACATATATATACCTCAAACTATTCACTTTTTCACACTTTTCCTTACTTATATTTTGCAGTTTTATTTTCTCTAAAAGATAAAATAATATACATATATCTTAAATTAACAATATATAGATAAGTAGAAGCTAAAAATAAATTTTGGTTGCTCTCTGAAAATGTTGCCACATCCAAACATAAATTCATGAAAACTTGGACAACACTAATAACAAAGAGACTCCACAAGAATATATGAGAAACATTTCAAAAAAGATATCAGGATTATTTAGTAAGTAAAAGAATATGCATTAGGTACAATCATTCAGTGAGTTAAAGATGGTTTATGGTTTGTATTTCCTCCTGGGAATTTGGAAAGAGAAAAAAAACTGGGAAAAAGAACTGTTGAAGTGGTTGGGTTTTAGGGCTATATGAGACTGTGAAACATATAAGAAAACATATCCAGGAAGCAATTTCAAGTTATCAGAGAGAGACACTTGGGAACCATCAGCAGAGTGAAAAAGGAAGTGTGTGAAAACATTAAATAGATCAGATCTTCAAAAGAGAAGAGGCATACAACAGAAACCAAGAGAATTATGATATATTACTATATTACTTCATATAACACTAATAATACTGTGAAGAAGTCAGTGGTACATATTTCATTTCACAAACAAACAAAAAAACCTTTAGAGAATGTTAATGGTATGTCTAAAGTAATACAGCTAATAATAGTGGCAGAAGGAGAGTGCACTGAAAGGGACTCTCTAGTTACTACTGGTGAGAATGCAAACTCCAATAAACTTTCTGTTCAAAGTTTGGCAGTTTATATCATGAGTCTCACAAATGATCATATCTTTTGACACAACAATAACATTCTGTTAATTTTCCCAAGAATTGAGCACTCACACACACACACACACACACACCCCACTTATGTGTACCATTATATGTTGTAGCATTATTTTTAAGAATAAAACAGAAAAGCAGTATAAATGTTCAACAATATAAGATAATATTTATGCATGTTATCTCACATCTATGTAATAGAGTACTACATAGCTTTTACAATCATGTTTAATGAATATGAAAACATGGATATACTTAAATATTATAAAATGAGAAAGGCAATGTAAAGAGAAAATAAAGGGTTCAGCCAAAGTGGTATTTCAAGGGAAGTGAGTGGTTTACAGACTGCTTGTTTTTAATCAAAAAAATATATATACTCTTTGCTTTATTACATCCCATGGCAAATATTTCTTTTTAATTAATACAGCTTAGATTATTCAGTACATAAATGTCAATAAGAAATGGCCCGACATTCTAGCTATATCACAATGTTAAAAACTGGAAATATTTATTAAGTAGCTACTCAAGAGCTCTTTTCTGACTATGTAATATGTTCAGTGTGTGAGAGTTCACTAATTTCATTTATTAATCTATGAAATAAAGCAACTAGAAAGGTATGGGCACAGGAAGAGAGGGTCAAAAAGGTAAAATCCTTTGTCCCAAATCACACAGGGATTGAGTAGCAGATCTAGCTAGCTCCTGAATTATCATCAGTTTTGAATCCTAGGTATTATGGAATGTATTATTTTTTAAATAGTCTTTATTTTGTGTAAATATTCAATATCAATGGAAACATTATATGTAATATACCTAATTTTATCAAAAATATCCCAAATAGCAACAGGCTATTTTAACCTACATTACATAAAACTCTGTCTTTAGTATCAGAATAAAATCAAGCATAAGTTTTATTTTAATTCAAGTTTAAAGAGTTTTCTGAATTACTTTAGGCTTCATAGTGACAGATTTTATACACTATGTTCAGGGCCTTGTATTCTTCAGTTTCTTTAAAATCCATAGCATATTTTTTTAAAAGATTTTATTTATTTATTTGACAGAGAGAAATCACAGGTAAGCAGAGAGGCAGGCAGAGGGAGAGGGGGAAGCAGGCTCCCCACTGAGCAGAGAGCCTGATGTGGGGCTTGATCCCAGGACCCTGAGATCATGACCTGTGCCGAAAGCAGAGGCTTTAACCCACTGACTTACCCAGGTGTGTTCATAGCATATTTTCAAAGCATATGAACAATTCTTAAGATTTTGTTTATATTTCCTCCTTGGTGAAACAGTTTCATTTTATTCCATTAACTGAATTCTGCATTATTAAAAGCTAAACATCTGTGTTTACAGTCTGGGTGATGGGCTTTGGGGAGGGAATGTGCTATGGGGAGTGCTGTGGATTGTGTAAGATTGATGATTCACAGACCTATACCCTGAAACACATAATACATTATATATTAATAAAAAAAAGACTCATAAAACCATGCACCAAAGTGTATTAATTGTATATATATATAAAAAAGAATTGTCCAAAAGTTTTTGACAGGTATTCAGTGTTTGAGTTATATTGTCTACAGACAGACCAATATAGCCTTCTAGCTTTGAGTTTTCTGAGATCTATTAGGAAAGACTTGGTCATGTCTTCTATCTCTAGTTGCATTGCCTGGTTTGTAACAATCTTTTTCAGGCCCATAATTCTTCAATACTTCATTATATTTTAATATATATATATTAACATTTAGAGTAAAACTGGGTTTTACTAATTTATATTAAAATTTGTACCAATGTAAAAAATTCAAATTCAATGAAGCTCATGGGATTCATATGGCTAATATTGCCCATGCCTAGGAAATAACTATGAACAGTATACCTATAAATTACTTCTCTGAGCGGACTCCCGGCTCTGCGGGAAGTCTGCTTCTCCCTCTGACCTTCTCCCCTTTCATTCTCAGTCTCTGTCTCTAATAAATAAATAAATAAATCTGAAAAAAAAAAAAAAAGAATTTCTAACTAGAGTTTTGGGCGCCTGGGTGGCTCAGTTGGTTGAGCGACTGCCTTCGGCTCGGGTCATGGTCCCGGAGTCCCGGGATCGAGTCCCATGTCGGACTCCCGGCTCTGCGGGAGGTCTGCTTCTCCCTCTGGCTTTCTCCCCTCTCATTCTCAGTCTCTTGCTCTCTAATGAATGAATAGAAATCTTTAAAAAAAAAAAAAAATTACTTCTCTGAGTAACAACTGAAAAATTTATTTTAATCTGTCTGTAATACAAATTCTGACTTTAGAAATATAATATGTCAGAAGAAGAGGTGCTCTGAGATCTATCATCTGTAGAAGTCCATTTAATGTTACATTTATTAAGTGCAGTTAGTTCTCTGTATTATGCTGTATCTAGGAATGTTGTGATGACTCTGTGGCCCCCTTCATTCCCACCACTCACCCCACCACTTACTCTATGCTAAGCCTAACTCCTCTGTGATTAAATGATTTGCTCTTGGGGGCACTTGGGTGGCTCAGTCATTAAGTGTTTGTCTTCTGCTCAGGTCATGATCCCAGGGTCCTTGGATTGAGCCCAGCTCAGTGGGAAGCCTGCTTCTCCCTCTCCCACTCCCTCTGCTTGGATTCCCTCTCTCATGTCTCTCTCTGTCAAATAAATAAAATCTTTAAAAAGAGAGAAAGAAAGAAAAAGAAGAAAGAAAGAGAAAGAAAGAAGAAAAGAAAGGAAAGAAAGAAAGAAGAAAGAAAGAGAAAGAAAGAAAGAAAGAAAAAGAAAGAAAGAAAGAAAGAAAGAAAGAAAGAAAGAAAGAAAAAGAAAGAAAGAAAGAAAGAAAGAAAGAAAGAAAGAAAGAAAGAAAGAAAGAAAGAAAGAAAGAAAAGAAGGAAGGAAGAGGGAGGGAAAGATTTGGTCTTGGCTTGAGGTGGGGCAAGCTGTATAAACAGGGAACATCTCAAGTAATGCCAATTTCATAAATGTATTTCAATGCTAAGCCATTCTAACAAACTACTTGTGTGCTCTTGAGCTCTAATGCTCCTAGTACGAGAGGACCTACGAGGGAGTACAAGAGTACGAGGGATAACTCCCAAGTTATCCCTATCCTGGCATCTATAAGCATCTCCTCTCCTATCAGGAGTCCCCTATACCAATCCTTACTTCCTGCCTGGGCAGTAGTCTGGTACTGCCACAAAGCGTGTGTGTGTGCACAAATATCTCCTAGCTGCATTAAAGGGGAAAAATATGTCCAAAGTACATGCACATATTACCCACCCCATCTCTTTAAGCAGTACCTTTATTCATGCAGTTATTAAACATCAAATCTAATGGTTTGTCCACCATCTCTCTCTTTTCTCCAACCCCTGTATCCAATTGATCAGCAAGTTCTTCCTAAAACTTATCCTAAAATAGTCTATTTTTTAACCTTTCCCGTTGCTATAGATGAAATAACCTTCATTTCTTTTTTGAACTATTCGAATCACCCTCTAACATCTTCTATTTATTCCAGCCTCTGTTTATCTCTTTTCAGCTAACATGTTTTTTTAAAACATAAATAAGATCC
Source organism: Nasua narica (assembly GCA_028533885.1). Lineage (NCBI taxonomy): Eukaryota > Metazoa > Chordata > Mammalia > Carnivora > Procyonidae > Nasua > Nasua narica. The sequence continues at coordinate 22,371,270 of CM052800.1, read as the reverse complement.
TGGAACTCCCTTTCTTAAAATCTTCCAATGAACCCCATCACATATCCAGACAAATTACCCCGGCTTATGTCCAAATATATTTCCCTATGTTATAAGGCCTTCCTTGGTCCTGCCCCTGCTTGTGTGTCTCTAACTTCAATTCTCTCTGCCTCACATTACTCCACCTACACTGAATTTCTCTCTGCTCTTTATTAAGCAAAACCAATTTCTGCCTCATGGCCTGCATTCATTGTGAACCTGGAAGGGGATCTTCCTCTTGACTTTCACAAGGCTGACTACTCTGTTTACTTTCTGATGCAGAAACCTCTCTTAAATGTCATCTTTTTAGAGTCTATATTCCTTCTTCACCCAATGTATAATAATTTCCTATTCATTCACCATAATATCACTGTAGTGTTACTATCTTTTGGTACATTTCTATGAACTTATGCACTTTTTTTTGCCTCTCCGAATTAGAATGGGAGCTCTTTTATAAGGACCTGATATGTAATTTACTGTTGTATTTTCAATTTCAAAACCTAGACCTCTGAAGCAATTTAGCATATAGTCCTGTGATAATCAGAGTCCTCTGAAAAACAGGACCATGAGGAGAAAAAGAGAAGGAAGGAAGGAAGGAAGGAAGGAAGGAAGGAAGGAAGGAAGGAAGGAAGGAAGGAAGGAAGGAAGAAGGAAAGAAGAGAGGGAGAAGAAAGAGAGAAGAGCGGGAGATAAGTTGGGGAGGGATATCTTAGCTGCAGTTCAGTTCTAAGGGACATTCAAGAAGGCCATTGGAGAGTCCTTGAGCCAAAGTTGCCCAACAGAGGGGTCATGATCCCCAGGAACTGGCCTTCCATAGCATTTCTGCCATGCTTAATCATCAGTTGAGTGCTGCCAGAGGGAAGTGCATCCTCAGCACCAATGGAATGATGAATTTAAGAGCACAGGTGCTGGGCTGCCTGGGGAATTTTTTTCCCTGAAGTTGGAAATCTGAAAAGTGCATTCTCAGAATGCTAATAAGGTATGAGGGATAAAGGTCTTTCTTCTTTCATACAGATGGTTTTATATAATATGTATGTGTGTGAGGGGGGGCTGGGGCTGGTGAAGAGGATATATATACACCTACACAAACATGTGTGCACACACACACACATACTACTTAACACAAATAGAACTTTTTACAAAAAAATATTAATCAAAGATAATGAAACAAATAGAAAGAAATGTCCAAAAACATGTTAAAATGGTTATCTTGGGGTGGTGGATCTGACAGTAATTTTTATTTTTTACTATCTTTTGCCCCTTATTTGTCAAATCCTCTTCAAAACAATATAGTCTCCTATAACAAACAGGAAAAGACTGACTAAATGAATAAGAAACAATGTGGTGAGTGAAGAAATATATAAAGAAAGTCAATTTTTTTCCCCTTCACATCCATATAAGGTCACAGAATCTTGAGGTTAGGAAGTTCCTAATAGATTGTATCTTAAACCCAGAGAAGATGGAACTTTAAGTATTGAACAAAAGAAGTTTGGTTGAATTTTGTCCATGGAATAAGAAAAAGGTAATTGTAAATAAAAAATATAAGTAAATATAAAATATTAAGTTCTGCCCTTCAAAAAAGGGTGATTAGAATCCAGAGAAAGCATGATAAACAATAATGTTAATGATGATAAATTAAAAGGTATCCTGGTTCTTACTCAATATCTATGAGTATTGTCTTCACTATATTCTTTTTTTTCTTCAAATTTTTATTTAAATTCTAGTTAGTAACATATAGTGTAATATTGGTTTCAGGAGTAGAATTTAGTGATTTATCACATACATATAACATCTAGACCTTATCACAAGAGCCCTCCTTAATTCTCATCACCCATTTAGTCTACCCCCCAGCCACTTCCCCTCCAACAACCTTCAGTTTGTTCTCTATAGTTAAGAGTCTCTTATGGTTTGCTTCCTTGTTTTTTTTTTCCCCCTTTCTCTTATATTCATCTGTTTTGTTTCTTAAATTCCACAAAAGAGTGAATTCATATGGTGTTTGTCTTTCTCTGACTGACTTATTTCCTCAGCATAATACACTCTAGCTCCACCTACATTGTTGCAAATGGTAAGATTTCATTCTTTTTGATGGCTGAATTCTATTGTATATGCATACCGCCTCTTTACCCATTCATCAGTCAATGGACATTTGGGCTCTTTCCATAATTTTGCTATTGTTGTTAATGTTCCTATAAACAAATATCAGCATTCATGTGCCCCTTGGAATCAGTATTTGTGTATCCTTAGGGTAAATACCTAGTAGTGCAACTGCTGAGTCACAGGGTAGTTCTACCAGTTTGCATTCCCACCAAAAGTACAAGAGGGTTCCCCTTTCTCTGAATCCTTGCCAACACCTGTTGTCTCCAGAGTTGTTAATTTTAGCCTTTCTGACAGGTGTGAGATGGTAGCTCATCATGGTTTTGATTTGTATTTCCCTGATGATGAGTGATATTAAGCATCTTCTTTGTTGGTCATCTATCTTCTTTGGAAAAATGTCTATTCATTTCTTCTGCCCATTACTTAACTGGATTATTTATTTTCAGGGTTTTGATTTGATGAATTCTTTATAGATTTTGGATACTAATCCCTTATCTGATATGTAATTTGCAAATATCTTCTCCCATTCCATAGTCTGCCTTTTAGTTTGATTGTTTCCTTTGCTATACAGAAGCTTTTTTTCTTGATGAAGTCACATTATGAGGTACTAGAGGTTAGGACTTCAACATATGAATTTTGAAGGAACACAATTAACCACAGAATATACTAAACAATTACCCATTGTTTATCTGAAATTCAAATTTAATTGTGTGTTTTACATTTTGTCAGGCAATCCTACTGGAATCCCAAAAGTTGTTCATCTAAGCTACAAGTTTCATGTATTTTCATTTACTTTTGTATTTTTTTAGGATGTATTTTTTCATAGATGGTTTTAAAAGCCATAGAAAAAATTACTTTATTTAAAATATATACTCTACTCATATTAGTAATAAGAAATTCCTTTGATTTAAAAATGAATGCCTATTAATTTGAAAGCAAATACTTGAGCCAGTATCTTTTTCTTCTTTAAAGGTTAATAACATGTAAACTAGATAAAATAATACCATACTTAATTCACCTTTTGCATGCTCTTCCATTGATTAAAACAAGAGACTCTCTTGGAATACTTTAATACTTAATCACCAAAGAACCCAGTCTAATGGTGTTAGCATCACCTACTTTAATTATCTGAGTTTGTAAAATCAGAAATCTTTGACATTATATTTAAATAATAATCTGAACTGAACAAAATTTATTCTAAGAATACTTTTTCTATCTTTAGTAAATTAATGGCTCTGAGTTTATTTTACAATTCTGGTTTGCCTTCATAATCTCAGCTAAGGTTCACTTATACTTAGGCATAAAATACAGTTCTGGATGAAAGAAATATTAATTTGATCTGAGCTGCAGATGCTATCATTACTTTTTAACCCAGATCTACTTTCTTACAAATAAGATTTCTCAGTTATAATTTATTTTATATTTTAAATACTCCTGTATTACAAGTGATATTGATAATGACTACATTACAAATGAAATGATATTAATTCCAGCACACTAGAATTTTGTAGTCACTATCCCAAGAGCTAATATCACTCTATGTTGCCTTCATTCCAGACTTATTAACAACTAAAACTATTACAGGCAATCCAATGTCAGTTATAATAAATGAAAACAAAACAATCATATAAAGCACATACTGAAAAAAAAAGAATTTTGTGTGATAAACAGTCAAACCCAAATTTTTAGCAGCAGTAAAAAGGGCAGGAGGCTTGAAATGGGAATCTGAAATTCTTTTTTCAATATTGATACTTAATAGGAAGCTTGGCCACAACTTTGACTCTCTTAGATTTGAGTCCCTCGCTTTTTTTAAGTGGAGATAATAGTTCCCATTAGAAATTGGTCTAAGAACAAGATGAAATAAAGTATTAAATTATTTTAAGACTCTTATGGCTATAGTTATTTACACTAACTGTGGGGAAGCAAAATTCAATTCCATACTGATAGAATTATTTGTTTATAATTTTAATTGGGGCGCCTGGGTGGCTCAGTTGGTTGAGCAACTGCCTTTAGCTCAGGTCATGATCCTTGAGTTCCGGGATTGAGTCCCACATCGGGATCCCGGCTCTACGGTGAGTCTGCTTCTTCCTCTAAGCTTCTCTTCTCTCATGCTCTCTCTCACTTTCTCCGTCTCTCAAATAAATAAATAAAATCTTAAAAAATAATAATAATAATTTTAATTGTCCACAATCTTCAATTGAATCTATAATGTTAATGTAATATGAAGATAATTACATTTAATAATGTTATCTCAGGAACTGGTAATTATTGATTATAGGGCTTAGCAAGATAAGATTCAATGCTGTGGGTTTTTTTGAATAACACATTTAAAACATGCAAATAATCCTTGAGATTTCTGTGGTTTTTATTTTTACCTAAATATATCAGTCATTTTTTTTTCCAAAGGGTGTTTCACTTAATGTCACACTAGAAAATATGACATTAAGAATGTCATATTATAAAAGAATGACACGCAGAACTACAGAAATATAATCATAACAGAAGAAAATTTAATAATGTGTCTCTGTGTACCTTGCATTGATAAAGGCTTATTATGTATCAGATATTATACTAGGTGTTCTGTTTAGTTTTGTTATTAAAGCATCAGAAAATCCAGCCAGTAATTATTATTTTCCTTAATTTGTTGACAAATAAACAGGCTTTTATCCAATCCTTTTCTCAAAGACAAAAGCTGGAAGTGGAAATAAAGGATTTCACTATATTTTTCCAAATCATTTATAATAAATAGTATGTTGAGCTAATAAGTGTAGATAGTATTTGACACCTTATCTGAGTTTTTTTTTTAATGTTATAAATTCAAGTCAGTCTTTTTTTTTTTTTTTTTCAAATCTTTGACAACTTGAGTAGGAAGCAGTTGTGTAAGTTGTACCTGGGACTTATTTGCTGGTGATTCATTGACAAGAGACAAACGTAAGGTGGATTCAGAGAGTAAACACTAATGATTAGTCTGGAGTAACTTCACTCTAGATGTTGAAGCTACAGAAAAATGAGTTCTGTAGAGCTATTCCCACTTAGCAGATTCTATGTGTTATAAACCCATCTGTTACAAACCCAGAGATATTTTCACTGAAGCCCTTCAAGTGTGTAGGGTAAGTTTCCCTTATTTATACAGCCTAGAAAATGCCTAATTACCATTTGTATTATTCTCTTAGGGCTGCAACTTATAAGATACTATGGACTAGATGATTTAATAAACAGAAATTTATTTTCTTACAGTTCTGGAGACTGTAAGTCCATGATCAAGGTGCCAGTGGTGTTGATTTCTGGTGACACCTCTCATATTTGCTTGCAGATTGCTGCCTTCTTGCTGTGTCCTCACATGGCTTTTCTTCTGAGCACAGGGAGAAAGAAAGAGTTGTGTTCTGTCCCTTTTTCTTCTTAAAAGACAGCAACCCCATCAGATCAGGGCCCATACTTATGACCTCATTAATTATCTCCTTAAAGTCCTTATCTCCAAATACACTCACATAGGGGATTAGAACATTAACATGAATTTGGGAGGGGAGAAGGACTCAATTCAGTCTATAACAACATTTCATTGTCATCTTCCATTTACTAATTAGCATTTATTCATTTCCATTGTTTTACTCTTTAGTTACAGGAGGATAAGACTCCTATTAAAAATAATTGCCTCCTTAACAAAAGTTGATGACTTACATATGGATAAGGACATAGGAAGGAGCAAACAATAATTACAATTGCTGTACTGGGGTTTGGGTATACATGAAAGTGTCCTTGAATAGCAAAAAATATCAAACTAGAAAGATGAAGAGTAACTGTATCTTTTGATATAGCATTTGGAGGTAATCTATGGAAAGGGAAAGCACATTTTGAAATGTCAAAATATGTGTAGAATATCTAAGTAGATGTGTTCTGCTGACAATGAAATAAACTTACATTCCCTTTAACTATTCAGCAAGAGAGGTAGCTAATCCTCCATTCAGTAGCTCATTATGCATTGTCATGAAACAGATAATACAATTTCCACAAACCTCTTTTGATTTCATGTCAAACAAATTCTCTCAAAGCCATTTAATAAACAAACAGACAGAAAAAGTAAACTTGAAACCTCAATTTGTGTAATCGATTACTTTGAGCCATCTATTATTCTTCCCTCAAAGCAGATGTATATTTGTTCCTAAATTGAGGTTTAGATAAATTGCATATTAAGAAAGATATTAAGACAGCAGATTTATTTGATATTTAAAATAAAAATTAAGAATATATTCAATTATTCCTCATATTGAGAATCAAAAGTAAATTTAATTAAATTAGATTAAATTAATTAAAACTTGGTAATTACTTGCAAAGACATTGACTCTCTAGGTCTTTATACAAAGATAGTTTTTTTTTTTAAATGTTTTCTAATAATGCATTCTCTAATTCAGTCATATAAGGTCCCTATCAGTCCTCAATTTTACTTTATAATATTTGTTACTCTTCCTGCCTGCAATGTCTTTTCATATGCAGCCAATATCTAGATGACCAATTCTGACTTTTCTTCAAGGTTGAGCTCAAGAGTGTCTCTTCTGTGAAGAGCTTTTAAACCCTCTAACCCTTGGTGCTTTGGCACTGCCACTTTTCTTAAGAAATTAAAGCATGCCTTTACTTCTATGTCTATCTACTGTACCACCCTACAATAAAGTCTCATATCAAATTTATCTTTGTTTCTCTCCTGTCTAGATTAGGGACTAGTCCAAAGTAACAATTTAATATATGTTTCTGAAAGCACAACCCACTAAACAAGAATACAGACTTTTTATCAGAGGAAATTGCACTGGAATCAGTCTATGTCAGTGTCTAAATTTGCTGTTCTGAGCAAGTTACTTGATGTGTACAAGTTTTAGTTTGCCTGTTTGGACAATGGGGAGAATTGTTATACTTATATATTGTGTTATTTTGAGGTTATGAAGAGATAAAGGGATAGGAGAGAAAAAAAGGGAGGGAGAAAAACAGAATAAGGACAAGCTTAGCATAACCGGTGCACATGCTCATTATACTTCTATTACTGTTATTATTTCTCTAAAAAAAAAAAACTTCTATGACTTACTATGCCTTTACTACTCATTATTACTTCAGTAAAAAAAGGCTACATGGTTAAGTCTGTGTTTCATTATCTTCGTTTGCATTTATATTATTACGGACCTTATATTTGAAAAGCAAATGATAAAATGAAATACAACTATGCTCTCCATTAATTTCAATTAATACAATTGAATACCAAATTTTTTTCTCTGAATACTTTTGCAAAGTTATTGATTTTTTTCTTAAATTTAATAAATTTATTAAATTTATTGATATAAGTTGTGAAGCTTTCCAAGGTTTTTACAAACATGTATGTGACTGATATTCTCATGTGTGACCTTCAGACTGGAATAGATCTCCCTCTACCATACTTATCTCATTTGTTATCAGAGTTATAATTAATTGTATGATTATCTAGTCAATGTCTAATTTTCCCATCAAACTGGAAATTCCGTAGTGGCAAGGAACATATCTATCTTGTTCATTAGAGGTTCCTTACGACCCATTAGAGTTCCAGAGACATAGTTATTCAAAAAATCCTTCACAAAAGAGAAGAAAAAGAGAAAATAAAACTTGAAATACTTATAAACAACACTTAGCATATCATCAAGTCTTTCAAAAATATTATTTCATTTGTCATTGAATTTCTCACCATAGAATGGAAAATTACCCCTAATCCTATATTCAGACTAAAGGATTTACTACTGTAAGGAACAAAGTTAAAATCTCCATGATAGTAAGAAGAGTGAAAGGAAGTGATTTTAAAATTTTGATAAAGGATAAGGTAAAGAACCAACTGATTAGCCAAATATTTTTATCAGAGGGAACTGCACTTGAATCAGTCTACAAAACTAGATAACCAACTAATTAGCCAAACGTCAGTCTTACCTGGTGTAAGAGTGGAATTAGAGATGGTAGAAATAGTTGAATGATGAGTTAATTATGAGAAGAGTCAATGATCTAAGTTCATCGACACCTACCACCATGATGATTAGGCAGTTTGCAAGAGATAGCATGATGAATAGCAACTTTAGTAATAAAAACAAAAAATAATTCCAATTAACCTTTTTTTAAAAGATTTTGTTTATTTATTTGTCAGAGAGACCACAAGCAGGGGGAGCAGCAGGCAGAAGGAGAAGCAGGGTTCCTGCTGAGCAGGGAGTATGATGCAGAACTTGATTCCAGAATCCTGGGATCATGACCTGAGCTGAAGGCAGACATTTAATCAACTGAACCACCCAGGTGTCCCTCTAATTAATCTGTAACAATCAAATTTATTCAAAGATGAAATGAGCTTTCCTATAGTCAAGGTGTTCACATAGGTTGTGCAAGAACTTCTTTAGAGAGCTCAAGAATCAGTTGCCTTTTAGTCAGGAACTTTTTAATAAAAAGTCTTCTTTTCATTCATGAGAAAGCATAAATCTTTCTCATGGAAACTTCCAAACATATAGTAGAGCAATGAAATAAATCTGAATGGCTCTAACTGACTATTCATTTGTGTTAATTAAAGACAATAGAAGTAGCAGCAGATTTTAGAGGCTGGAAAAGCAGAGATTTTAAAGCATTTCTTAATGGTGTGCCACTCAGTGAAAAGTCATCAGAATAGTATAAAACTCTCATTAATTTATTAGTGAATAATTGTCTAGAAAGAATTGCATTATGCTGTTTTTTATTAGGTTGTTAATTTTAGTGTTTGTTCACCACATAAATATTAAAAATAAATTCTGATTATTGCTTTTAAGAAGTCTTATTACACTTATGATTCCATGCAAAGATGATATGCAAAATTCAGTTACTGACATGTTACCTCAAACATTAGCAGAAATGGAATCAGCTGCAAAAATTAGTCACAAGAAACCTAGAAAAAATAAATATCTCCTAAAATTTGGTGTTGTACATAAACAAGGATATCTTGGAACACTGCATCAAAAACTAATGATGTATTTTATGGTGGCTAACATAACACAATAAAAATAAATAAATAAAAATAATAAAAATAAATAAATAAAAATTAAAAAAATTAAGTCTAGTAGATTTACCTTACCATGAAAAGTCTCTAAACAACTGTAAATTGTATGATGAGATTTAACAAAACAAAATTTTATTAGCATGCTACCCTGAATCCAGCATGATATTAATCTGTGGTAGATGAAGTTGAATATCATTGGAATAGAAACAGACATTTTGGTAGGCTTGGTTTTTCTGTTTGCTTTTTTATTCAGTCCAGATTTATATAACTTTTTAATTGTTTTTATTATTTTAGTAGTAGCTAATCCATTTCAGGGGCTTAGTTCCTCTTCTTTTCCTCAAAAGAGCTTTGAAGTTTGGTTCAGGAAGCAGTTTAATTACAGGCTAGTCATCTTTAACTTATGTAGGCTTCTTTTTATCTTTTGTTAAGGCAGATTTGTGGAAAGACCAAGGTATTTGACAATCCTATAATTTGGCAGGATTCAGAACGCAAACTATTTTCCCTATGAATCTATTCAGATTTTCTTTTAGACTTCCTTAGAATGGGTCTTGAGCAGGACCTGCTTTCTTCTCTGCAGTACCATGTTCCAAGGATTTCATCAGCAGCCCAATTTCTTGGGGCTCTACCTCTTCTGCTCAGCAGGACCTCTGTGGGATACTTCCCTGTGTCATAGCCAGGAAATTAGCCACAGATCAAGATGTGGAGCAAATACAGAACTCCTAATGTAAATTTCCCTTTTCTCAAATGCCTGAAAACTGTTGTCTCATGCGTTTCGTTGAATGTAACAGTTTTTAATCGCAGGGTACTAGTAGAGAACCCATCACACTTCACTGTTAGTAATTTTTAATATTGTTTTTAGGACCATTTTCTAGACTGAGTGAACTTATGAAGCCACAATGTGTGCAACACAGCCTCATCTTAACATGTATAGATAAATTAACATATCTCACAATTAAAGTGAGTCCCTTTCCTCAAGGTCAATTCCCATGACTCAACAAATTTTTTGAAATCCAAATATACCAATCAGTAACTCTCAGAAATCTCAACCATACCATAATCCTCATATCTTTTAGTCACATTTGATTTTCAAAAAGTGCCACCTAATCTATTTTCTTCTACATAAAATAATCACACATTTACATTTCAACTGGTATTTGTTGTTATTAAAATAATTAAATGATAATTCAATTTCAGCCTTAAATTTAATTGAACTGTAATTAGTTCTGTTTAGTATAACCATGCAATTCAACATAATTACTTTGCTCTGAGAATTCTCCTTTCACTCAAACTACGTAAATATAATAAAAAGAAAGATATGACTCATCTACCATAATGTAGAAGAATTAGTCAAGTGGCAAGTTTCAAAAAGGAGTTGGAATAGGTAGTGATAGTTACTTCCAAATGATATATGTGGGTAGGTGAATTCCTGGATAATTTTCCACCAAGTATCCCAAGGAGTGAATTTATTATGTCCATGAGTGTTTAAATACAAGCATGAGTCATAGGGGGTCAGGACAAGAAACTCCAAAGAGCAGCTGATTCCAAAGGCTTGGAACCATAAAGGATATATCAGATAATTCTAGTCATCATAACACAGAAATAGAAATAAAATGATCTATTGTGCAAAATCATGCCTATCCCATCTAGCCCCTTCTGGTCATCAAGGGGAGCATTCCCTTAACATGGAAGGGGTGGTATTTGAGCCATAATATGGATCAGTGCATGTTGTCTATTAATGTATCTATTCAGAAAATATTTTGGATAACCCACTGTTTTAGACAGAGCAGTTCCTGGGGAAGCTAGCTTAATGAGACATAATTCCTGTCTATGCTGGCAGGAAGTACAGCCTGGATAAGAGTATAGACACTGAAGCCAAAATCCTGTGGAGTTGGGAAAGTTAGAGAGTAGATCTCAGAGGAAGTAGCACTGTAACCCTAGATGAAATATTTTAGAAACATATTGGGAAACCACAATTCCTTCAATAGTTCATGTATTAAGGTTGTGAGGATCAGAAGTAAATTGATTATGTGTTTTCCTACCAGACTGTTTGTAAAAAGAAAAGGGGTTTGTGAAAGCAAATACTATAGCTTTTGAAAAAAAAAAAAAATGCTATAGCTTTTGACTATTAGAGAGGAATTTTTTTTTTTCTCTACCCTTCTTGGTTCTTTGGCTGACCCGATAATCGAATTAACATGAAACAGATTAAGACGAGAAAAACATATATATATATATATATATATATATATATATATATATATATATTACACACACATGAGACGTTCAAAGAAAGAAAGGTAAAATGGAGTAGATATGCCATCCTGAACTAAGAAATGGGTAACATATCTGGGGTTTCAAAGTGGACAGTTTCAATTTACATGGCAATAAGAACAGCAGATGTTTGGTAATTAGATGTTTACCCTGCCATACAGATGGGTCACTCAGATAAATTTTCTCTCCAGTAATAACACATAATCTGGGGGAAAAAATAGTTTAGATTTTTTTTTTTTTAAGTAGTTAAGGGAGGGACAAAAATCTCTCTTGAGCCCACAGGGTCTCAATTGCCTTCAGCTCAAATAGTCCCCATACCAAACTGGCACATTTTGGAGAGACTTTCTCTGATTTCCTTCACTAAAGTTGTGTTTATTTTAGAATTATAAAATATATTAATCTACAATAGAATCAAAGTTTCAGAAAAATAAGTCACGTGGGGCTGGGATGGGGGATATGGAGAGGAAAAGGGAAGGAACAGAGTAACATACAGAGAGAAAACAACATATATACTTTTAACCTTTAACTTTATGGAGTAAATTGTATCCAAGTAACTTGTAGCATTCCCTAAAGTTTAAAAGAATCATTTAAAAAAAGATATATGTTATAATAATTCAATTTAGATAAATAATATTCATATTCTCATAACTGCAGTTTCTAGAAATAATGAAAATCTGATTAATTGGAAAATTAATCAATTTAGTAGATAACAAGGTAGTAAGATTTTTCATAAAAGAAGTTTGAAACACAATATGAGGCTTTCATATTTCTAAAATTTATCAAATTAGATATACATGACGTTTACTTCTTGAGCAACCAAGTTCAGGTCTCATCAGTAAGCATCCTGATGGGATCTTCAGCATACTAAGAAAAACTCATACGAATTTCTTATTACCGAAGGATGTTTTACTTATAATAATAAAACTTAGGCAAAGAAATCCTCCTTTAAATAACAATGAACTACCAAAGTAAAGAAAAAATATGTGAATAGGTACTGCGGATCATTTATGGTTTATTATATATGACTTAAAATTCTGATTGGATAACTTTGGGGTCAGTTTTATTAAATAAATAAGTAAGTAAATAAATAAATAAGTTCAGGCTTTGATACCTGGGAAGATAAAGGAAAAGAGGGAGACGGAAAGGAAGGAAGGTGGCAAAGGAGGGAAGAAAGGGAAGAGGGGAGAGAAAAATAGAGCCAAATATAACAACAGAACAAAAATAATAAGACAAACAAATAGGTAAAAAATAAACAACAGTGTAGATTATTTCAGGATTTAAAACTTTTAGAAATCCTCTTTTATCCTTTAGAATACAAGACATTTAGAAATGTAGATGCTCTGCAATCAATAAAACTTGATATATTCTGGGTCTCATAGGACTAAGCCTAATCCAAAGGAATATATAACACAATTTCACTGTTTCAGTTTTAAATTGAGAATTAGTTTTTCTGCTAAAAGAAAGTTGTATATAATCTCAGAGACATGAAATGTCCAGTGTAAGCAATCCAGACTGTTTCCTTCTCAATTTTATTTTTTTTTAAAGATTTTATTTATTTATTTGTCACAGAGAAAGAGAGCACACAAGCAGGGGGAGCGGCAGGTGGAGGGAGAAGCAGGTTCCCCGCTGAGTAAAGAGCCTGATGGGGGGCTCAACCTCAGGACCCTGGAATCATGACCTGAGCCAAAGGCAGAGGCTTAACCAACAGAGCTGCCCAGATGTCCCTGTTTCTTTCTTTAAATTCAGAATGTTAGAAATAATACTGATACCGGTTGAAAGACTAAAAGAGCGGCACCTGGGTTGCTCAGTGCCTTAAAGCCTCTGCCTTTGGCTCAGGTCATAGTCTCAGGGTCCTGGGATTGAGTCCCGCATCGGACTCTCTGCTCAACAGGAAGCCCGCTTCCCCCTCTCTCTCTGCCTGCCTTTCTGCCTACTTGTGATCTCTCTCTCTCTCTGTCAAATAAATAAATAATATCTTAAAAAAAAGACACTTTTGTTTTTATAATGACTAAACTTCGTTCTTTTTTTTTTTAATAAAGATTTATTTATTTATTTTGAAAGAGAGAGAGCATAAGTGGGAAGGAGCAGGGAGAGGGAAAGAGAATCTCAAGCAGACTCCACACTGAGCACAGAGCCTGACTCAGGACTCCATCTCATAACCTTGAGATCACAATCTGAGTTGAAATCAAGAGTCAGAGGCTTAACCGACTGGGCAACCCAGACACCCCTAAACTTTGTTCTTAATTATGTATCATTTATTAACAAGCTTAAAATATTATTGTTAAAATTAAGCTTACTTGTTGTGTGTCAGAACTTATCAAATTCCATGTATAAATTTTGTGCAGTTTTTAATATATCAATTATACCTCAGTAAGTCAGTAAAAACATAGTAACTTAAGCTTAGCTGTTTCAATAAAAACACTACACTATTGGTGCAAAGAAAGCACTGATGGGGAAAGCATGCAAATCTGCTTCTCAGTTAAACTGGGCTCTAAGGGAAAAAAAAAAGTAGCTTGGACCATAAGCGGACCATGAGGCCATAATCAAAGCTTGTTCTTGGTACTGTCAATGCAGGTAGAGTCTTCAGAAGAAATAAATGCCTCCTTCAGTGTTGATGTTATAAACTCTGTAAAAATGAGTGATGTCAGTCATCAAACAGACAGGACAATGAAAGTCAAATCTAGTTTGTGAGTTTGTCCACTCAACACTCTTGGGAAATCAAAGGACTTACATTTTATATAAAACCCAATAACATTTTAGAAGCATTTTTGTAACTTTCCGGGTGAGAAAAATTATTTTAAATACTCAAGGACAAGTAGTTATGATCATCTTTTAGGATCATTAGCTTTTTCTTCCTCTAGAGTTAAATATACTTTATCCTTCCTCAATGCATCCTTAATACTACTACCAAAGATAGAAATTTGATGATAAATAAGCTCCAGGCTAAGAATTTGACACTATTATTTAATGTTTTGCTTGAATCGAAGCACTCCTAACTATTCACATAGTAAATCCTTATCCTCTACAGAACAGTTCAAATTTAATCTTTATTCCATTTTTGGTGGATTTTAAAGCATTCCATGCATGCTTTGGAAGATTTTGCATATTTGTTTTGGTGTTTTAATAATTTGGAACAAATCATTTATTTTCTATTTCAGTTCATGTATTCTGAATATTTCCCAGTATTAATAATCACACACAAATATGCATAAGCAGAAAAAGATTCATTGGAAAAGTGTTGAATGGACATATAGTAAATCACAATTATGCACTGTATATATCAAACCTGCACATATATGAACATACACAAGCAGAAAAAGATAAACTGAAAAGAGTAAAATATATAATATTACATATATGGTTATATAAATGTGGCTCATACATATATAAACATACCAATATATATTACTACAAATATATATTATACATATACTGTGTACTTATGTGTATTATACTATAATCATATATTATTTGTATTGAATATTCAGCTCTAATTCAAGTATCATTTTCTGCTAATTTTACATCAAATTAGAAGTTAAATAAGTCATAGATTTTATATTTTATATTAGTAGTATCATTTTTATATATACATTCAGTCTGAGGGTTAAAATATTCTATTTAGAAAATAATATGTGCTAGATTGTATACTTTTCACCTACCTACAGTAGAGATACTATAATAAAAATAAGAATAAATGGCCTGAATGTTACATGTATGTGGATCATATTTTTTCATTTCTTTTAAAATTTGAGCTCGTTTTCAGTTTTATTTTTCCTTAAGATGTGCCAACTTCCTAGTTCTTCCTTTAATGTCCTGCAATATACTATATAGGAAATAGAGCATCACAAATATTGAATCATTAGTTGTACACCTGAAACCAGTATGCTATATGTCAATTATATCTCAATTAAGAAGAGAAATTAAAAAGAAAGAAGAGAAATAGAACACCCTTTTTTTTCAAATGACCATGGCTATTATCATGATAATGTCTGAATATACATAGCATTGGCATATGCTGTTTTTCTGTATTTTACCCAGTATCAACTGGGACACATAATAACAGATAAAGCATCATTAACGGAATTGTATTGACAAATTTGGTAACTAGGTATAATAACAGCTTGACTCGAATGCCTGTCCCTAATTCTTAAAATGTGTGAATATATTTTGTTACATGGTGAGGAACTGAGGTAGTGGATGGAATTAAAGTCGGCTCATTAGCTAACTGTGAGATTATCCAAGTGCACTTGATGGCATTATAAGTAAATGGGGGTGCAGGAAGTCAATGAGGCCTCCCTCTGGAAGAGAAAAAGCCAAGAAGATGGACTTTACCCTAGAGTCTCCAGAAAGGAATGCAGCCCTGTTTGTTAAAATCTTTTAGCCCAGTGATACTCATTTTGGACTTCTGACTTCCAGAAGTGTAAGATACTACATTTCTATTGTTTTAGCTCACTAAGTTTGAGGTGATTTGGTATAGCAGAAATATACAACTAATATAACAGGTATTACTTTATTGTGTAGCCTCAAAATTTTCTCCTGCTTTGGAGAAGAACTGGAAAGTCTTAAGCTTTATGAGAAAGTGGGAGATTTCATCACTTATATTTATGTGAAAAAGGCTTAGCAGGACATTAGATGATGAAAAATGGTGAATTTATTAAGATTTTACTCTCAGAGGTTTGTTCTGGACTTTGGAAAAATGATGATTTAACAGTAATTTCTTTTACAATATAATTAACAGTAAAGTAAATGATCAACTCACCTACATTTTGTTTTAAATATATCACACAGAGAACCATGTTCTATATCTTCATTTTTTAGTTGAGCTCTTTAAGGCAATAGTACCATATGCACAAATTTATATTTCTCTATTTGGGGGCATTTGTTATCAAGTTGTAGGAAATATTTCCATGGATTTCTTTTCTTAGCTTCCAAGTGTGATTTCCTTGACCATCCTCTAATGACGGAAAAGATGGCAAGAGAAGAGGGGTGAATACATAAGTTCTTCTTAACATTCGCTGTCATAGTACACCATAGTGCAAATAACAAAGTGCTTAATAAACACTTGATTGTAGGATTTAAATTTATTTAATTTTCTTCGGAGCAAATATAGTAGAGTTTTTTATATTTTATTTTTCATTGTCATTAATTATTTGGCACAACTTCCTGATAAAATGGTAGGTCAGTAAATTTGGCAGACGTTGAGGGGAGTTTATTTATTTATCTTAATTTTGGGGGAGGAGCTTTTGTAACAGAGAACTTTCGATGAAGTACAATATGAATATAGGTAAGTGCATGCCTCTTAAAAGTGTAACCTATGGGACATCTGAGTGGCTCAGTGGGTTTAAGCCTCTGCCTTGGCTCAGGTCATATTCTCAGGGTCCTGGGATCTAGCTCAAATCAGGCTCTCTGCTCAGTGGGGAGCG
>CM052800.1:22341578-22354352 GCA_028533885.1 Nasua narica | reverse complement strand
TCTCCCTCTGCCTGCTGCTCCTCCTGCAGGTGCCAGCTAGCTCACTGGCACAGGCACTCTCTCTCTCTCTGACAAATAAATGAATAAAATCTTTAAAAATAAATAAATAAATAAGATATGGAAACTTACTAGCTCCCCAGATATTCTCCTCTTCTTCTCCATTCTGGTCTTTACTCCCAATCAAATGTTATCCCTGTCCTGACTTCTGGAACCACACATTGATAGTGCCTGTTTCTGAGCTTATAGGAATGAACAGATAGTAAAAAAAAAAAAAAAAAAAAATTGATCTGGCTTCTTTTGCTTAACATGATTTTCAAAAGATTTGTCCAAGAAGTTGCTTGTAGTTGTAATTTACTCATCTGCATTGCTACAAAGACTTTGAGCTGAGTGACTATAACAAACCTCATTTACCTATTCCATGCTGGAACATTGAGGAGTTCCTGGTTTTCAGGGACTACAAACTGTTATAGACATTCTAATACAGAACATTTAGTGTTCTAGAACATTTATCTGTACTCAGTTTTCTTAAACGTGTTCCCAGATTTGGAATTGCTAACTCGTAGGGTAAGCATTTATTTACCATTAGTACTTCCATACAGTTTTCCAAAGTGCTTTTACAAATTCGCTCACGTCTAGAGGTGAGATCAGAGTGCCAGTTACTCCCTATGCTGGTTTGTGCCTTTTAGTATTGCTTTTCTTCTCCTTTTTGTCAATCTGATAGGTGTGCTGTGGTATTGTGTTTTGAGTTTTTAGCATTCATTTCTTTGAATAATGAAGCACATATTTAGTAACTTCATATGTTTATGTATCTGTAGTGATTGAACTAGCCTTTTGCCTATTTTTAAGCTTTTTTTTTCTCATTCATTTAAAGACTTTTTCAATATACTGAGTCTCTTGTTTATGTGTAGCATAAGCATCTTCACCCAAATAGTGGCTTTCTTTTTGACTCCATCAATAATTGTTCTTTTTTAATAAATGCCAATTTTTAATTTTGATGCAGTCCACTTTTTTTTTAATTTTGTTTTTTTCAGACTAGTGGAGTGGTTTTGTTGTTGTTTTGTTTTATTTTTAACATTCAGGTTAAGCAAAATTTTCCTATATCTATTAAAAAAATATATGCCTCTGCCTTCGGGTCAGGTCATGAACTCAGTGTTCTGGGATCGAGCCCAACATGGGGCTCTCTGCTCAGTGGGGAGTCTGCTTTCCCCTCTCCCTCTCTCTGCCTACCTCTCAGCCTACTTGTGATCTGTCAAATAAATAAATAAAATCTCAAAAAAAAGTTATAACTGTATTTTTTCCCTTCTAAATATGATTATTTTACAGCCTTAAGATAATCTCACAGTAACAATTTCCTTATTCTTGTCCTCTATGATAGGTACTTAAACATTTTCAGATTTCAGAGATTAGGATGTAGACCTGTTAGGGAGAGGGTGATCATTATGCCTACCATGACGGATAATTATACGTAAATGTAACTTATACATATCAAGTAATTATATATAATATATGCATGCGAATATAAATATTTTTAAAATAACTAAATGAGTTACAAGATTCTCTTGGGGAACAGGGCAGAAGAGAGAGCTAGGATTCTGAGCTTTAAAATAAAAACCCTTTGGAATGATTTTCCTTTTATGAACAATAAAAATTTTAAGCATTAAATGGGTCCCAGGAACCAATTTTTATTTTAAGTGTATTCCAGTTAAAAATGTCATGAATTTTTATCCACTAAATTGCATACCATTGGGAAATAAAATAAAACTTCATACAAATATTAAGTAAACTTAATGTACCCTTCTCAGTCTTTAACAAATTAAGTGTGTATGCACACACACATTCATTCACTCACCCACACATGCACAATACTTATAGTTCAAAGCTCAGAATTTTTTAAAAAAATAAAACTAAAATCTCATAAGAAAGTTGCTTAAATGTATCATGATTCAAGCGACAAATAAAAAACTAAAGTAGATCTTTTTTTTTTATTTTATTTTTAAGTAAACTCTATACTCAATGTAGGGCTTGAACTTACAACCCCAAGATCAAGAGCAACACTTTCTACTAAGTAAGGCTCAGGTGGGGGCTAGGTAGGGAGAAATAGATAGGGGGTTATATGATCAGGCTCACAAAAATCCCCTTAATGTGGAGGTATGAAGAAACCAGAGATTAGGGAACAAATTGGACCACCCTGCCCTAGGCGGGTGGGGTGGGTGGCTTTTTTACGATAATCATCTGTGACCAAAAAAAAGTAACCAGACCTTAAAAAGGATGTAAGCCATTAAAGCTGTTATCACTAGTCCTTGCTCAATGGTGATATTAATAGAGATATTAAAAGGATTTAAGTTAACTGGTTAGCTTTCCATAAAAGGCCCTAGGTGGCAACCCTATCAGGACCCCTCCTACTCCTGAGAGCTTTTTCTGTGAATCAGTTGCCTGAGAAGGCAAAGATGAGGAGTGAGGCCAAAAGCAAAATTAATTTGATCTGATTAGCTCACAAATTCTCTCTCATGCAGTAAAGACAAGATCTACTTCCCACATGTCCAGCTGGAGAAAGTATGTTTCCTCTATGAAATTAAACCGAGTTTACTATACACCAAAATACAAGGCAACAGGGAGAATGGCTAAGAGGAACCATACCAGAAACAGAGACAAAGGATTGGCATAAATTTTCAGTAAAGGGCCAATTGTTAATACTTAAGGTTTGGCAGTTCATGTGATTTATGTTGCAACCAGTTAATAGTGCAGTTGTAGCAAGAAGGCAGTCATAGGCAAAGTATAAATTGAGTAACGGATGGGCAAGCAAGGTAGGGAGAGAGAGATAGGGGACTATGTGATCAGGCTTACAGAAATCCCAAAAATGTGGAGGTGTGGGGAAACCACAGATAAGGGGACAGGCGTGTGGGGTAGAAGACCACCCTGCCCTAGGCCTATGGGGTGGAGGTCTTTATGATAATTACCATGACCAACAAAAAATAATCAAACCCTAAAAAAGAAGTGAGGCATTGAAAGTGTTATCAATAGAGATGTTAAAAGGATTTAAGGTACTTGGTTAGCTTTCTGTAAATGACAAGCCCTAAATGCCCTTGTTGGCAACCCCATTGGGATCCCTCTCACTCTTGAGAGCTTTTTATGTATCTTCACTTAATAAACTTCGATCACTTTACTCACTCTCCATTATCCATGAGATTCATTCTTTGACCTCATGAAATAAGAACCTAGCTCCCCCACTTCAAAATGAATGAATATTGCTGTATTTTAATAAAATTTTGTTTATAAAAACAGTCTAGATTAAGCCCATAGGCAATAGTTTGCTGACCTCTGAATAAAGTATCTATATTTAAGAATAAGATCATTAACAATCTTTCTCAATTTGGCAACCAAGCGTATGTTAACCAAGCATAAATATATACTATTCAAGGTAAGACTCAAAAGTGTCTCTCTGAAGATGATGATGGACCATTGAAAGGCAGACAAGGACAAGCCTCTCCCTCTCCCCACCCCCAAGAGGAAACCGCCATTAAAAGCATTTTATACCACCCTGGAAGGAGTCCTCCACTCTTTCCCATGTGATAGGTAGATGACAAAAACCCAATTAGGTGACAGGTGCTGGGAAGTTTAGTCAAATTAAAACATCCTGCCAACAAGCCCATAAAAACACCTAGACTTAGAAACTCCAATGGCAACCATCTCAGGTCCCCTCCCTCCTCTTTGGGGGAGCTTTGTACAATTTGTACTATAAGCCTCACTATCACTCCATTAACCTTGCTTTGCTGCCCACCATTTTTCCTCAGGTCTACCCCTTCATTCTTTGAAGTGGCACTAAAGAAGAAATCCTGTAACAAAAATACCAAATATCCAAGGAAGAACTACTTAAAACTGCTGCCTTTGAGACCCCAGACAAACCATTCTATCCCCACCTAACCAATCTAAAGTGAAGTTCTACCATGAAAATGTGCATGTGGAGCCCCTGGTAAGCTTTTTAGTACCTCATTTTTAAGTATTAATGGAAAAAAGTATTAATAGAAAAAAACTGCTCAGATATTTGAGATATGTCTAACATGAAAGACTAATCGAAAGAAAACAAGAATATGGAATTTAGAGGTAAAAAAGTTACAGTAAGCAGAAATTTGAAACTGCCTTAGCTATTAATATTTATTATTAATGTCCTCTGAAATAGAAGTGAAAATTATATTCATGATACACAATTGAAATCATTCATCCTTTTATTCAACAAATGTTTGATATCTACCACGTACAAAACTCACTTTAGGTATTTGATACATAGCCATAAAATGTAAAAATCCCTGCCTTCATAGAGCTGCCAATTTAATACAGGGAGAGAAAAACTTATGAATACCATAACAATTGTAACAAAAGAATATACCAAATGCTATGAAGAAAATATGCAACGTCTAAGTCAAATCAGGAGTTGTTAGAACTGCAGTCTTCAACAGCATGGTCAGGTAAGGTTATTGGTAAGGTAATGTTTGAGCAATGGCTGAGTTAGCTACTAGACAGCTGCTAGTCAGCTGTTAGCTCATGAGCCTTTTGGATATCTTGAAAGACTGATCTTGGCAGAGGAAGCGACCAATACCTCTGAACAGAAATCCAGTCAATGTGGCTGGAGGGGTGTGGGTGAGGAAAGGATAGGAGATGATGATGTAGAGGAGGCACAGTTGTCAGATATTTTTGCCATTTTTAGTTTTGATGCTTACACTGGTGGAACAAAGTGATGGGGGATAACACAGCTGGTGTTTTAGCACTATGGAAACAGTGCACGGAACTGTGTTAGTGGTTTACTGTATACTTGGCCACCATGCACTCACATTCAGGGAAATAAATGACCATTTTACCTAAGGCTGTTCTTGATGAAGCAGTAAAAATTATTAATTTGATTAAATCTCAATATTTTTCATATCATCTTTTCAAACACCTTTTCACATTTGTGTGTGACTAAATAAAAAGTAGACCTAAAGTAAATCTGTTGCAATGAAAGCCACAGGATTTGCTCTCTGAGTTGAGCTAGCAGCTTTTATCATCAAACACTATTTTATGTAAAAGAGTAGTGGCCAGACTATGTTTTTTCAGACTTAAGGAAGATACTTTCTCAAAAATAAGCCGTAACTTAAATGACAACAATTACAGTGTTTGTGACTAATGGCAAAATTTGGATTCAAAGAAAAATGCATTTTGAAGAGTTTGTATCACCTACCACAACCATGACTGCTTCCTAATACTTAAAGGCTTTTTTGAATACAGGTAGTATTATTAATGAATTTGATATTTTGATAATGTATACTGTAATGTGTCAGTATGCTAGGAGATATGCATAAATAAGGACCAATATTAAACATTGTATGTTAGAAAACCTATAT
The DNA here is from genome assembly GCA_028533885.1 of Nasua narica. NCBI lineage: Eukaryota > Metazoa > Chordata > Mammalia > Carnivora > Procyonidae > Nasua > Nasua narica. The sequence goes on along the minus strand of CM052800.1, from coordinate 22,348,977 downwards.
TCAAAATGAAAGAAAAATCAATGAATTTTAATGTAACTGAGCACAAGTTTTCATTGACATACACCATAACTTACCTTTAACTGAGTGTCACTTGACAGGTTTTAGTGTGGTATTAAAGAAAAATATTCACAAATATTAAAATACTCTTTCCTTTTCCAAGGAGGGATGTCTGTATGAAACCAGATTTTCTTCCTATACCTCAACCAAACAAAAGATCACAACAAAGTAAATAGAAAAGCATATATGCAAATCTTGTTGTCATTTGTTAAATCAGACACTTAAGAGATTTGCAAAACTATAAAACAATGCCCTTAATATTTCGATATTTGGGAAAATGATTTTTCATCATAATATTTATTTCACGTAAGAGGTTTAATATTGCTATTTTAAAACTTCATCAGTTTTTATTGGCAGATAGAACCCAAAATTTCATTAGGGCTCTCCAGAGTTATTGATGAGGGTGTCTTGAGAGTAAATACTTTCCTCTGTCATTTTACAACATGTGAGATCTTATTTTACTCCTTTTCTTCATTCACCAGGAGTCCAGACTAAGCCCTATTCACTCAGTGCCAAGCATTGCTTTCTTTTATGAAGGGATTTCTTTCCCAATCACCTGCTTAGAAATTGGCAATATCTACCCTATTGGTTAATGTAAGCTTTGGCCAGATGCCAAAAGACAGTACTCATTGAGGAAATGCCTTGAAAACCATTTTGAGAACAATATTTAATATCCTGAAGCCAATTATAACATTGAAACTTTTATCTACTGCTACTGCTTTGACTTTGAGCACCAATACCAAGAGAGATAGGAACATTTCCTCTTGCCAATGGAAATCACTAATAGTTTTGAAGAGAATTTAGAAGATATCTGAGAACTGAACAATATCATAGATTTCATACTTTCAACATGTTTGGCAATAATTATAGCTTTTTTTTTTATTTCATAACAATGGAATTTCTGTTCCCCACCCCTATGTCTCTATTTTTCTTTTTTCTGCAGTAGCCAAGACCTATCTTTACATTAGAAAACACAATTAGTCCTTCCTTTTGGTCAATATAACCATGTAAATACTTGTTTCAGAAATTTGGATGAAATCTGATGTACGTTAATCTATACACTAACCTGAGACAGTTTATTAGAGTCCTTCATCAGTTTTCAAAGAATTGTTTGCTGACTACATAAGCTTAAGTTAGGAGTGCTACTTATAACCTCACACAGCACTCAGCACTATTCTTTCACAGCATTTAGCAAGATGTATTTTTTTTTTTTTTTAAGAAACTGGTCTATATTCCAATTCGACTAACTTCTATACAAGTAGGAGTCATGTCTACCTTGTTCATCATTATATCTCCAGGACTTAACTAGCCTTGGGAACATATTTTAGTATGGTAGAGGGGATTTTAACCTGTCTTATTCATTTGTTTTAAAGTCCCCACATTTCAGTGATATATGGGCATTCATTGCCTCAGGAGGAAAGAACATAAATAATGGAAAAAAAAAAAACAACCTCATTCAGCTCTGTTTTGTAAATGTATATATTTTAAAGATTTATTTATTTATTTATTTATTAGAGACAGAGACTGAGAATGAGAGGGGAGAAGGTCAGAGGGAGAAGCAGACTTCCCGCAGAGCCGGGAGTCCGATATGGGACTCGATCCTGGGACTCCAGGATCATGACCTGAGCCGAAGGCAGTCGCTTAACCAACTGAGCCACCCAGGCGCCCATAAATTACTGTGAAACAGTAATGTGCAATCCAATGTGCTTTTGATTCTCAATAGCTAAGCAATGGAAAGAGAAGAACATTTTTTTTTCCTAAAATACAATTCTAAATATCAGGATGTCCTTATCATGAGCTGAACTTGGAATATAAACTAGAGTTTATATCCATGAACTACTGGGTCACAAATAATGCAGCAGTTAAATTACAGCTGTTGTCCTCAAAACAGGGAAGAGATAAAACTCTTCTGGGGAGCAGAGGCTTGGAGAGGATTAATAAAACAGAACATAGAGTTGAGATGCTAGTGCAGGCTCTGCTCTCATCTCCCCCAACCACAATTAGGGCCAAAACCTAGGCATGGTAGAGAGATGACCTCTCTTTAAGTCAACTGTTAGGTTTGGGATCTGAAAGAATAGGCAACTTTTGGGCCACCTATCCCCTGGAACTCTGGAAATGGATGAATAAATGCAGAGTGCCTGTAAGCCAACATGGCTGCAGTAAAGTAGCAATGGCAAAGTGGCCTGTTTAGTCGATTAGAGTCCGATATAGACTCCCTGCATTCCAAATCTCCCTAAGCTTGTATGAGGCACAGATTATATCCAAAAGTTTCCAGGATACAAGTCTCTGAGAGAAATACTGACCCAGCTGCCATGAAATTGCTGTGAGGATTATGGATTCCATGGCAGGAGCTTCAAAAGCCATAAGGAGCCAAATCTGGGGCAAAGTCATCCAAAGGGATAATTGTGTTATTTCCAGAACAGATAATCATGCTTTGCCTATTCCATAAGATTGGATAAAATAATAACTAGGACTGTGACTGGAGAAGACAAAAGCTAATTCTCAATACCAGCTAGAAAAAGCTAAACCTTAATAAGAGAGGCCAGCAAGGACAAAAAAAGTGTTCTCTTTAATTCCAGGATTATAAAGAAAGGTATACTGGCACCTGTTCAAACCAGCTTATTTAGAGCTGACTGTGGGTTATTTCTTTCCAACTCCAAATTCAATAATGTCAGGTTGGAAACTTGAAATTGGCCACCCTGACTGCATTTGTACCATGAACTTGGAAACTTTACAGATGGGTGCCTCTCCCCCACCCCCCTCCAGAGCAGTGGTTGGTAAGCATTTGCCAGCACACCACTGCGAATATGTAAGCCTACTCTGTATTTAGATTACACTGGGAAGAATGAAATAGTACAGTATAAATCATCAGACCCCACCTTGAATTGGTAAGAATGGAGGTCCAGTTCTGCAAAAAAATAACTTCTAAGATCTAAATCAACTTCAGCTATACAGAAAAATAAAAACAATGCTTTAATTTTTGTCAGTTCAGACTGTAAAATTGTGAAAACAATAAACCTGTTAGTTGAATAAGTAAATAACCTGTTATCCTAAATATTAACCTATCAGAATTCAAGGCAAATATGATACTCTATTACTATTCCATTCGCCCTTAACCATGTCTGTTTGCCTCCTGAGAAAGCTTTCTGCAGCAGAGATACTTTCCTTTTAAACATGTTGAGTTAGCCATCCAGAGAGTGAAAGACAGCCTTCCCGATGGTTTTGTTAACGCGTGGCTTGCTGCCCATTGCACGGAACTACTTACTGTGATTCCAAAGATATCCATACTGTCAGTACCATCAGTAGGATTTTTTTAATTCAATTATAAATTGGTGCAAAAGTAGCTTACACATTGGCATCAATTACTAGCTTCTCATAGGGGTTTTTAGGGGAAAGCAACATCAAAGCTTTTGGTAAAGTCTGGAGTTTCCTAGATGTAATTTTGCCCTGGTATGTCATGTGTATCTGTTTTCCCTGGACTGTCAGCAGGCAACTTGAGTTAGTCTCAGAAACCTATAGGGAGGGAACTACCTTAGTTTGGCCCTGGCCAGTCCCCAAGAAATGCTCTCTGCTTACCTATCCACCTGTCAACTCATGCTAAGCATCATTTCTCTGAAAGCCCTTTTCTGGTTTACCCAGTCGAAGGAATATATTTTTAAAAAAACCAGCAATATTTTCCATCAAAACATAACTTTGCAAATAACTTTGCATTTATTTTGTGTGATTAATTAATAAACAACCCCAGACTGTAGGATCAATGCAAGTCTGATCTTGTTAGCTTTTCCTGCGTATTGTTAATGTCACCACATTATGTAGCTTGTAATGAAGGTGAATATGCGTTTGTGGAATAAATGATAATTAAAAAAAAATATTTGCAACAATTAATATTTTTATATATTTCCAAAGAAATCTTATGAATAGGATTCAAACAAATAGTGGGAAAATATGATTCAAACTAGTAGGAAAAAAATAAAAATGAGAAACAAAGAAATGCTTATTAGCATCACTATTAGTCAACAAATTTGATATTAAACCATTATTTTAATAAACAAAAATAAATACTAAGTGGTAGTGAGGTTTTGATAAGCAGATATTCAAATTCCCAGGTGGAAGGAATAGAACTTTCTATACCCTTTCTGGTATGTAACTGGTCAGTAACAATAAAAATGAATACTTTTCTCCTCCAGTAGTTTCATTTTGCTCAATTGTCTTCAGGAAATGTATATAAAGATGGAGAAAACAAAATGTTCACTAAAACATTATGATGGAAATTAAACATTCAAAAATACAAGATTAGTGTGATATTTTAGTTATGAAGAAAGTATTAGATAACAAAAATGATGTAGCACATAGCAATTGATTGATTTAGCAATAAATTTATTGACAACATATTTTAGTGAGATTCGGTGGTGAGGAACTTTACATCTTTTATATGCCACATCCCAGAAGAATATGCACAAAAGGGTTTGCAGTGCTTATCTTCGATGTTACAAATCTTCAGGTATCTCCTTTTTTTTTTCTTTGTGGTTTTCTAAATTCCGAGTGTTTTCTACTTTGATATTGCATTACTTGAATAAATTATTAAGAGAGGATTAAAATAACTAGTGGTAAAGCCTGAAATAGTTTCTGTACCCCACTGAAATTGGCTTAAAGATAAATGTTTCAAAAGAGAAGAGATGGGTTTGAATATTGAAGCAGGGATTTTAAACTGAGACTTTTATGGATAGGAGCTTAATACTTTCACATCAAAGCTATTATTTTCAAATTTAACTTTCTGATGTATCAGAAATATTATCCTGGTGTATTCTTGAGAAAGATATCTTTAGACGGTCAAATGCTAAGGTCTAAGTTTAAAGTGACTTACTTATGTTATTTTTATTTCAGGTAATATAAAGAACAGGTTGTATTTTTCCCCTGTCAGGTGGTAAGTAGCAGCAAATGATTTTGGCTTTCTACAGGTCTGTCTTTTCCCCTCTTTTAACTGTCAGGGCAGAAACATGTTAAGTTCATATAAATGGGGAGCACCTGCTGTGGAAAACATCTCTTTTGACTTAAAAGGAGTATTAAAGCCTCTGTCACTTCACAGTGAAATGATGAACAAAAAATATGTACTTAGATATCCAGGTTATAAAAAGTTACAAGTAAGAAAAGTTTGTTTCACTGTTGTTTTTTTGTGGGGCGGTATTTACTTGTGACCAGTAAATCTGTTGTTATTATTCTTAGCATATGATGGAGCAGAAAAACATGGTAGTAATGAACACAGCCTTGGGGTAAGAAGACTTGGGTTTTGGCTCTAACTCCACATCGTGCCAGCTCAGTGACTGTGAACTAGTTGATTACCTAAACTGTAAATGGATAACAATACTTATTCACAGGGTCATTGTGGGAATTAAGTAATACACCTAATAGTCAATTAGTGTTAATTTTCCACGCATCCCATTGGAGTGACTCAGTAAGGCCTTAATAATTCCCATTGTACTTCCCATCTTAAAGGCACCAATACCAATACTTTGACTATTCTTGTCAGGATAAAGTCAGTTCCTGGGCTTTGACTTGTCCTCACTAGCCATCTGACAAAACATGTACCTCAAAATTCTTCCCTAAGTCAGCTTCCAAAAAAAATTTCATGCAATAATTACCTTTTTTTTCCTCAAGAGCACATTTCTAGGACTTACCATTAGTACACTGCTAGGTAGAATTGGGCTACCTCTTTTCATTCAATTTTATTTTTTTATTCTATTTTTTAATAAAGATTTTATTTATTAATTTGACAGAGAGAGAGAGAGAAAGAGAGCAAGCACAAACAGGGGGAGCTGCAGAGGGAGAGGGAGAAGCAGGCTCCCCAGCTGAGCTGAGCTGGGAAACCAAAACTTGATCCCCTGGGATCAAGATCTAAGCGGAAGTGAGACACTTAACTGACTGAGCCACCCAGATGCCCCGTGGCTACCTCTTTTTAATGCTCAATTCTCTTTTCAACATTTTAAGAAAATGCTTAGTCAAGGTTGTATCGGTCTTTAATATTTTAAGTCATGATTGTCTGTCAAAGATTAAGTTCCAAAAAGTTTATCCTTCTTCTCTTTAATTCACCATGCACAGCAGTTAAACAAAACACAGCAATAAATTTAGGTTATGGTACAAATACATCTAGAGCAAGGCTTCTCAACTTGGAACCATTGACTTATTGGATTGTCAAATTTTTTGTTCTAAGTAAGAGGTTGCTGTGCGCATCATAGGGTGGTTTCCAGGCTACTGCTGCAATGTACCCACCGGATATTTCCTTATGGTTTACTAGATTACAGTAGCACCTCCTTCCAACCTAAATGACAACCAAAAATGTCTCTTAACATTGTCCAGTGTTCCCTGAAGGACAAAATAGCCCCTGGTTGTAAATGACTGATCTAGAAAAATTAAAAAGAATTGTATTATAATAATTAGTATACTATGCATTTTAAAAAATATTTTATCACTCACAAGTAAGTTTGTCATAATTAAGGAAATTGTCTTAAAGATATAAGCTCATAATCAGGAATCGACCTATTAAATCTACATGTAGATAATCAGTTATAAAAGGTTGATTTATTTTTTTTTAAAGATTTTATTTATTTATCCGAGAGAGAGAGAGAGAGAGAAAGCACGAGAGGGGAGAAGGTCAGAGGGAGAAGCGGACTCCCCACGGAGCTGGGAGCCCGATATGGGACTGGATCCCGGGACCCCGGGACCATGACCTGAGCCGAAGGCAGTCGCCCAACCAACTGAGCCACCCAGGCGCCCTAAAAGGTTGATTTTATAACAAAGTACATGGTAAATGTAGAGGCTGCTTTTAGACAATAGGCTTGTGCAATGGAAACCTGGTAACGGCAGAAGGGCCCAAAGTGACCCCAACCCCCAAGCTAAATACAGACAGGAGCATCAGGTGACCCATTTCAAAATATCCATAGGCCCTAACTGACCAATGGGCTACTTACTTACAACCAGACACAGTTACCAAAAAAGTGAAAATTCCTTGTGTCACGGTAACTCCTCACCCTCGCCTTTAAAAACAGCCCCCACCCACTTCCTCATCCCAGACAGCCTCTCCTTTGCTGTCCTGTTGGTAGCGCCCTTACAGTGTCTTCAGTCAACTTCTATCTCTTTTGTTCTGCCCCTGTTATGCCCAGATTTTGAGATCCCCAAATACCACCAGGGAGCCGAGTCCGATGCAAAAGCAAAAGAGCCCTTTATTCAAGCTAGCTTGAGCTCTCCCTCACACTCACCGACACAGCGGCGTGGTGTAGAGAAAGAGAGCGCGTTTCAAAAAGCACAACAGTTTTAGAGGGGTCAGTGGCCAATGAAATTGTAACAC